>CM050171.1:59857041-60394541 GCA_027410445.1 Discoglossus pictus
CCTCTTTCCCCCTCTCTCTGTACCTCTTCCCCCCCTTTCCCTCTGTGTCTCTTCCTCCCTCACCCTCTGTATCTCTCCCCCCTGTGTCTCTTCCCCCCCTCTCCCTCTGTGCCTCTTCCCCCCTCTCCCTCTGTGCCTCTTCCCCCCTGGCCTGTGTCTCTTTCCCCCTTCCCCCTGTGTCTGTTCCCCTCTCCCCCCCCATTTCCCTCCCATGTGTATCTTCCCCATGTTCTCCCTCCCGTGTGTCTTTTCCCCCTCCTCTACCTCCCCTGTGTCTCTTTCCCACCTATCCCTCTGTGTCTCTCCCCCCTCCCTCTGTGTCTCTTCCCCCTCCCTCTGTGTCTCTTCCCCCTCCCTCTGTGTCTCTTCCCCACTCTCCCTCTGTGCCTCTTCCCCACTCTCCCTCTGTGCCGTGCCTCTCCCCCCCTCTCCCTCTTCCCCACTCTCCCTCTGTGACTCTCCCCCCCTCTCCCTCTGTGACTCCCCCGCCTCTTCCCCACTCTCCCTCCCCTCTTCCCCACTCTCCCTCTGTGCCGTGCCTCTCCCCCCCTCTCCCTCTTCCCCACTCTCCCTCTGTGCCGTGCCTCTCCCCCCCTCTCCCTCTGTGACTCTCCCCCCCTCTCCCTCTGTGACTCCCCCCCCTCTTCCCCACTCTCCCTCCCCTCTTCCCCACTCTCCCTCCCCTCTTCCCCACTCTCCCTCTGTGCCTCTACCCACCCTCTTCCCCACTCTTGTACCTGCTCTCGAGCCGCGCTGCTCTCAAGCCGCGCTCTGCGCAAGCGTGACTCGGGCGCAGAGCGCGGCTCGCGCCGCGCTCTGCGCATGCGCGGCTCGCGCCGCGCTCTGCGCATGCGCGGCTCGCGCCGCGCTCTGCGCAATGCGCAGCACTTTATAATTGTCTAACTGCGATTCGTCTGAAGCGTGACGACGAATCGCAGTTAGACAATTATAATATGTGATATATATATATATATATATATCTAATGTATATGACTTGTGTGTTTATATATATATATATATATATATATATATGTATATACATATATATATATATATATATATATATATATATATATATATATATATAGTAGTACAAATAAGGAATAGTACATTAGTGATTCTATTTGAATGTCTAAAAAATAAGTTAATAAAAACTTATCTCCTGCTCGAATTTCTCAGAAATACATGACCCTGGCAAGATCCAATGGGCTATAGAATAAATAAACACACTGAAACAGTATATCTTGGGAAAATTACTGGCCACAGCTTTATTAAAGCAACCATAAACCAATAACCAATTAACATAATTAACATTGGTAAATCACAGCTCAAATAACATCCCGGAGGAGGAGCCCGGCCCGGTCAGTAAACTCAGGCCCTGGGCCCGCGCCCAGAGCCTCCCAGTGCTTTCCTAAGCAAGCCCATGAGGCAGGGCAACGCCCTCTTAGGCCTGTGGGCCGGGTGCCTCACCTCCCGCCACAGAGCAGGCGATGGATACCTCCTGAGGCTGTGACCCCCCCTCTTGCTCTCTTAATAAAGCCAAGGCCCGGCTAGCCCCATCCTTAAGCCCCAAGATAAACAGCTCTAATCCTATCTCCGTTAAATGAACCTTATCTGGGCGAAAGAAGTCATCGGCGCCTATGCCTTTGAATTCTTGGTGTCTAATGGTAATAAAACCCAAACTCCTTACAAAACTGGCGATCTGCTTGTTTATCTTTTGCCTTGCTCTATCCACCGAAACCGGATCCCTTGCGTTCCGCCAAGATCTCCTTTTGATCATTTCGGACCAACAGTATGAACAAGCCTGGGAACCGTTCTAGCCAACACTTCATATCCCTCTTCATCTCTTTCAGCATTTTTCTCATAGGCATTACCCCCAAATCGTTGCCCCATGCATGTATAATTAAAATGTGTGGGCTACCGTGATGCTGAGCGTTGTTCTCCAACAGGCCATTCACCTGTGTCCATCTCAAGCCGCGAAACCCGAAACATCTTACTTGCATGCTCGTCTCCAGAAAGCCCAGTTGGACCTTGTCACCAGTGACTGCGACTAACCGGTGAGCCCAATACATGTAGGAATGGCCGACGATCCACAGCTGTTTAACTTCTGCAACACATAAAACAAATTCCAATTAGACAACCCTTTCTGGCCGTATGTATGACCTAAAACGATGCGACTCCCATCTCCCAATCCTTTTAACCATACTCTCGGGGAGACCTAGCCTTGCCGCCTCCGTAGCGGCTCCGATCCGAAACGAATGTGTGCCGAAGTCCGCCGGGTCCAAGCCTAACTGCCGTAAGGACTTCTTCAGCATCCTTTCGAATTGAAATCGTGACAAGGCCTGGCCATTGGCATGCAATAGCAGTGTGCCTGGCCCCGTTGGCCTTTTTTACAAGTACAACCTCACACTTGCCTGGGGGCAACACTCTGTTCCAGTTTTGTATATGACCACTTCCCTTCCTTTTCCGGCTTGATCCATTTTTGACCTCCTTACCAACAATCTGTCACCCTCCAGACAGATGTCCTCCGCCAGCAGCCCCCCCCCCCCCCCGCGAACCGTGCCTGTTATCCGAGACCAGTATCCTGATCCTGAAAGCACCAAAGAACGCTAAGGAAAAGGCCGCACGGAAAAGCAGGGATTCGAAGGAGTCCCTGCATAGCACACCCAACGCCTCACCTAGGCGTAGTAGCAGGGAGAAAGTGATCGGACGCCTCCTATCCGTCCGGTGCTTCCCTTTGAACATGCCTTTTACCACCTGGCAAACCACAAACTCCTTTGTTAGGTCCTTCCGCCCTGCCAACCTGAACATAAATGCTAGGGCCGTCAACTGCCGAGCCACCGTTGCCCTGGAAGCACCTCTCTCTGCGCTCCGAAGCAAAAACCACAGCAGAATTCCTATGGCTTTTTCTTCTGAACCCTCGCCACCGGCCTCCTCAACCATGTTGCTCCACATGTTCCACACCTTCCTGTAGGCCACCCACGTCTTTGGCGATACCGACTGCCTGATGTAACCAGCTACCGTACCACTCCAAGCTCCCAGAGTTCTGAAGGTATGTCCTCTCCTTGGTCCTTCGCCGCCGGTGTCAGTGTGCGAAACCGGGTTTCCTGTAACCGAGAAAGTGCATCAACCATCCCTACATTAAGGCCAGGAATACACTCCGCCCTCACCCAGATATTAGCCCGCAGGCAACAAAGAACCAAGTGCCGTATGACCCTTATCAACGGCCCAGATGCGGCTGTCAGGCTATTAACTACCCGGACCATTTTCGGGCTGCCTGATTGAAAAAGGACCTGCCGATTCCTGAAGCCCCTGCTCCACAGATGAACCGCCGTGGTGATGGCGAACGTCTCCAGAACCGTAGGATCTTCTGTAAGCCTTCCTTTGACCCATGATTCGAGCCATGGTGATGCGCACCATGCGCCTCTAAAATAGGCTCCCATTCCGACCGTGCTTGAACTCGCATAGAGGTCTTGCTGCCCATTCGTCACCCTGCTCGGCTGGATCAGGGTGCTCCCGTTGAAGTTCCGTAGAAACGCTGTCCACACTCGTGCATCTTCCCTCATGGCCCCGGACACCTTTATAAAATAATGCGGCTGAGATATACCGGCTGTAACCAACGACATTCTTCTGCTGAATATGTGGCCCATGGGAACGATCCTGCACGCAAAATTCAGCTTTCCCAGTGACACTCGCCTTGCGCCTTCCAGGGCCGCAAGTTCTGCAGACAGGTCCAAAACCTTCTCCATCGGCAAGCTGCATTCCATCTTGTCTGAATTGATCCGAATCCCCAGGAAAGTGAGATCCGTGGTCGGTCCTTCTGTCTTCTTTTCTGCCAGTGGAACCCCGAAATCTTGACATATCCTTGCGAAGGTCCGCAGTATGAAGTCGCATGTGTCTAAGCCCGCCGGTCCCACGAAAAGGAAATCATCGAGATAATGGGTAATCCCTTGGCAGCCCGACTCGGTTTGTGCTACCCATTGCAGAAACGTACTGAAGGCTTCGAAGTAGGAACAAGAAATAGAACATCCCATGGGGAGACACAGATCCACAAAGTACTGCCCGTCCACGAAACACCCAAGGAACCGATGACTCTGAGGATGTACCGGGAGCAGACGAAACGCAGATTCGATATCCACCTTTGCCATCTTAGCCCCGACGCCCGCCCGCCTGACCAGGCCCGTGGCTTGATCGAAAGGGGCATACGACACTGACGAGTACTGCTTGGCAATCCCGTCGTTGACGGAACCACCTGGAGGATAGGATAGATGCTGGATGAGGCGGAATTTTCCTGCTTCCTTCTTCGGCACTACGCCCAGAGGGGAAATCACCAGACCCTTGAGGGGGATGAAGGGAAAGGGCCCCGCCATCCTACCCAGTTCTACCTCGGCCCAGATTTTTTCCGCTGCTACCCCAGGACTCGAGCGGGACGAGAGAGCATGGAATCTTGAACCCTTCCTGGAAACCCTCCCATAGTAGGGCGGCCGCCATGGCTTTTGTTGCCAACCTACCGTAGCGTTCTAGCCACGGCAGCATTGCGTCAGGCTGTATGGGGGTCCGCCCCATTTTGAGCGGGCTCTCCAGCCCTGGATCCATCCTTTTGTCTGGTGCATCTTGAGGCTGCGTGGTCCCCTCCACAACTCGCACAGACGTGCTTGAAACGGCAGTTTGGTGCCCACTTGCAGTTGCCTTCGTTGAATGAGTGACAGACACCTCGACCAGCTGTGCTCGTGGCAGCAGGGCCTCTAGCCCCGCCTGGGTTCCCGCGAAAGGGCAGCACTGCCCGCATTGGTGTCATTGTGTTCAGCCAATAGGCCACCGACTTGTCGCTCCATGCCATCTCCGGACGGGAGGACATGTATTGCCGGAATTCCTCGTCATATCGCCACCACGCCATTCCACCATACATCCGATATGCGTTCCTGATTTCCTCCATATACACGAACAGCCCGGAGCATTGTTCCGGGTGTCTTTCCCCCATGACGCAGGCCATGATGGCAAATGCCTGTAACCAGTTGTCAAACGTTCTTGGCACGCGCCTGAAAGTGTGCCTCCGGTCATCTCCTTCCCTGTGAAACCTCTCTGGATTCTCGTTCATCCGAGACATTGGCAACAGGGAAAATATCTCTATGTACTCTCGTCGCCAGATTTTTTTCTTTGACGTCCAAGGCTAAATGCGCCCCCAGATTGTCCTGGGCGCAAACGATGGACGGCCTTGCAACCGCATCCGGCACATTTCTTCTGCCCTGTCCTGTTCTGCTCCTGTGTGCGGCATCACTATCGTCGTGTTTGTAGTGGGGTTGGTAAGCTCCGCTCGGGATGACCTAGCAGGAAAGGATGGCTCCGCCCACGCCTTCCCAGCCAAGCCCCCCACCCATGCACCAACTTCCGCATCGGAGACGGCAATGTTATGGGTTTCTATAAGGGCTTTTAGGGACGACAAGAATTGAGATTCCCTGGGAGAGGCTCCAAGTACTGCCACCCCCGGCTCCCTGAAATTTGTCAGCTTCTCACCTGATTCTCCTTGCCCTGGTGCGGTTGCCATCCTGGATGCGACCTGCCGGTCTGTGGGCTCCTCTCACCCCCTCTTGTGCAAGCACAGCTGCAGCCGCAAGACCGTCTGCTCTGAGACCTGGATCTCCCTCTGGCTCTAGGGAAGCATGAAGAACAGTCACTAGCTCTCCTGTGTCTATCCCTCGTTATGGAACGCGCAGTCCGCTCCCCCCCAAAGGAGTACTCGGATTCGGCAGCTACGCTAGGGCGTAAGGATTCCCTCCGGCTCGGTGGCCTATGGCGATCAATGCTATCCCTACTCCGGTCCTGCCTCTGAGTCACTATGGGCGTCCCTGTATCCGTAATGATGTCAGGGATGGGTGAGTTGCGCTGTGGCCTAGGTCTCCTGTCAGGGGATTTCTGTCTCCTGGCTGGTGTTGAGGTGAAAATCAAAGGACTGTACCTGTTCGTTGACTTCCGGACCCTGGTGGGGCGTGACTGCCGTGCCACCTTGGCCGCTACTGGAACCTCGTCGATGACCACCAAGCTGTCGTCTGCGTCCATCTCCTCCATCACCTGATCACTTCTTCCTCTAGTCGATTCTCTTTTCTTCTCGGCCTCTCCTTTGGCGTTGCGTTGTCCCTGCGAAACACCTGCAGCGATGGCAGTGGGTGCAGCAGTGGGGACAGGGACAGGGGCCAACCGGTGAGAACCTGTAGGAGCTTTTTTAGAGCTCCTTGTATTTTTGCTGTTCCCCTTGGAGCCTCAAGGCTGATTAGGGGTATTGCCTGAACCTTGGTTCTGCTGTGGGCCATGGGACAAGACCCTGGGGGGTGGCCAGATGTCTAGGCCCTCGCCCATGCTTCTCGCTGGCACCACGCTCTCTGCGGTGGGGGGGGGGATAAGCTCTTGACTCTCCAGAACCATATCCGTGCTCTCCCCGCTGCTCCTAGCCCTATTGCTCCGCTCAGAGGTAGCACGCTGCTCTGCCAGGCTATCTAGGCTATGAGGCCTGTCCACCTGGCCAAGGCTACCGGTCACTGCAGGCCGGGCCTGTGCCTCAGTGGCGCCAGCGTCCCTCCCTAGAAGGCCTGAGTCCATTCTGTCCTGGACCCACCTAACCCCATGACTCAATGCCCTAGGCCTCTAACTCCCCAGGGTCCATAATAAACTGCCACCCACTTAAGACAAAAGTGACATGCTCCCCTGGGACCTATAGGACAGGGAATGCTGCTGTGGGGAATAAAAAGGCAATGCTAAATGCCTGGGCCCTATTAGCTGGCCAAGTGACAGGGGGAGGGAGAGAGGGGGGCTACTAGGAATGCCCAGGGCAACTTAAAATGGGGAAGGGTAGGTAGAAAGAGGGATCGGGGGCCACGGTGTGCCTGGGCTGCCTCCGCGCCGGCCAGTATATGCACTGCACATGCAAATGAGACCACATAATGCACTGTCACTCTGTCAATCCAAACCATTTTAAACATAGCTCCTTTTAAGCATATGCTTATTGTATTTCACAGTTTTAGGCCATAGCAACGGATGCATTTTTTCACAAACCAGGTCACTTAACCACATACAGTACTGTTTCACGGTTACTGACGATCCTCGGTATGGTCTGAGTGCCTGATTTGATTGGTGACTGTTGTAGAGAGTAGTTCTTTACAGCAATTGTTTCACATATGGTGGGCTAAGAGTGATAGAAGCCCTCCACCGTACAAAGTACAGTAGTACAAACAAGGAATAGTACATTAGTGATTCTATTTCAATGTATAAAAAAAAAGTTAATAAAAACGTATTTCCTGCTCAAATTTCTCAGAAATACAGTATATGCACTGCACTCTGGGAAAACTGGGCAGGACATGCAAATGTGACCGATTATATACATATATATATATATATATATATATGTATATATATATATACTATATATATATATATATATATATATATATATATATATACAGTATATATATATATATATATATATATATATATATATGTTTATATATATTTATATATATATATGTGTTTATATATATATATATATATATATATATATATATACCGTATATACTTAAGTATAAGCCGACCCGAATATAAGCCGAGGCACCTATTTTACCACAAAATACTGGGGAAAATGAGTGACGAGTATAAGCCGAGGGTGATAAATGTGCTGAGGATGAGGTCTGAAAAACTCAGCTTATACTCGAGTATATACAGTATATATATATATATATATATATATATATATATATATATATATATATATAAACATATCATAAACGGTGCCTTGCAAAAGTATTCACCCCCATTTAATTTACAGAACATGCCCACAACTTTGAAGATGTTTTTTTCTTTTTTATTGTGAAGCAAACAACAAATAGGACAAAATAACAGAAAAAGTCAATGTGCATAACTATTCACCCCCCTAAAGTCAATACTTTGTAGAGCCACCTTTTGCGGCAATCACAGCTCCAAGTCACTTTGGATAAGTCTCTATGAGCTTGCCACATCTTACCACTGGGATTTTTGCCCATTCCTCCTTGCAAAACTGCTCCAGCTCCTTTAAGTTGGATGGTTTGCGCTTAAACAGCAATTTTTAAGTCTGGCCACAGATTTTCTATTGGATTGAGGTCTGAGCTTTGACTAGGCCATTCCAACACATTTACATATGCACTGCACTCTGGGAAAACTCAATTGTTGCTTTAGCAGTGTGTTTGGGGGGTCATTGTCCTACTTAAAGGTGAACCTCCGTCCTAGCCTCAAATCACGCACAGGGTGGTACTGTTATTGCTCAAGAATATCCCTGTATTTAGCACCATCCATCTTTCCCTCAACTCTGGCCAGTTTCCCAGTCCCGGCTGCTGAAAAACATCCCCACAGCATGATGCTATGATGCTGCCACCACCATGTTTCACTGTGGGGACGGTGTGCTTTGGGTTGATGTGATGTGTTGGGTTTGCGCCAAACATAACATTTTCTTTGATGGCCGAAAAGTTCAATTTTAGTCTCATCAGACCAGAGCACCTTCCTCCATACATTTTGGGAGACTCCTACATGCCTTTTCGCAAACTCAAAACGTGCCATTTTGTTTTCTTCTGGCCACTCTGCCATAAAGCCCAACTCTATGGAGCGTACAACTGATTGTCGTCCTATGTACAGATACTCCAGTCTCTACTGTGGAACTCTGCAGCTCCTCCAGGGTTAACTTAGGTCTCTGTGCTGACTCTCTGATTAATGCCCTCCTTGCCCGGTCCATGTGTTTTGGTGGGCGGCCGTCTCTTGGCAGGTTTGCTGTCGTACCATGTTCTTTCCATTTGGTTCTGATAGATTTGATGGTGCTTCTGGGGATCATTAAAGATTTGGATATTTTTTTATAACCTAACCCTGACTTGTACTTCTCAACAACATTGTCCCTTACTTGTTTGGAGAGTTCCTTGGTCTTCATGGCAGTGTTTGGTTAGTGGTGCCTCTTGCTTAGGTGTTGCAGCCTCTGGGGCCTTTCAAAAAAGGTGTGTATTCCTACATCCATATGATAAGGACTATACTCATTTTTCAAACCGATTTAATTCTTCTTCAAGACTGGATTATTTTTTTATGGATGTATACACCTTAAGATTAGTCAAGGATATAGAAATAAGTACAACACCCTGGTCAGACCATTCTATGGTATATATTATCTTAAAAGATGAAAACGCTCGTATGAATATAACAAAATGGAAGTTAGACCTGACTTTACTTAAAAATATAGAAATACTGGAATCCTTGAAGAAAGACACTAGGAGATACAAAAATACAGTAGATTCAGCCACAACATTATGGTGTGCATATAAGTCGGTAATAATGATCTCTCTAAAGGCAAACATTCATAGATCAAGGGGTAAACCCTTAAGACTCCTATATATAGAATTAGAGGAACAGCAGAGGAAGAATAGATTGTTTCCCAGTGGGGAGCTGGCCTTGCAGATCTCTAGACTAAAGGCTCAAATAAATAAAATCTTACAATATCAGACAGACTCTTTGGTATGGTATCACATTGGAGGAAATTTATGAAGTAATTAATAAAGTTAAAACAAATAAATCTCCAGGCCCAGATGGATTCGACCATTCATATTATACGTTTTTTTTTTAAAGGAAATTAGGTAATATTTACAAGATATGTTTAATGAGATCAAAAATACAGGGAAAATAGCATCAGAATTAGTTGAGGCAAAAATAATTAACATTTTAAAACCTGGGAAAAACCCAGAGGAAGTTACTAGCTATCGCCCCATTTCTTTTATCAACATTGATTTAAAAATATATGCAAAAATGATGACAATGAGACTAAATAGTATAATATCTAAATGAATACACTTGGATCAGACTGGATTTCTCGGGGGCCATCAGGCACCCGACAATGCCAGACGTCTAATTGATTTGATGTTTATTGCAAAAAAAGAAAGAGCTCCCACACTGATCCTGTCTCTTGATGTGGAGAAAGCATTTGACAGGGTCAGCTGGGAGTTCTTTCTTAGAGGCAGTATTGCTGAAATTTGGCTTTGCTGATTTTGCACTAAAAACAATAAAAGCTTCATATAGTGAGTCATCAGCATGTATTGTGGGACCTAATTTTGAGACCGAGCAATTTACAATAAGTAACGGGACCCGACAAGGGTGTCCGCTATCATCATTGCTATTTTTGTTATTTATTGAGCCTTTAGCCTCAATAATAAGGGCATCCGAAAATATTAAAGGAATAAAAATTTGTAAGAACGAATATAAAATAATGCTATTTGCAGATGATATTCTAGTGACTCTAACAGATCCAATAAAATCATGTGCCGACTTGCAATATCTTTTGGCAGAATTTGAGTATCATATTTTAGAATAAACTCTGCGAAATCTGATATTATTCATCAAGGAATAAATATGGAAACTATAAAAACACTAAAGGATGTATATACATTTAATTGGCACTCTAAGGTCCTCATTCAATTGCAATTTTGCCAATTGAAGAGGGCTCTATATAAGCACATAACATATTTTTTGACCGAAGTTTTTAGTTATTGAAGACCTTGATTGTGGATAGAAGTTCAGTAACTAAAAAGTTCTGTATAAAAAATATGTTATGTGCTTATATAGAGCCCTATTCAATTGGCCAACTCGCAATTGAATGAGGCTCTAAGTGTATAATGCATTTAGGTATAAAATTCAGTTTTCACAACAAGAAATTAATAAAGGACAATATAACAGAAATATTAAAACAAATTAGAAAGTTTTCTGACTGGCGTACAATTAGATTATCATGGTCGGCCAGAATTGCTATCGTTAAAATGAGTATTATTCCCAAGGTTACATACCTATTTAGATGTATTCCAGAAAATGTTCCAGTTTATATCATCAAATCTATTCAGAAAATAATAGACACATATATATATTCAGATAAAAAAGTGAGAGTTAAAAAAATAATAGCAAATAAGAAATTTAAACTAGGAGGTATAGGAACCCCGGATATTAAAGAGATACTGTATATGAAAACATCGCTATAACTCATATAATTAATATGAATAATCAATACAAAATAACATGCTGGAAAACAATTGAGGAAGAGCTTATAGGAGCCAAGACAATTAGAACACTATTAGGGAAATGAGGAGGATGGAATCTGGATTAGATTACCAGAAGGATTGAGATCTTTAATAAAATTCTGGGGGGAAAATAAAATTAAATCAGAGCTATTTCACATTCCATCACTCTCAGCACCTATAGATATATTGGGGGAAGAATCATACAACTCGATAGATGCAATGAAGAAAGCGGAAATACTGTATATTTCCGATCTGTATCCATCAGGATCCTTAATTAAACAAGAAGAGCTTTAAAGTAATTTCGGCCTAAAAAAAATGTCATGGTTGAAATATAGATCATTGGTGGAAAAATTAAAGCAAAGGGATATATATCCATAAAAATGGA
Source organism: Discoglossus pictus (assembly GCA_027410445.1). Lineage (NCBI taxonomy): Eukaryota > Metazoa > Chordata > Amphibia > Anura > Alytidae > Discoglossus > Discoglossus pictus. The sequence continues at coordinate 59,868,487 of CM050171.1, forward strand.
AAACAATTATGAATTAGAAGAATTGATGACAAAAGGACCAGTACTACATCTTATTTCAAAAATTAGCAAAATTAGATATAAATCTAGGAAATACATAAAATCACAGAGTATAAATGAATGGGAAGAAAATATCAATCGAACATATGATGACCAAGATTGGTGTAGAGCTTTAAAGTTGATAAAAAATTCCTCTATAAATAACATGTATAGGGAGCTACATTTTAAACTATCACAAAAATGGTTTCTGGTTCCTAAAATCATGAATAAGATAGATTTTGAAATTTCTCCACTTTGTTGGAAAGGATGTGGTAAAGAGGGATCAGCCTTTCACATGTGGTGGGAATGTTGCACGGTTAGACTCTTCTGGGAAGAGTGCTATGGGCATTTAACTGCAATGACAGGGGTGGAAAGCACATGTTCCCCGGGAGTAGTCCTATTTCACCTAAAGTTTGAAAATATCTTCCCTAAAGATAAAATACTGATATCACATGTATTACTAATAATTAAATCATTAGTAATTAAGCAATGGAATAAACCCACAATTCCTTCCTGGAAATAAATTTCTAATAAAATAAATTACAACAGAGAGCTGATGAAGGAAGATAGTATAGAATGATATAAAAGAAAGAGACAGATAGATTGGACTATATGGAACCAATATATGGAAAAACTTGAAAAAGAATCAAATACATTTTTTTGTTTGATTCAAAGATTAAGGTGCAAAAGCAAATAATCAAATTCATATATCTCTCTGTCCTATGTATTTTATTGTATATTATACTGCTGTATTCAATTTCTTTTGGGCTCAATGAAGCTGCATTTATATATATGTAATACAAGGGAAGAATGTATGTAGTGTAATGAATGTTTGAAAGAAGGTATTCTATGTATTGATACTAAGTATTAATGCAGTGATTGTATTTTAATGTGTTAAAAAAAAAGGCGTGCATATGTAATGACAGATCATGTGACACTTAGATTGCACACAGATGGACATCATTTCACTAATTATGTGACTTCTGAAGGTAATTGGTTGCACCAGAGCTTTTTATGGGCTCCATAAGAAAGGGGGTGAATACATACGCACATGCCAATTTTCTGTTTTCTATTTCTAAAAAATAGTTTTATGTATATATGTTTCTCATTTAATTTCACCAACTTAGATTATTGTGTTCTGATCCATCACATAAAATTCAGATTAACAAAACATTGAACCTAAGGCTGTAATGTAACAAAATATGTAAAAAGTCAAAAGGGTGAATACTTTTGCAAGGCACTGTAGAATATAATTTATATATGTACTTGTGAAGCGTGCAATGAACGTTTTAGTAAAGTTTAGTATAACAGTTAACATCTGATTTAATTTAATTTAAATGATACACAGGGCTTGCCAATTTAAGATGATGGAGTATGGTACAAGAGGTTGGGTGGTTTTCACTTCAGTTTTAGTTCTTGTATTGTCAAATAAAATAACTTGATGTCTGCTTTTTAGGTTTTACTTCAATAAGTCTACTTGTAGGAGCATTTAGCCTGTGTAGTGTTGTAAAAATGTATTCAAATATAGTATTGTTTTGCCCATTACTTTTGTTTTTGTTCAATCATGTCCATCTCTCTGTGACCCTATGGACCACAGCACATCGGGCACATCTGTCTGCCACTACCCTCTGAGCTTCCTCAAGTTCATGTTCATTGCTTCAATAACCTCATCTATCAATCTCCTCCTCTGTCGTCCCCTTATTCGTATGCCTTACATTTTGTCCAACATCGGGTTCTTCTCTTGGAAATCTTGTTTTCTATGCTGATTTGTGCTTTACTGCTTGCTTTTCTATCCCTCTCGCTATCCCCCTCTCTTTCTCCATCCCTCTCTTTCCATCCCTGTCTCTCTCTATGGGATATTTTTTGTCTATTTCTATGAGCTGCCACGGCTATACGTCCTGAACTAACATGTTTTATATGTATTTTATTTAATTATTGCATGTCATCAAGAAAATGCCAGCACTTCCCATTATAAGAATAGTGAGCACAACCAGCACCAACTCACCCTCATCAAGATAATACGTACGTAAAGTGACAGGGAAAAAAAACAACTAGTAAGTGGGTGGAGTATGTGTCAGTGGGCAGGGCCTATAGAGGTAATATGTTGTGAAGGGGAGGAGTTTCTACTTTTGGGCAGAGTCAATTTAAGGGGAGGGGCCAGGTCTCTGCATTCCACCCCCCAATTTGGAAAGTCACCAGCCGCCACTGCAAACAAGATGTTTTTTCTAAACTACAGTAATCTATTATCAAGTCCCAGGTAAAGGTCAGAGAGGTTCTAGTGCATTGCAATAGTGAATTCAAGGGCTGTTGTGTTCTTTGGAAGGATATTTTTTGTATATGAGTAACACAGGTGAAAGCTGCACATTTTCAGAGGCAGATTAAAGCCATAAAGTAATACACCTGAATCATAACCCCCAGCATTTCTAATTACCAAAGAGGGACTTTTACTGTATATTCTTAAAAAAATATGAAATACATTTTAGAGCTATACACATGCTATATATATATATATATATATATATATATATATATATATATATATATATATATATATATATATATATTACTACTCCATACAACACAGAAAAAGAGACACATATTTCTATATTCAGATATGTATTAGGAATCCATTTCATGAGTAGCAAATGTTGGTCTACAGTGGGAGAAGGGGGCATATTAGTTATGTATAATTGATAATGTAGCCTTTTTTGGAACAAAGGCTCTCATACTGAGGACAGCTTTTAAGTATATTTTTTAGAGGTGTTCCCCTTTTAAAGGATTACTGCACAATTAATAAAAAATATTTCTTCAAAACTTTCAGTCTAACCTAGAGCTTAACTAAGCAAGAAAACAATAATACAGCTAGTTTTTAATTAGTGGGCACGTTATGGCTTTAGAGTGTGTTTCGTTATATTTTCGGGCCCATACTGAGTACTTGCAGATCTTATTTTTATGTGTCCTTTTCCTACCTGAGAAATGCAATATTATGCACTTAGGCCACAAAGCCCCCAAAATAGAATAAAGAGTAAATGGACTTGGAAGTTATTATATATTATTATTTAAAAGTAGGCAAGCAATGCAACAAGGCCACGGGAAAATCGAATAGGATGCTTGGATGTGTTAGTAGAGGAATTATTACCAGAAAAAGATAGGCACTAATGCAACTTTATAAATCCCCAGTTAGACTTCATCTAATACACTGTTTCCAGTTCTGCAGACAGTCTCTTCAAATTGATAGCAAGTGCTGGAGCAAATACAGTATAGTTAAAGGCATATCCAAGTTTCATGGATTAATACATTTCTGCAGCAGCTTATATGTATGCAGAACATCTCATAAAACATTTTATTTTTATTAATATATAAAAATCCCTCTAATGATTATGTTGGCACCTCCACTGTCTACTCAGGGCCCTGATCCCCATTCAATCAGCATGCAGCATCAGGGGAGCAATATTAACCTACTATTTACCTGCTGTTGCTTGCTCAGCCAATCTCCTTGCAGCTTCCTGTCTGTATGTCAGGAGGAATACTTAGCACATATCCCAGGCTGCTTTACAGCACAAACAGGAACCCCAGAGTTTAAATCAAAAGTTTCAGTTAACCTGATTGGCCAAAACAAATCATTTTACATTTGATGCTAATTTAGCCTGGGTTTGGAGGGTGTTAACCTAATTTGTAACTGTCAGAAATCACAAGACATTTTGCTGATTTGAATGTAAATATTTATTTTTGGATTTTTTTCATGCAAAAAAAATGTTTGCATATACTACTAATTCTCCTCTATCAGATGCATTCATAACAGAGCAAACTTAAATATGCCTTTAAGCATAAAGGTTATCCTGAAGCTTAATTAAGGCAAACTTGTAGGTAGATAGAATGGATCGACCAGGTGGTCCATTTGGCCATCACATCTATATTTCTATGCAAAATCATAGCAGGGGCAATTTTATTGCCCAACCAATTAATTTTCCCTCCCCATTTAATTTCATTCTGCCATTGCATTCTTCTTACCACAGCTAATGCAACATCCATTGTCTCCATTTAATTATCTCCTCTATCTCTTTCTCTAATAATACAGTTGCATTAAGGTAGACGCAATGGGCTGAATAGATTTGCCTATTGTTTACAACTGACAGCTCAGGATTCCCACAGTGATGTCTGACTACAAATTATATCAAACCACCCCCTCTTATATGAGATCAGGGAGAGACCTGGGGGAGGGGTTTTCATTCCAAATAGTATTATTATTATTATTATATCCCATGATTTTTCTGGATTTTTCAGGTGAGACATTGTAACAGTTCCTTTATAAAGATCTGCACTTTTTAATTCCACAAAACAATTATTACATGTATAAACTGTCCAGAATTCACTTTCCTGATTATTTTATTCTATGGTCTAATCCTTTCTTTAGGTTTATCCTTTCCCCTTGGGCTATACTTTCAATTTACAAACTGTCCTTAGAGCTAAAAGTGTGAAATGCATTCATTTTCATAATATTCATATATTTACAATTCACCAGACTTAGGGCCATATTAATTTCCAAGCTCGCAACTCGATCGCAGATGGACGAATGTCTGCGCTTTTGTTGCTCCCATTTGTCTCCGATTACAATGCTATTCAATTGCTCAAGCCTGCAAGTTACTGTCCCAAAGCTGAAACCGTAAACCATGCACTGGCTTGTAACAGTTCAGGGAGGGAAAATGATCAATTAAGCAAGCTTGTAACATCCCATGTCGAATCTGCCAATAGAATATGAGACTGTCATTATTACGGCAGTAAAACATGGAGGTTACATATCAATCAATTAGGTTTGAGGGTCCGATATGCGTTCAGACTCGCAAACCCACAAAATAAAGAATTATGAAAATGAATGCCAATACTGTTCTAGTCCATATGGGTGGCCGGATATGTATTAACTAATTGATACCCGAGATCGATTTAGCTCCAAAATGAAACATAAAAATAAATTTAATTTCCTGCCCATGCGAGCTTCAGACCGTTGTGCAATTAATTCTAATGTCTATCATCCCTTTCCCCATAATTTACAGTACAGTAGTGATTTATTATTTGCATTTACAGTGCTACGAATAGGTGTTTAACCCCCTTGTCCTCTCTAGCACTTGTGGGATGTTCTCCTTCATTTGCCATTTACGGGTGTGAAAACATTTAGGGGCTTGGGGAAATTGAGCAATTGCATAGCGATTTACAATTTTAGCCTTGCGAAAGTGAAAGATCAAAGGTTTCTGGAGAATGTAAGTTCGAGTTTAACCATCGCCATTTTTACAAGCCTGTAACTCAGAAGCTGATCCGAGCCCGCAAAAAGACACCAATTGAATAGCAAAGTACCTTGCGACCTCACTTACCGGCTACCGGATCACCCAAAACCTCAATTGAATATGGCCCTTACTCTGCCCTTGTGGATACTCAAATAGAGTATTGTGCCCGAGGAACACGCTGCTTTTACATCTATAAAAATAGACCTTTCCATTCATTAAGTCCATCTGTTCCTGTGCATGAACAGAACACCAAGTAGTCATTTATGGAAACTCAAATTATTTTTAATTCAAAAAGAAATTCTGCACATTTAGTAACATTGAAGATTTATCATGTTAGTGCAACATAGCATGTATTTCAGTTGTTAAAGAACCACGTCAGTTGTCTTATAAAGGGCTCTCTAAAAATAGTTAGCTAGTAAAGGAAACTGCACAGCATGGCAATAAGATGAAACTGGTGCACCAACACTGGTGCAAATATAATAAAGAGACTGCAGTACTTCAGAAATGTGAAATTAATAAACCTTTATTGTGGACACTTAGGAGTGCACTGGCCCTTTAACAACCTATAACATATATATTTGAAAATTTTGAGCCTAATTAAACATATAGCCATTCTTATTTAAAAAAACAAAACAAAACAAACATGGATGCCTCTGCTAGAGTTTGGAAATATCAATGATACTTTGATGAAAGTTGTATATACGTATGAGAAGAGATTTTACATTGCTGGAGGACAGGGTTTGCATGTTGCAATCTGTCTTTTCCTGGACGAGGGACAGGAGTCAAGCTCCAAAAGGTATAACAATTTAACAGTTCCCTCTCTTCTCACCCACTTCCTATTCCCTACTCTCCTTCCCTTCCTGCACTGACAGATAACAAAACACATCCCTTAGCTAGCAGGAAGTAATGAAACAGATCAAATTAAATCTTCTATACCAGTGGTTCCCAAACCTCTCCTCAGGCCTCACCAAACAGGTTGGGATTTCACACATTGTTACATTGAAATCCCAACGTGTCTGGGGAGCCCTGAGGAGAGGTTTGGGAACCACTGTATATCTATACATAAACAGAGTCTTCAAAAATTCTGATAACACATCATGTTGTACATTTGTTACATACATAACAGCCATTCCAAAACTAGTCAGAGCCCCTTCCAGTTAACTGTAATATGGGAGTGTTGGGGCACAACAAGGACCAAATAATGGTGCTCTATGGAGATTGATTAGCTGCCCCTAACATAGAATAATCTGACTTGTTTTCAGAAGGTGGTTTATTTCTCTGGACATGAATTAAAATATATAGTTTTTAACAGTTGCAGCAATTTTGTGAAAATATATTTGTAATGTTTAAAACCTGCTTTTGAAATGCTTGTTAAATGTTTCAGTGAGTCCTATCCTGTTTTGTGTGCAACGATGTTCGCCGGTGTTGCACACTGCCGCCTATGTCGCCATCTACTGTTATAAATTGAGCGACTGTGCCTGGTATGTGGTTAGCGGTTTAAGGTTAGTGGTTTAGGGGGTTAGTGGGTTAGGGTTAGAGGGTTAGGGGGTTACGGTTAGGAAGTTAGGGTGTTACACTACATGGCAAAGCGAGCTCGCCCTCGTTGCAAGAGTCGGCGGCGGCGTGCTTCCACAGTGGCACACACAAGACATGATAGATCATTTCAGTGTCCCATTAATTATGTCAATTAAAGTAAAGAAAAAATAGTGTCCACAGACTTATTAATAAATGAGTATATAAAAAATAACATTAACCTGAGAACTGAAAATAATTTCGTATTAATGGTTCTGATAGTCTTGTCTTGTCTAAGAACATTTATCTAATCATGGTTTTCTTGAATTGTTATAAGTTTAGATTGTTTTACAGAAAGCAGAAATGTATATTAAACTTTTCTTCCCTCATGATAAAAAGAGTCCAAAAGGAGCATTGAGTTAGTCATGGAAAATGGAATAAGAGAAATTATTAAGAGGGAGATAAAGAGAACATATATGGTCATATAAACATATACATTCATTAACCACTAGGTTAGAAGATCAGAGGAAATTACAGCGTGGATTAGGGGTGTTAAGAAAAACAGGCAGGCAAGTAGAGGAAAAGGAGGCAAAATACAGTAGACTCTCAGTTATCCGGTACCCACAGGGATTGGGAGATGCTGGATAAATGTAGTTTCTGGTTGCTTTAGAGTAACTACTAAAATAGGCCTAGATTAGCTGCACATAGGATTTTCTGCTAAGTCTATTTATCAGTGAGGGCTGTTCTAGCAGCAGCAGCTTTCACTCCTCACACACAGGTACGTTCGACTGGACCTGGGGAATGTAACTCCAACACTGCCCTGGCTCAGTCACTCATGGCTGTCTGCTTCCAGGTAAAACTGAATTACAGAGACGTACAGTGGATGAAATCTAGGTGCTTGTGGCATGTGGCATGACAACCTGGCTCCTGGCATTTGTTGAGCCCAGTAACATTTTATTTTACTTTTAAAGTACAGTATTCAATTTATTTTCTGGTTGCTTGAGAGTTCTGGTTAACTGAGAGTCTACTGTAATAGAAGAGGTATTAAATATAGGTGTGCCTTTAGCTTTCTGAGTACATTTTTTTAAAGAAGCTTTACAAATATTACATTTCAAAATCAAGTAAAAACAGAATAATTTTTTTTTAACATATACAAAATAGTGCTCTAGTTTTACTAGTGTTAACATATGTGATGTTGCCTAGTTTCTTAGAGACGTCCATCAAATTATTTGTGTTATTACATCATTCATTATTATTAACAGAATATATTTTTCCAGTGAGCAGGAAGCCCATGAAGGGAACATTATCACCCTTAAAACTATTCCATTCCTAAAGTGATTAATAGTACAAAACTAAATACGGATTCCAATGCGGAAGAGAACAGGGAGACTGTGGTCAAGACACACATTTATGGATTTTCCCTAAAGCTGCTTTCCTTGAGGAAGCTTTGATACAAAACATATGCTGTCAATTATCATTAACAATGCGTGGTTTCTGAGTTTGCAACTCTAAGACTCTGACAGACAGACTTGACTCTTTCCCTAATACTCAGTTGCTCTATATATAATAACAACTATCACATTTATATGTTGTCCATTCACAGTAAGACAGTGGACTCAGTGTCCCCAATGACATTGTTGCTTCTTACATTGTTTGTGTAGTTGATTATACCTTCACAAAGGCGATTAATTTAATTTTTGTCCGTGAGAGTACATAACTATTATTACTTATCATAAAATGACCCTTACCTAGGGGAGCTAAATGTAATCATGGAGGTGATATATTATATTATCATGATTGACATATTTCAGTGCTGCATCTCTCATATTATTCACAAGAGATATACATTTCTGGTATGAACATTTGTGATTGCTGATACCTCTAGAATGAAACAATTATAACTTCCCAGCCTTATTAAATTGCGGCCAATTGAATAGGGCTCTATATAAGCACAGAGCATATTTATTTTACAGACGTTATTAGTTAGTGAACTTCTATCCAAAAGCAAGGTCTTCACTAACTAAAAACTTCTGTAAAACAAATATGCTATGTGCTTATATAGAGCCCTATTCAATTGGCCAAATCGCAATTTAATAAGGCTGTCTATGTCTATGTAAGTTTATGTAAGTCTGAATTAAGGGATATATTTAAGCAAGAAAATACTGAAATGTCCTATTTTTTCTGGCAATATACAGTTCATTTAGCCCTTTGTATCTAATCTTTGTGAGAGATCAATCACTAGGCATTTTTTTGTTTTACCTACACTAGTAAAGTTGATTCATTTTATCCTCCTCAATGAAAAAGTCTTAAAAATTAATACTTTGCTTACTTTTAAGTAGCACATAGAGTAATAGTTGCTCAGCTTCTGAAGCTTCTCCCTTTCTTTCTGTTCACTCTTGTGTAGGGTGCCAGAAAAAGTAATTTAATAAAAGAGATCCTCTCAATAATTGCCACTATTCGAGCCAAACTCTCTCCTTGTCCTGGGCATTACGTTCCACAAGGCAAACAAATCATCCTAGATTGCATTCATTATGCAGCCCAGATTACTAGAGCATGCCCACTTTGAATAGGCAGTGTTATGGGATTACAGCTACAACCTCTTCTTCTGCAGAACATGCCTGCATAATTAATGCTAATAATTATAATGTCTGGGAAAATAGTGTCCCAGACAAGGAGATGGGGAGCAGTGCAGCAGGAAACAATAGTGAGGGGAACTGTGTTTTTAAATTAAATTTTCAGTCTAAATCCTTTCTTTGCTACTGTTTATACATGCATGTTTTAAATTAATTAATTTAGAGGGCCAGTGCATGTACTTTTCATGTTAAACCTATTTGTAGTTCACCATTAAGATAACAAATAGATGTGCAAACAGCAGCAAGAAAATTATAATTTAGAAATTATCAGTTAAAAACAGTTTACCTCATTAATGATCACTGCTGTAACCCTTCCTGTCTCTCTCATTGTCCTGACCACTACTGAGAGAACGTAAAAGATTGCAACTGAGATAACATTGGTTAGCATTGTCCTGGTAAGGCTTGAATAAGTTGTAATTTTTCACTTCCTTTCAGTAGTGCACTGAACAATGAGAGAAGGTGGGGAGGGGTACAGCAATTGCCATTGATGAGGTAAACTGTGTTTTTAAGCTTTATTTTATGGATAAAGCTTTGATTTGTTACAGTTTATACATGTATTCTTTATGTTAATAAATGGTGAACTAAAAAATAGGTTTAACATGAAAAGCACTTACACTGGGCCTTTAATTTGTTTCTTTAAATGTGTCTTAAAGTGTCTGAGTTTTGAAAACATCAAACTGAGCAAAGTAGATTAACCTAATCAATGATGTACCTGCTGTCAAATCCGCAGTTCCTCTTACTCTATATCACTCAGTTTCAGTTCAGAGCCTCTTGTTTTAGCCTCCCCTTTCTCTAACATGTACTTCCCTCATTTTCTGTGTTAAAAACAGCTCTGTGTATTTGCAGCAGATTTCAAAAGACATCAGTGACACCAACAGCAAAACATGCCTTTAAATAAAACATGTCACTGCCACCAATCTATTATTGTGAGACTGAACTGTAGTAAACGAGAAAGAAGAAAGGGAGGACAGGAGAGAGACAGACAGCTCGGCACCAGCTCTCACCCAGTGTAATGCTATTAGATCCTCAGAAGATGCTCTTTTTATTTAAAGAAACAGGGTAGACTTTACAAAGACTCAGCAGAGAAATTAAGTGTTGGTAATAAGACAAATCAAAGGTAATGATGGGACATCTTGCATCATTCCATTTTGTTTTGGCACTATTAAGTATCTGGAACATCCCATCGTCACCAGTGAAGCATATTTTTCCTAGCTGAAGAAAATGGCGGGAATGTATGTATTGTATTCTAATAATACAAAAAAGACTTACCTCAAGTGATAAAGTAGATTTATCAAGATAACAGGGGCTGACTGAGAAGTTTTGTATATGTGGAATGGGCCTTACCTATAAAGAAAAACCTTTGAAGGACACTGGCATATGGTCTAAAGCCTGTGCTTGCCTTAATGCTAAAAGTTACTGTGATGACCATGAATTCTGTACTGAATATAAGAACACAACATCATATATATAACAGGAAATATTGAATGTACTGGAGGAGTCATATTGTAGCAGAGGTATGACGTCTGTGGGGTCAAGAATTTGCTAAAATGTCCTCTGGGAGATGAAGGGACAGCAAGCAAAGATTTTCCCCATAGTCATATCTCAAACACATTTGCTTGTCTCCATTTTCTTCCATTTCTTTTGTTAATTTCTCTTTCTCACTCACTCGCTTGCACTTTTCCATTCAGTTTGGAGATGGGGAACATCTGGGTATGTCAATGCCTGATAGGTGACCTTGCTTGACAGGAGGAGGAGGAGAGTCCTTCAGTCCAATATTCACCTGGTGGTAACACCTAGAAGGTCAAATGACATTTCTGACATTGAGAGAGACAAATAAAGAGTAACCTTGTATGATTAAGGTTCATTTGTCTTCAGAGTAGAGAGTTATTAAAATGAATTAAGTGAAGATATTGGATATATCCCTCTTTGCCTTTTGCAGCACTGTCAGCTGCAGTTACAGGTGCCATCCGCCAGAGGGCGCTGTGAGTTTTCAGGCACTGTCAAGTACCAGGGAAGGCAAAATAACTATTTTCCCCTCCGACGTGGCGCAACTCAACGGCGCTGAATCGACAGCGAAGCCATTGCTATGTTCGGCGCAGGCACTCGGCCCCCTAGGGCCTCTGGCGCGCCTCTCATAGCTCAAGGCCTCTTCTGTCGGCACGCCTTATATGCTAAAATCGGCAGCGCCATCTGTTGGCTGGAGGCGGAACTGCCGCTGTCAGATTTTGCGATGGTGAAGAGAGAAAGGACCAAGATATTTTTGTTTTGAGAAGGCAGAGCAACTATTGATTTGGTCTGATAAAAGAATGAAAGCACAGGGCAGAAATAATGCAAGCTTTGTTAGGTGTTCCCACTTGCAAACAGTTGTGAGTAGACGCCAAACTATCTGTGTCTAAACATATGGTATTCTTATAACTGAAATCTAGCATTCTCAATTACTGTTAGTACAAAATAAACAAAACCTAAGGAATACCAAGTTTAGGATTCAGCTTGCCTAATCTACCACTTTAACAGCATTGGATTGACTGTATATTTCCCTAGACTTCAGGTGATGGTCATCTTTAAAGACCAGATGGGAGTCCTGATTCAGCAGGAACTGGAAGTGATTGTTGATATTATTTATGGATTGGGAGACCAGAGATCTGGCAATTCTCATATTAGATAAACAATCTGGAGATAGTTAAGCCTTTAAATATATATTTTTAAAATGCATTAAGCAACTATGACAGTTAAGCAGTCATAATAAATTATTCAGATACAAAAGTTATTTCTATTGAAAAGTACAAAATGTGGGGTCAATCGTGAAAGCCTTCGAAGTCTATTTATCTAACTGATATTCTAGTCCTGCTTAACCAAATGTATCTCCTCTTAAAGTGACACAGCTGATGTTCAAAAGATGGTAAAATGTATAGCCATAATAACAAGACAAGTACATTGTCAACTAAATGTTATTAAATTATTTTTTCTAAAGTAAGCTAACATTCAAGTATGCAGTTTTGAGTTTTTTGTCAACTTTCAATTTTCTTAATTAGAAATCAATGCAATTAATTGCTGCTAAGATCCCAGAGTCCTTGGATCCATTGTCTTTAGTGTAGTTGCCTGCACTAAAAGAGACTCTGTATGCTCAATGCACTGGCGACTGCAATGAAGACAAAGGAACCAAGGCCTTACAGACTAGTCAGTGATTATAGTGATCTCTTATTAACAAAAGATAAGAATCTCGGTTTGTGGGTAGTAAGGCTGACTCAAAATGACAAGCATCAATGTTAGTTTAATGTAGGAAAATACTATGTTTCAATGACATTCAGATGATTAGTTCTAAATTATACCATATCTGGAATCTCTGCTGTGACACGTGAACATGACTTATCTTTGTATATTCTTATTTTGAAAAATATACCCCCATATAGTTCAGTAGAAAAGTATTAGCATTGGGCATATTTTTAACCCAGTTTAAAACTGCTTAATCCTGTTTAACCTCTCCTAAAACTACTTAATCTTACTTCTTACCTTACTGGTAATTAGACACATCTAATATGATACTCTCCCTAACATGAACATTCATTTCTGCATTTTCTATGCTTTTGGTTGTTTCTAAGCATATTTACTGTATGTTTGTGAGAAAATTCAGTGTTTCAGCACCTACATTTTCCAGACAGCATTCTGTCACTAGCATTTCTAAGTGTGTCTCATGAAAGCTTGTTTTGTCTTTTCAGTCTATTTTCATATAGCTGTCAAACAGGAAAGATGAAAACACATAACTGTGTGAGAGTTTAGTCAAAGGGCATCAGAAAAAAAAAGTAAGAAGCGATTATAAAGAGTTCTTAGAAGTTGCTAAAGTGTTGAATTTGAATTAAAAAAAACAAATAAACAAATATGTTTAGCTATAAAGTAATTATGAGATGGAAACTAAGGACTGCAAGGAGGAGTACTCCATCATTCCTATAGCCTGTGACTGCTAGTGAGATATTCTAAGGTTCACTGAATCTGCAGAGGTGTTTATATGGCTTCACTATTGAAAACATCAATTACAACAGCATCAGGGAACAATTTCCTTATGGCAAATTTACATTGAAAGGTACATTATTACCAGTCAGTTAGCTTTTCTGATCCAGCCACCAAGCATGGGGTATTATCAGTATAAACATTGCTCATATATGCTAATCATTCCTGGGGACTTAATACATTGTTTTTAGTCTGTGAAGCTGAGAAGAATGTGTGGCTGCTGCCCCTAGGTTAACTGGTTGCTGAAGTCTGCACATGCTCATATGACTTTAGACTGAAAATATTGCAGACAAACCCATAGGGGGTAATTACCAATTGATAGCAATTATTGCCATAAGTGTGTATAATTGACTAAATATAAAAAATAATATTAATGAATAACTTACTTTCGAAACCTGTATTATTTACAACCGCCTTGCCCACTTTATTTCCTCTAACTCCCTCCTTGACACCTTCCAATCTGGCTTCCGACCTCAAAACTCAACAGAAACAGCTCTCACTAAAGTAACTAATGACTTGCTCACCGCCAATAAAAGGGTCACTTCTTTATCCTAATTCTTCTGGATCTCTCTGCTGCCTTTGACACTGTTGACCACCCACTTCTCATCCACATTCTCAGCTCTCTTGGCATCCGTGACAGCTCTCTCATGGTTCTCATCCAACCTTAAAGACAGAACATTTAGTGTCCTTCTATGGCACCACTTCTTCGCCTCACCCTCTGAATGTTGGCGTACTCCAGGGTTCTCTCCTGTGCCCCCTCCTTTTCTCCATCTATATTTCTTCCCTTGGTACCCTAATACAATCTTTTGGTTTTCAATACCATCTATATGCAGATGACACTCAATTCTACCTCTCTGTACCAGATCTATCCTGCTCTATGCTACCACAAGTGGCAAGCTGTCTCTCTAGTGTATCCTGTTGGATGTCCTCCCATCAACTCAAACTAAACATGTCAAAGACTGAGCTCTTAATCTTCCCACCCTCTACCACAACTTCCACTCTACATATATCTCTCACTGTTGACAATGCCATCATCACTCCCACCTCCCAGGTCCATTGTCTTGAGGGTTCTGTTGAACATCGCCAAAATACGTCACTATCTCACACGACACAACTAAAATTCTTATCCACTCTTTCATCATATTTCGCCTTGACTAATGCAACTCTCTCCTTGGTGGCCTCCCCATCACCCATCTCTCTCCACTCCAATCCAAAATGAACACATCCGCTAGACTCATCTACCAAACATGCTTTCTGTATCTGCAGCACACTCTGTCACTCACTCCACTGGCTTCCTATGGCCTCCAGAATAAAATTAAGAATAATGACCCTAACCTATAATGCCCTCATCAATAATGCACCCTCTTATATCTCTGCTCTTTTCTCTTAACATAGAATATTACTGTTTTCTTCCTTGTCTTGAAAGTGCAGATCTATTTCATAATTAGTATAGCTGTTGATAGTGTGCAATATAATTACTCTGACCAATTCAATGACACCATATGTGGTGAATAGAGCTCCTCATATGGGGCCTCATTCTATTATCGGCCGTATTATCGGCCGTAAGGCTGCGATTCCTTGCGGGGGTTCAGGTAACTCGCGATTCTATTATACGGCCCCGCAAGGATCTCATCTTACGGCCGGCCGCATATCTTGGAACCGGCCGTAAGCTGTGAAATATAAAAACGCAAAAATAAATTCAAGCCTGCACTGTACAGCTCTGTAAATGCTAGGGATCATATTGGGGGACATGAGGATTAAAAGGAACCCACTCTCAAGCTTGCACATCTGCCCAAACCCGAGTTCAAATTAACTGTTTATTTTCCGGCTGCGGCGTGGGTGTGTCTGAGGTGCTCCAAGCACTCTGGCCTTTTTACATGGATATTTTACGGATATTAAAAATAAAATATTTTACGGATTTGAGCACAGGATAATTATGTGCTATTTTTTCTAACACCTAAAATCCCTTTATAGTCTTCTCAAAGTGCAGGATGGCTTTATTTGAGCTATTTTATGTGCTTAATTGGTGCTAGCGAGACCTCTTTCCTGCAAGTAAGCTGCGGCTCGTTTTTAGCCTTGCAGAGAGGTTTCCCGGAGCAATTGAATTGCAAATCTCTTGCGGCCGTTTTAGATCAAAGGCTTTCCTCCGGCGCGAGCGGCCGCAAGAGATAGCAAGGCACCGGCCGCAAGCCTGCCGGAATCCCCGGCCGTAAGGGAATAGAATAGCAGAATAGCTTGCGGCCGGTCCTTGCGGCCCCGCAACGGCTGCGGCCGCTAATAGAATGAGGCCCATGGTGATTAGTGCCTTCATATTATGGTGATTAGTGCCCTCATACAGTGGTTAATGCCCCCCCATATGATAATTTGACTACTCACCATATGGGGAACACTAATCACATTGGGCGAAAAATAATTTTGCTGTTAGGGGTCACCACAACTTGGGAGATTTTATCAAAGGGTCACAGCACTAGATAGGTTGAGAACCACTGTTTTACACCTCTCCCATAACCGTGAGATTGTAAGTCTGCGGGTATTGAATCTTATGTGCTTTAGGGAAAGCACTGGGTACACTTGATTTTAAGCTCAAAGACCGGGCCCTCCATTCTTTTCTTCTTCTTTTTCTTCTTCATTTTGTAATATTATTTTTAACTTACCCCTGTATAGCGCTACGGAATATGTTGGCGCGTTACAAATAAAGGAAAAATTAATATTCAGACTATAATGAACTTCTCTCCCACCTAGTGGAAAGACCCACAAAAGCTGTCTCAGTTAATTAAACCACAGTGAGCGTTGAAATGATTGTCCAAACTAAAATAAGAATAAAAAAAGAATAATAAATATATATATATTTTTCAAAGTAAAATACACTTGAGATATACATCTGTAAAGCTGGCTAGTATGCAGCTTAATGTGTGGCAAAGGGAGTGAAAAGACAATATTTGCCAAAAGAAATGAAATAGAAGTAGATGAAGAACTAACTGTAACAATCAGATTTTTCAGTAAGATACATTATTAAACAACAACTGTAGGTTAGCAAATACGTCATGTTTGTGAAGTATGCAACAAACTAAAACCCCTGTCTGTAGCACTGTAAATGCAAATACATAATGATGGGGAAAGTGATGAAATACATTAGAATTATTTGCACAACAGTCCAAGCTCACAAATCGGCAATAAAAAATAAATTATTTCATGGCTTGGCCTACATAAAATTAGCCACACTTCCCAATGCAAATACCACATGTGTGGATATCCACATTGTGGATTGAAAACAAATTCTTGGTTCTAATTGGCTTTCCAGATAAGGAATGATTAAAGCTTTCACCTTTAGTGTTGTTACAATGCCTACATCTTACAATGGGAAAGTTCCCCGTTGAATTTCCACTAAAAGCACCACAACATTGACAAGTGACATTTTGTTCTCGTAATTTTATAGTGCACACGTTGTATATTTTCTTTATTTCTTTACTTTACCAATAGATGGCAGACCAGTTATACACTTCCCCTTCAATGACTGAAGGTTGTCATCTCATTAACAGTTCTATAGCCGCTGACAATTCAGAGTATAGTAAATAATAAGGTAAAGAGAAAAATGTAAATAATCCCATTCTGTGTTTATCACTGTAGAATATTTTATTACAGTTTGCCAAAACATATAAAGTTTGCCAAGACATATAAAGAAATATAGAAAGGTTGTTTGACAGTTTACCAGACTGCATGAGGAGTTTGTAAGCTTTTAAACATTACATTTGCTGAGTAACTAAATGGTACTATAATATAAGCTTCAAAGAAAAACATTATTTACATGTATTTCTATATTAAAAGCTTTATGTTCATTTCAATATTGTATCATGTATATATATATATATATATATATATATATATATATATATATATATATATTTCAGAATTTAGTTGAAACAGTTGCATATTCTGGATGTAAATATGATTTCATTTTGCATCATAGGTAATAAGTACTTTATTAATTATATATTAAGAACTACAACTATTTTCTTACAGTACACTGCAATTTTAACCTGTTTGTCATCCCAAAAAACTTATTATGTTAATGTGATGAACAAAAATGGCTAACTACAAACTGGAAGTCTCCATCCATTGTTTTCAGTCTACTTGAGTTTGCAGTCATGGATCTGGACGCATGCAGACACCAGGAAGTAATTAGGCTAGCTGTAATAATGGATCTGAAACAATAGATAATAGCACATGGTTGGTGGGGGGGATCAGAAAGGCGGATTAACAAGTGCAAATAACAAAATTCAATCAATTTTTACTGTGACATTGATAAAGAACTTGTTATTACGTATATCTTTTCATTGATTTAGACATGGTGCACACACATGTGCTGGCCTGTACCTGAAGAACACTACTTACTGTCACTGTTATCATAACAACCTTGTTACACAGTATAATGATATCAAGGATCAACATATTTAATATACATGATGGACTCTTATACTTCATGAATCTACCAGTCAATTTAAAGGACCACTGACATACTTTTTATTTGATGCTCTTCTGAAGAACGTTACTGGATGAATAGAAAATGTTTTTTGCAAGTTTAAACTTAATAAATACAGTAATGTTTCATTATTATATTGATTTCCAGCTTGTGTCAGAGATTTTGCTTTGTTTATAAGTTCTGTTGAAAACATCATCTCCAAATAGCACACTTGACAATACAACTTAATGTCAGATTAAGCCCCATAGGATAACCTTAAACTATGAACAGATTAAGATGGAACCAACCCATGACACAATAAAAGCAATATAAATATAACATTTTCACTAAAAATAGTTTATGTTCTTATCTTGTACACCTGTAAATATTGTTACTTTGTTACATACTTTATAAGTGGTACTTGCCAATAGGACTGAATAGTGTAGGCCGTACTAGGATGCCTCCCCCCTTAAATTACAGACTAGCTATCAAAGTTAGAATTTCCCATGATGCAGCTGAACATTTAAGTTTGCCATTTATGGCTGTCAGTAAGCCTTTCATTTCGATACACAAACTGAGATTCATATATTTTGTTAATGAGAGATCAGTGCCATTAATTACTTTATTTACTATATTACTATAAAAATTCAACGTGCAGGTGACTGCGCAGAAAAGAAAATGCCCAATGCCTCAGAGATTTAGCAGTAATTAATGGCATTAATCTCTCATTAACAAAATATATTAACATCTTTTTGTGGGTGCATTAGAAAGGCTAACTGGAAGCTCAAAATGGTAGACTTCAAAGTTTGTTGACTGTAGGAAAATGCAGTGTTTTTATTTTAAATTGATAAATTCTTTTTATTACCTATAGTTTCCATATTTGGAATATCTGCTGTGTCACTTTAATCCCAGTGGCAGAAATGTTCAATGGAGAGCCCAGGTACAAAATGTTTTGGGGGATCCGGTTTGCACCTTAGGCAACTCTGCCTCTGGCTAATCCATCAAGTTGGAAATCCCTAGATATATTTTAAAGAAGCAGATATAGGAATAAAAAGAAATTGGGATACATCAGTAAATATCTCTTCACAAGTTAAATCTTCTAATCAAGGAGTTGCATGCCATTCTTCTTCTCTTCTTCTGTACAATTATCAGTAGGGGGTTGTTACAATTGATAAGATGGGCATCAGCAATTACCAACATGTAGTGTAAACTTGTATGTGGGGCTTGCAATGAGCGCCTTCATTCCGTTTTCATATTTTGTTTACGTTTTCCTCCATTTTTCTTGCTTAGCTGATTTTCAAGTGACGAAACACAGCAAATTGAGCTTAAATTTGCTTGCAACCTCACTCCCAGGCGTCCTGGCTCTCGCCCTGTGCTGTGTGTGAGTGTGTTTTAATTTTTGTGTTGTTGTTGCTTTTCATGTTTTTCGATTTCCGCAGTTCGGCCGTTACATTCGTATTTTTCTGAGGTTGGATTTCGTTTGTCAAGTATTAATGTCTTTGGCGTTGTGTATTTACTAAGTCCCGCGTGCCTGGCGTTGTTCATGTAAGTGTTACTATGTGTGGCGTTGTGCATTTTCTACGGTCTGCGCGCCTGGCATTGCAGAGCCTCGTTTTCATCCAGTTTCAGATTTTTTTTACGTTTTTCGCGAGGCTCGCAGGGCAATGAGCACCTTTGGCGCTCATTGCCTAAGTCCTCTGAGCTCGGAAAGGCTTCTATGCCTCAATGGCTCGTCTCGCTTTGCAAGGCTCGCAAGAGTGACGACAAATTAGCTGTTTGACAACTATTATATGTGACTAGCGACTTGCCCGTCAAAAATGATGGGGCAATAAAATTGTACGCCATGACAATGCTGTTTGACACACAATGTAAAGCTTTTTCTTCTCTGAGGACCTTCTGCGTTCATTGCGCGCCTCACGCTTTGCGCCTTTGGCGCTCATTGCGTGGCTCCCAATGAGCTCCTTTGGCACTC
The DNA here is from genome assembly GCA_027410445.1 of Discoglossus pictus. Lineage (NCBI taxonomy): Eukaryota > Metazoa > Chordata > Amphibia > Anura > Alytidae > Discoglossus > Discoglossus pictus. Next base: position 59,888,383 of record CM050171.1, read on the forward strand.
ATAGCGAGCCGCTCAATTTGAACCTATGCTGTTTGACACACAATGTGAAGCTTTTTATACTCTGAGCACCTTCGGCGTTTATTTCGATCCGCTCCTCTCTTTTACTTTTGTTCCTATGAGCGCCTTGTGCTCTCCTGACAAACACAGATGTATATGTAAATTATATTATTATTAATTATTTACTTAATAAAATAATATACTTTACCTATTTGTAATTGATATATGCAGCAATGAATAGCCTGAAGAGCTAAGTATCTATTTTTATTTTCCTGCAGCATACAATGTACATTTGGCCTGTTGGTGCTGTGAGGAGAAAGTGTCATCAATGTCCCAGCTGTACATTAGAAATATGCTGCGTGCGCGAGGGCAAACCGGTGTTTTAGTTGTGTAAATTGCCATTTGAGATTGCTAGTGTTGTAAAATGGCGTATATTGTCTATGTGCTACGCCGGTGTCGACCATTTTCCATGCTGGCTAAGTGAGTATTTTAGTACCTTGTACGTCCCTGGCAAAAGTCGTACGTGTCTGGCGGTGTTTTGCGCATTTTGTGGTCGTGTAGCCTCGGTTTCATTTTTTCTGTCCGGCATTTTTTTCCTCGCTTAGGAGATTTAATATTGTGTAAACTCATTAAATTGTACTTTAATTAGCGTGCAACCTTAGTGGCAGATGTCGTGGCTGTGTGTTTTTTTATTTTTTATTGTTTTGTGTTGTATTTGAATATACGCATTTCGTCCGTTAACTTCGTATTTTTGCAACCTTGTATTATTTTTTTCTACGTTCCGCGAGTCGTGATTAAAAGTTGCATGTCCTTTTCAGTGTTTTATGAGCTTTGGGATCGTTGAGGCTCGTTTTCATTTTTTAGACGATTTTGAAGTGACGAAATTGCCTAAAATCGACTTTAATTTGCGTGCAACCTCACCCCCGGAAGTCCTGGCTGTCCCCCCTGTGCTGTGTGTGATGTTTTTGTATTTCCCCCCCCCTAATTTTCATTGTTTTTTTGTGTTATTTGCTGTATGCGTTTCTGCCGCTAAGTTTCGTATTTTTTTCACCTCGTAATCTTTTTTTTTTCCAAGTCCCGCAGCTCGTATTTTCTTTTGTGTAAGTCCGTATTTCTTCTTTACGCGTTAGTGTTTTTTTCGTATTACTTTTTCTCTAAGTGCCGTGGCGTGTTTTTTTTTTTTTTTGCAAAGTCATGCTTTTCTGGGGTTTATTTGCCCCGGGAGTGCGTCGGCGTAGAGCTTCCACCTCCGCAAATGCAGCCCCTTGCTTTGCAAGAGTCCGCATTTGTGGCCTGCAATGTAGCCGACGTTGGAGCCTCCACCTACGCAAATGCGGCCCCTCGCCTCGCTTCGCAAATGCGGCCCCCCACTTTGCAGCTGACGTTGGAGCCTCCACCTTTGCAAATGGGGCCCTATTATATGTGATTACATTTAAACCTCTGGAATAAATGTTATAAGTGTAAATATAGTTTTTTTGTTAATATAAATCAATTAAATGTAATATAGCTTAAAAAATCAAACTAAATGTAATTAAACAAAAAAAATGCACAGTTACTCTGATATGTTTCGAAGTCCAGATTGAAAGTTTTTATATATACCACTGTAAGGCTCCTGCATTTTTTTGACAATTGCATTCAGATCTCTGCAGCTGCCTCAGCATCCGCACTTGCCTTCTTGCCACTTAATTTCACGCTACTGCACTTACTCCGAGATTTAAGCCTAGGGACATTATCACTAAACTCTAATACTACCAAGTCAGAGATGCAATACTTAAAGAAATCACGAAACACAAACTTTAAATCCAGCATGATCCTTTTTCACCAGCACTCCCGTCAATAGTTGATCTCAAAATACATGGCAACAGAATGGACTCAAGTGCGTAGATCAAGAAAAAACAAACAGAAACAGGGAGGTGAAGAGTCACAGACATGATGAACCTCTCCTACTCCAGGAGGTAACATGCAAATTGCTCAGGGTCTACTTAGATGACTACAACTTTGCAATACAATACAATAATTTTGAATACTCATTTACATGTTACCCAGATGTATAAAAACAAACTCCAACAGATTATAGAGACCTTTAATCCTATAAGGATGTCCATTCGGAGTCCTTGGTTTATGGGCAAGCCATACTACCTAATACCAAGCGCACCCTGACAGGTTTCATTTGTAGCAGATGTGATCCTGCTTCCAAACCACTGTTTAATGTTAGACTTCATCAAAGTTGGTACAATGTTCCCAATATTTATATGGTTATGTATTTCCTTTGCTTTTGCCCTTTCCGTTTTCTTCTCCCAGAGGAATTAAAGGCGGCAAAAAATCCAGAGAAATCTCTGGAGCTGAGACCAAAGGCACAGTTCTCTGGGCTTCAATAGAGATTTCCCACTGCCTTGTTGTTGTAGTTTATTAATTCAGTCGTGTTTCTGCCTCTCTGTGACCATATGGACCGCAGAACGCCAGGCACATCTGACTATGCTTCTGGTTATGCTTACCCATATGGTTTTCTTGGCAAAGATACTGGAGTAGGTTGCCAGTTCTTCCTCCAGTAGACCACAATTTGTCTGACCTCTCTGCTATGACCTGCCCATCTTGGGTGATCCTACATGATATAGCTCACAGCTTCATTGAGATAAACAAGTCCCTTCACCACAACAAAGTAGCCATCCCGAATGGGTTCTCACTGCCTATTTCATATCAATAACTCTATGATTCTATGACAAATAAGATTTTGCGGTAGTCTATACACGCTGCATTGGGCATGGTAATTTTTATCATACAAAGTTTAGTATTGTAATGTGTGAAATTTTGGCTTTGTACATATACATGCTATCTTTTCCCAAGCTCGAAGTACAAATATATCTTGGAATAAGGACTGTATTTCAATATACTCACATAGGGCCTCATTCTTTTATCGGCCGTAGGAGATGCGGGGCCGCAAGGACCGGCCGCAAGCTATTCGGCTATTCTATTCCCCTCCGGCCGGGGATTCCGGCAGGCTTGCGGCCGGCGCCTTGCTATCCCTTGCGGCCGCTCGCGCCGGAGGAAAGCCTTTGATCTAAAACGGCTGCAAGAGTTTCGGCCGCAAGAAAATCCTGGTTGCTATTCAATTGCTCCGGGAACCCTCTCTGCAAGGCTAAAACCGAGCCGCAGCTTACTTGCAGCAAAAAGGTCCCGCTAGCACCAATTTAGCACATTATAAAGCCGAAATAAAGCCATCCTGCACTCTGAGGAGACTATAAAGTGATTGTAGGTGTTAGCAAAAATAGCACAACATTCCCCTACACTCAAATCCGTAAATAAATTATTTTTTAATTTATGTCACATATCCATGTAAAAAGTCCAGAGGGCTTGGAGCACCTCAGACCCGCCCACGCTGCGGCCGGAAAATAAACAGTTAATGTAAACTCGGATTTGGGCTGATGTGCAAGCTTGAGAGGGGGTTGCTATTAATCCTCATGTCCCCCAATATGATCCCTAGCATTTACAGAGCTGTACAGTGCCGTCTTGAATATATTTTTGCGTTTAAAGATCTCTGAGCTTGCGGCCGGTTGCAAGATATGCGGCCGGCCGTAAGGGGAGATCCTTGCGGGGCCGTATAATTGAATTGCAAGATAACGGAACCCCCGCAAGGAATCGCAGCCTTGCGGCCGTTTTACGGCCGATAATAGAATGAGGCCCATAATGTCAGGGGGTACAATTTACCACCAAAACGCTGGTTATAATAAAGCTAATTCTGTTTCTTCAGGAAACCTTTTTTACGGTAACTTCATACACTACATTCTTATATAACATTACCCTGAATTGTATTTAGCCCCTGGTGGGCAATAATGTAGTAGCTATTATATTTCATTACAAAAATGAATTCTGCATCATAGAAACCATTCCAGATCCTACATGCAGGGTTATAAAGGGTTATATTCCTCAATGGTACATAGCTAGGCATAAAATATTATTTATTTTCAGTTTAATATTCTCCAGGTGAGTTTAGAATGACATTAGAGACTCTTTAAAGTCTATGGCCATTCGATAATGGGGGGTGGGGGCGGTGATATTAATTTGGCTATATTACCAGAAATAGATAGATCTAATCCAAAAAACTGTCAAAAGACAAAGACCTAACTAAATATTGATTTCCTTTAGCATACCATTCAAAAATGTACCCATTCTACTCATACACAAACCACTCCTGTTTTTTTCTAACCCATCATAACAGTATTAAAATACAAATTAAGGCAAAATGTCTTCACTTTTCTTACAGATGATGGAGATTGAATGAATTGATGTTCTCCTCCCCAAATGCATAATTATATTGAAGAAAACATCCCCAACATTTTGTGTTAGGTCTAGTGCTTTTAAATAGTGGATACCATTCTGCATTGTTATTATGTGGCCTACTGATATTCAGACATGGAATCTCCTACAAGCACACATTAGGGTTAGAAAGCTCTGGGCAACCCTTTAGTTTTACATAGAATGGCTGCAGGTTTTTAAAACTGCCGGAGTTACGAGAAAGGCCCACGCCAGATTTTACTGAACTAATGTAATGGAGGCCAAGGTTAGTATTCTGAATTTAATTCAATAGTCTAAATCTAAAAATAATCTCTCAACACAGTTGTTATGGCCAGGGCAACAGTAAAAACTGTTCAAATGTTATGAGCCATGGGGTGGCAAAATGTAATACTGTGTGATATTACATAGCTTTATATAATTCTCCCCATTATATAGTATTGTGTCATGACCATATGGATGTTGGGACTGTTGCAACCATAATGGTATGGCTAAAGTTAAATATGGTTTAATGTGTCTATACTGTTAAGTAATATTTCCATAGGGTTAAATATGGTTTGAATTGTCTATACTACTAAGTATACGTCCAATTAAAAATAGAGCTCTTATTGTTCTGTTTCTTCATGACGTCACTATTTGTAGACCAATTTTACTCTTAAAATCTATGTCTATGTTTTTATAGATTGACTTTTGCTTACTATATAATGGGACCCCCTGTTATATGCTTGTTTGTCTCTGGTTTCTATTTTACAGAATTATTGTCTCTTGATCAGCCACTACTATAAATTTGCTGTAGATACAGGTATTATTTTCACTCATTCCTTTTGTCTTCTATATTGTTCAATAAATTGATACTTTTTGAACTCTTAGAGCTGTGTATTTCAATTACAAAACTAAAATTAATCTGCTCACTTGTAGCGAGCCAAGGCCCTCGCGAAGCGAGGGCAGTGGGCGAGGGTCTCAGTTGCTGGCATGGAGCGCGGAAGGCGATCCATGCCAGCAACTGCGTCCCTCGCAAACTTTACGTCGCAACGCAAACAACACGACACACCAATTACGACACTCGCTAAATTTTACGAGCAACGCAAACAATATACGACACACGTTAACACACATTACGGCCTCGCAACACTCGGACACAACTCGCGAACATTACAAAATTCAAAACACAATACATAAACACAGCACATACATAAAAAGCTTACCTACAGCAAGAGGTAGCATCCAGGACCTCAAAAATGCAACTTCACCTTCATTTCACTCAAAATAAAAGAGTTTAGACACTAAAAAATTTGCTAAGCGACAGAAAAAATGGCCGCTGAACAAAACGACCTCGCAAACATCGGACGCAACACGCCGACATACAAACATTTAAAACACAATAAATACACACAACACACACATAAAAAGCTTACCTACAGCAAGAGGAACCATCCAGCACCTCAAAAAACCAAGTTAGACCTTCATTTAAATAAAAATAAAACACTTTAGACACTAATAAAATTGCTAAGCGAGAGAAAAAATGGCAGACGAACAAAACGAAAACGAGGCTACAGCACTCTCAACACGTAAAACACCACAACACACTTGCAAAACACCACACGAAACTCAAAAACCACCACGAAGCACCTACGGATAATCCGCAAAGACGCATACCACAGATAACCCGCCATTTTACGCCAATGGGGAAGTACACCACTACGCTAACTGGTTTCGTCTCGCGCACGCACAGTATTACACTGCACACATTCACTACGCTTACACAGCAGCTCCACACCACTAATGCTGCAGCAACCTCAAAACACATTGACAGCTCTTCAACACAATGCTTCAAAATAGGTAAAGTATATTGATTTATTAATGTATTACATATTTGATTATTACACACCAAACAGCATTAGCTCACTTACAATTTCATTGCCGTAATTTTTTGACAGGCAATTCGCTATTCACATATATAGCTGTGAGCATGCGAGCTGTTGCTAACACTTGCGTGCTCGCATAGGGAGCCCACGGCCCTCGCGAAGTGAGGGTCGCAGTTGCTGGCAAGGAGCGCTGAAGATGCTCCTTGCCAGCAACTGCGGACCTTGCAAAATTTACGAAAGGAAAATACGAGACACGTTATGACCCATTACGACCTCGCAAAAATCGTCCTCAACCCGCGCACATCAAAACATACAAAATACAAACAAATACATAAAAAGCTTACTTACAGGAAGAGGGGGCATCCAGAACCTTCGAAAACTAAAGTTACACCTCAATTTAACTTAAAAAAAAAGAGTTTAGACACTGAAAAATCCTCTAAGCGAGAGAAATAATGGCCGCTGAAAAAAAACGAAAACAAGGCTACAGCAGTCTAAAGGCGCAAAACACCACCAAACACCTACGTATTTGCCAAAAAACACCTATGAGATTAAAAAACAAGGACGCAACCAGCGCGACCCCAAAAACATTACAAACACAATAAATACAAACAACAAACACATAAAAAGCTTACCCACAGCAAGGTGGTGCACACAGGACCTCTGCAAGTCAAGTTACACCTCGATTTAAGTACAAATTTCGGAGTTTAGACACCCGAAAATCACCTAAGCGAGAGAAAATATGGCCGCCGAACAAAATGAAAACGAGGCTAAAGGACCCTAAACATGCAAAACACCACCATAAACACGCAAAACACCCCCAAACAGCTACGGATATTCAGAAAAAGTCGGACGACATTGAAAATGAAAGATGCTAAATCAGCTACAGCCGCATACCACACATTAGCCGCCATTATAGAACAATGACTTACACAATGCGGAAGTACACAGCTACGCTAATGGATTTGCCTCGCGCACGCACACTATTACACTACACACATTCATCACGCTTACACAGCAGTTCCACACCACTAATGCTGCAGCAACATCAAAACAGATTACCAGCTCTTCAACACAATGCTTTCTGCATATATTACTTCAAAATAGGTAAAGTATATTCCATTATTAATCTATTATTTATTTTATTATTATACACCAAACAGCATTAGCTCACTTACAATTTCATTGCCGTAATTTTTTGACGGACAAGTCGCTAGTAATATATATTAAGCAAAAGTAGATGTTGACTGTAAGAGTAAAACTGGTTTGCAAATAGTAACGTTGTTAAGAAACAGAGCAATACAAGCTCTATCTTTAAATGGACATATTTTAAATTGAAGTTTTAAAGAAGACTACTAAAAATATTTTTTTAAACAATATAAACAGTAAAAAAAAATGGGATATTTGACACACAATTTAAAAAAAAATGTACTTTTCTTTCTCTTTGTCTTATTGCATGCCCTAATTCTATTCATGATTCTATTCATAACACCCAGACAAAAACAATAAAAGTATATTTCATGTTTGCACCCTTAGTGATTTAAAATCAAAAGGTCAACAATGTGTAAAACATTGTTTCTTTGGTTCCTGTTTTCTATAAATCTACTGCACTGTTCCCATTATATTTCTGCTCTATTTGACTCTGCATAATCCTGGTGTATATCATTCTAGAGAAAAGATTTGTAATTTTTTATTAGGCTTGTTTGTATCCTGATGGTCCTACTGATTCTATTTAAATGGATGATTGGCTGTTCCTGTGTTTGTGGGTCCTGTATACAGATATTTCTGAGCTGACTACTCAGGCTGGGTGCTGAGATGTCAAAAACATCACCATCCAGGGGTGTTCCTGTAAGCTTAAAGCAGGAGGGTTGGGTATACAGTTGGTGGTCCCCTCACATCTGGGTCGTGACAGCTGGTGTTAGTGGTGGGATCTCCCTGCAGAAGCTAGTAGCCTGGATGTGGAACTTCTATTCCCAGAGGAGGTAGAAATCGTCTATAGGCTTTGAGGAGACAAGGAGGAGGAGACCCAGGTGAAAATGGAGGCAAATGCCCCCAAACGGGATCACTATTTCCGAGTGGACCTAATGGATGGGCTCTGGGAGATTGTGTATGGTGATCCTACAAGGCATGGGAACTGAAAAATGGCAGACAAGCCTGTTTACCAGTTGGTGTCAAGAACTGGGACAACGCCAGGGTCCCAGGAGGCTACTTTAGTTTCACAGCTGATCCAGCAGGAGTTTCAGCTGGAGGTCGAATTTGTGGAGTCACTGGATGAGGCACACCTGGAGGGGCTTTGGCCATAAAATTGGGAGGAGCCCTGTCAGTCAGGCAGGGATGAAGATGACACACCAGAGACCAGGGGGTCAGTTGAATCTGACTGGGATACAGGTGGGGCCAAGCTACTTTTGTCTATAGTTGGGAAAGATAAATATTGTACTATACATTATAATTATTATATTATTATATATTATTATTATATTATACAAGTACATACCAGAAGCAATGGTGTATGGGACTCAGTCTGTAATATCAGGCCAAGCGGAGGGCCTGGGGGAGCCACCATGCTCCCCGGGGTTGTGGGAGGAACCAGAGATGGACCGTTAACCAGTAATAGGGATCCAGTGGATAACAACTGTCTGGGAGCCAGCCACAAGTACAGGGATGTGTCCTGGAATCCTACCAGACCAAAATCAGAAGGATCAGCCACACCCAGATGGCTGGGGCACCACCACTAACAGCAGCATAGTAGGATAGGAAAGGGACTCCTGTCACACTTCAGGCCCAAGGGAGAATCTGGATCGGAGCAGCTATGATTGCCAGCCCTTGGAGGAGAGGATGATGAACTGTACCCCAGTAATGGAGCTAGATCCGAGAGGAAAAGATAGGAAGCAGAGCTGGGCCATGAGACCCTGACAGTAAGCACCCAGTCTGTGGCCCCAGGAGAAGGAGAGTAATAAGCCCAGATGATGGTTCCAGACTAGGGGGGTGCAGTAAGCAGATCCCAATACAACCCCAATGATTGAAGGCTTAAGTCAAGATTAACAGGGTGGATATCAGCTTGTGAACTCAGCCAATGGGCCCATTATCATAGGTACTGTGTTACTGGGCTCACAAAGAGCATGTTTTTGCTACTGTACTGGGAAGGAGGGGGCACTGGCCCTTGTAAGTGGGAGGTGGGTTTGCAAAGGTACCCCTGAGATTAAGTAAAGTGGAGGGCTCAGACCTGGAAGAGCGGGAGTTATTGCCCACTTTTATTCCCATGGAGCTGAGTACTGCCCTGGGCTCAACAAGTCAGAGGGTTTCACTAGCCTTGGGGAGGGTTGTCCTAAATTGTCACTAGTCTGGAGGTACTCGTTTCTGTGGAGTATAAATAGAGATCCCACAACACATTATTTCCTTGCTGCCCCAAAGGAAAATGTTTTTATTCCTACATTAATGGGTAGGAGGGGCACTAGCATGGATCATTCTGAGTCTGAATCTCAGTAGTCTCCATAGCAACACTACAGAATGGTACCCACTAACTAACATGAACACACTACACTAGCATCCCACCATGTTCATATATATATATATATATATATCTATATCAACCCCTTAGCATGACATGGAAGGGGTTAAAGAATAAAAAAATAAACAGAGGGTTTATGACCTGTCCTATGACCCATTACCCACTATGAGCTAGGTATCACCTGGGATTCCCCCTCAATACCTGCTATCCACTATGAGCCTGGGTATCCCCTGGGATTCCCTCGCAATACCTGCTACACCATGAGCCTCGTTATCTCCCGGGATTTCCCCACTTAATATCCAGGGCCATCGGGCCCCCTTCACTGACCCCTTCCGCTGTGCTGTGAGGGGGATATAACCCTAACAGTGAGGGTTCCTATGGATTCCCTAACTGTACCCATTACTATAGAGGTCCATAGGGACTCCCATGGTAATCAAAAGTATAATCTTGTGAAAACCCTTGGCACCTAAAATTAACCTCTATACCACAAGGAACCCCATGGTATAGGAACCCCCATTGTACAGAGGTTAATTTTATGTTCCATGGGGCCTTATTTCTGATTGGTTAAAAGTTCCCATTATATTTCTGCTCTAAAAGTAATTGATAACATTTTTACCCAATCAGAAATGGGGCAGAAGTATTTTAAATACTCAATTCTAATTGGATGAAATTCAATGGTGAACCTAGTAAATGGAGGGCCTCAGTGCCACAAAAAATGTGTGGACCTCGCACAATTTCTTTTGCACACCCATGTATTAATATATATGTACAGTACATTATATATAGTATAGTATATATAGTATAGTATATTTGTACAGTATATTTTCTACATATAATACATTATATATATATATATATATATATATATATATATATATATAAAACAACAATAATTTAATTTATGGTGGGCAAAAGATCTGTAGAAGCCCTCCACCGAACAGTAAATAAATAGTACATTTATGCGCACATTTGAATGTCTAAAATAAATTAAAAAACATATTTCCTGTTCAGAATTCTGAAAAATACAGTTTTTCCACTGCATTCTGGAAACCTGGGCAGGGACATGCAAATGTGTCGACAATGACGTTACTCTTGTAATCTAATTTTTAAACATGGTTTCCTTTAAAGGGATGTGAAAGTGTCATGGATTAATACATTTCTGCACTCCTTAGGCAAAAAGCAACATATAAGTGTACAGCACATCTCATAAAACATTTTATTTTTATTAATATCTAAAAATCCCTCTACTGATCATGTTGACACCTCCAGGGGTTGACTACACCGGCATGCGCCCCCCCTCCTCCCCAGCAATCAGCATGCAGCATAAGGGAAGCAAAACAAAGGAAGTGTTGGGGGGAAAGAGTGACCAGTTTGGTGGGGTCCAGGAGGAGCCGGAGCATTTATAATAAAATAAAAATGAAAAATGAAAAAATAAATGTGACGGCACTTTAACACTTGCGTCCCCCACCCAGGCCAGTGCTCTGGTGCATTGTACTACTGGGTGCACCGGTGGTACATTCAGTTCTGGTGAAATATGATAGACACATAAATCAGTCAATTGTCATCCGCCAAAAAAATATTATAGAATGTAAGGGCACGGTCAAAAAACTGTTAGTCAGCGTGGGAGAAGGAGATCTGCTAGATTACTTTTTTTTTTTTTTTAGAGTGGCTCGGGATTTTTAGGTGGAGGTGGATTTTTAGGTGGAGGCACAGGCTGAAGATGACGAATAACGGCTTCAATCAAGCAAGAATAGAATAGATTATCCAACATATAAATTATTAACATGGAAGTGCCTGTTTATCCATGGCTGGAGAGTGAGGACCACGGCTTAAAGTCCATTGCTGGACTCTTTTATTTTTTTCCCTTTATTATGTATTTATTTTTTATTTTTAGATAGCCTTTTATTTATTTTCTGCAATAATTTTTTAAATTTCTGTATTTTTTTTATTTTCCGTAATTATTTTTAAGGGTGTAGTGTTAGGAACTATGAGTGTCCTTTAAGGTACATGTGTGTCCAAAAGTACTTCTATGGTAGAAGTTAGGGTGCGATTTGGATCCATAGGGACCCTGTAGATACTTTGGAAGGGACGTATGAGTGAACTTCGCTCAGATGTTTTCTTATGGGTGTCATGGAATAGAGCCCCGAGAGAGCAAGTAGTATGCTCTCAGCCTCTAGAAATGATATCATGTGACATCACTGCTCTATAGCGCATGCACTTCCTGTGGGAAGATATGGTGTCAATTACAGCCTTCCCACATACAGCCTAATAAACCAGATAATTTAGGGCTGTTTGGATAATCCCACCACAGGACAGGCTTTGCGTTGTTATATGAAGGGGGCTTAGCAAGTTGTGCCTTCCAGGCAGGAGGATCCCTTGAGGATCTCCCTTGAGGATCTCAGTGTTTGTTGTTACTTACTACTATAATTGATCCATTATGGGATCACTTTGACAAATATATGTATGTACATCTTCAGCTCTAATCATATACATTTTTTTGTCCTGGATTATTAGCATTATCCTAACGTAAGCCTTTTTGTAAACCCATCCTATCTGAATCAACACCTGGCTTTAACTAGCGGTGTTGTTATTTTGGTTCTTTAAATAAAGTTCTATTTGTTTATTTTGTGATATGCAACATTTAATTGGAGTTATGCACCCAATTAGTGATTTTGTTTGTTAATGGTAAGACAGTGCTAATACTGATTGTTCTTAATTAAATAATTAATTTTAATTGTTTGTAGGTGCTATATAATGGAACACAGGATGTGTAATGATTTATCTTATGATTAAATGTCAAGGGAGGTCATGAGAAGCATCTGAGAATTACATTATGATCATGTCTTGTGAACTTTATGATGATGCCAATAAAAGAGTAAAAGTTATTAAACTACCTTGGTTTTGGCATTCCTGAGAGATAAATATTGTCTCCACCCATTATAGGTAAAGCTTTATTTTTTAATGGTTCAAGTCTGTGTTTTTGCAGTGTTTTTTTTTAACTAAAATATAATTTCATATAAAGCACCATTACAGTACTAAAGAGCAATTTACAAAAAAGGTAAATAAAGGACAAAGATTCGAAAATCATGAGTATAAAAATGAAACATTCATAATATTATAGTTATATCAGGCCAACCACTATGATGATACCATTATAGGAACACTATTGGTCTGTCTAGATGCATGTTCTGCAGTGTTTGTCTGAGAAGCCAACATGAGATTCTAAAAGTAAAGAAGTACTGGCAGAGGTATACCCACCATTAAAATACCTTTGGGAAAGGTTCATAGAAATATATATTTTTAAAGTGATTTGTTCTATTACTTTCATAAGACAAAGATTCCATGTTTCTATGTCCATTTAATCAATAAATCATCTTAACATTTTTTTATTTACAGTTGTGCTCAAAAGTTTGCATACCCTGGCAGAAACTGTTAAATGTTGGCATTTATTTTGAAGATATGACTGATCATGCACAAAAAATGTATTTTATTGAAGTACAGTGATCATACGAAGCCATTTGTTATCACATAGTTGTTTGGCTCCTTTATAAATCATAACAGAAATCACCCAAATGGCCCTGATCAAAAGTATGAATGTTTTGCCTTGTTACAGACACACAGTTTAAAATGGCAATTAAAAGTTAATTTCTCACACCTGTGGCTTTTTAAATTGCAATTAGTGTCTGTATATAAATCGTCAATGAGTTTGTCAGCTCTCATGTGGATGCACTGAGCAGGCTAGATACTGAGCTATGGGGAGAATAAAAGAACTGTCAAAAGATCTGCGTAACAAGGTAATGGAACTTTATAAAGATCGAAAAGGATATAAAAAGATATCCAAAGCCTTGAAAATGCCAGTCAGTACTGTTCAATCGCCTATTAAGAAGTGGTAAATTCAGGGATCTCTTGATACCAAGCCAAGGTCAAGTAGACCAAGAAAGATTTCAGCCACAACTGCCAGAAGAATTGTTCAGAATACAAAGAAAAACCCACAGGTAACATGAGGAGAAAGACGGTGGGGTTGTCTCAAGGAGCACAATACAACGATACTTGAACAAAAATGAGCTGCATCGTCGAGTTGCCAGAAATAAATCTTTACTGCTCCAATGCCACAAAAAAAGCTTGGTTACACATCCTTGGATTGACGAGACCAAAATAAAGCTATATGGTCAAAACCATAAGCGCTATGTTTGGAGAGGGGTCAACAAGGCCTATAGTGAAAAGAATACTATCCTCACTTTGAAGCATGGTGGTGGCTCACTGATGTTTTTTTTTTTGGGGGGGGGGCACTAAAGGCATGGTAAATCTTGGGAAAATTGATGGCAAGATGAATGCAGCATGTTATCAGAAAATACTGGCTGACAATTTGAATTATTCTGCACGAAGGCTGCTCATGGGACAGTCTTGGACTTTCCAGCATGACAATGACCCTAAGCACAAGGCCAAGTTGACCCTCCAGTGGTTACAGCAGAAAAAGGTGAAGGTTGTGGAGTGGCCATCACAGTCTGTTGACCTTAATATCATCGAACCACTTTGGTAAGACGACCAAAGACGAATGGGCCGCTATACCACCTGAAAGAAATAGGGGCCTCATAGACAACTATTACAAAAGACTGCACGCTGTCATTGATGCTAAGGGTATGCAACTAAGGGTATACAAACTTTTGAACAGGGTCATTTCATTTTTTTCATTGTTGCCATGTTTTGTTTTATGATTGTACCATTCTGTTATAACCTATAGTTGAATATGAATCTCATAAGAAATAAAACAAATATGTTTTGCCTGCTCACTCATGTTTTCTTTAAAAATGGTACTTTATGTATATTACCAATTTGCCAAGGGTATGCAAACTTTTGAGAACAACTGTATCTTTAATTGTTTTTAGCTGGTGCTACTTTGCTTTTAGTCACTTAAGAGAGATACATAGACTGTTCCAAAACTGTACATATAAACTTATATTTAGAGTATTTCAGTAACTGTGCAGATATCTGACTACAAAAACAACAAAAGAGGCATTTCCATAATTTTCGTCAGAACTTTTCTGGGCATATACCTTTTTAAGTTGTCAAATGTGCACCTTTTGCTCTAGCAAATAAACCACTGGGTCTCCTTGTGGATTATAGGGGTATGCACCCATTGCTCAATGTGAATGGGGAAATCAGTGATCCCTCACTAGTGCGAGTGGATTGGCATGGTATTTCAGATGTGGCATGCATTTATGCACTCAATCTGTTAAAGGAACCTTCTCTTCAGCAACAGCACAAATTTGAGAGACCGCATGCCAGGGAGATATAATCCGAGATTCAGGGATCAGCCATCTATGTCTCTAGAACTAAGTGGGATTCAGTAGAGATCATCATGTTGCTCTTCTGTGGACCCAACTATGGAAAACAATAATTTAACTTGGATGCTAGTTTCCTTCTTTGATTAAGAAAAACAAAATAATAAAACAAGAAAAATTTGAGAACATCATTGTTCCTTACTACCGTAATTATTTTTGTAATACTTACATATTGTAATTAAATCAGTTTTGTCTCTGATTTAGAAATATATCTCACCAGATTATAAATTTGGAGGTCATATTGGAAATAAAGCTTAAGATTTGGATTGTCAACAAAATATTTTGTTTTCTAGTTTTTTTGGAAGATGACAACAGTTATTAAAACATTTCTAAATATTTTAGGCAACTATCCTGTGTGGTAGATGTGGTATGACTGAGAGTACAAGTACAGAACAATCTGTTATTTCTAGAAATAGTAACAAGCAGTTTAAATGAGAGGGGCTGTATCATCTCTAGCACATAATTCCTGGTTTGATTAAATGTGATTGATGACAGTTAAATGTGGAGAAACCAAGTAGGACATGAGACGTCAAATTAGGGAACAAATCTGTGTTCTTAAAAAAGCATGTTGTCATATAAAAATAGAGACATGCAAATATTGGCGCCCATTCAATTGAGGTTTTGGGCGATCCGGGAGCCCGTAAGTGAGGTCGCAAGTTAATTTGCTATTCAATTGGTGTCTTTTTGCAGGCTCCAAATGGGATATGAGTTATAGCTGGGAAAAAGTTGCGAAGGTTAAATCTGTAACTTACAGCAAGCCTTTGATCTTTCACTTTCGCAAGAGTTCCAATGGCTAAAATCGCAAATTGCTATTCAATTGCTCAATTTCCCTGTGACGAAGTGCCCTTCGCCACTTTGTCTTGGAGAGGACTGTTTGCCAGCCTCCTGCCTTTTGACTATGGACCGGCATTTAAATACTTTATTTTCCTATGCAGAAAGGACTGTGATCTAACTTTTGAACCACTGGACCAATTTGTATCATTTTGACACATGTTTGTATTTGGAGTATGCTGATTCTGAAAATGTATGTTTTATGTGAATGTGATGCATACTTTTAAAGTTATGAAAAATGTGTAGAAATGTGTTACAGATTCTGACCATCCCCCCATTAGGTAAACACAGGGTGTCGCCAGGACTTGAACAAAGGGCCAGTGTATGGGGTTTCCCCAGGGGCATAGTCAAGGAGGAAACAGGAAGTGTTCACTGGGACTGTCTGGATGAGAATAAGCATAGTAGCCATGCCTGGGGTTGGCCCATGGGAGGAGTCTCATAGTTCCCATAGGGACCCTGTCTGATTGGCCAGAGGTAATTAGGGGTTGACCAAAGGTAGTCACTGCCCCTACTGTGTATGTGAAGTGTTTAAAAATGTGTGTTGTTTTAAAAATAAAGTCAGTTCTACTTGACCCTTCAAAACGTAGTCTCATCTCGTTCTTTGAGGGGATTGCTATATCATACTGGGGATTGCTATGCTTTTGCATACTCCCTTGAGCTGTAACTACTGAACGCTTGTTCCTGATGTACTATCCTTGGAGTCTGTGGTGGTTTTGGTGTCCGGTGCGGTGCTTGTAGGCCTCGACGCAAGCTAGGACGCGTCCATCAACGGAGGTACCCGGTCGGGGTGCCAGTAGATCCGTTACATTCCCCAAGCCCGCAAATATTTTCACACTCGAAAGTGACAAAAGAAGAAAAACCTACGGGTTCTAGAGAGGATCTGCAAGGGGATTAAACACCTATTTGTAGCACTGTAAATTCAGATAAAAAAATCAACACAGCACTGTAAATAATGGGGAAAGCGATGAGAGACATTAGAATTAATTACACAACAGTCTCAAGCCCGCAAGTCGGCAGGAAATTAAATACAGTTTCATTTTGGGGCTAAATCGATCTTGGGTATCAATGAGTTAATACATATCAGGCTACCCATATGGACTAGAACAGTATTGACATTCATTTTCATAATTCTGTATTTTGTGGGTTTGCAAGTCTGGATGGCATATTGGAACCCCGAACCTAATTGATTGACATGTAGCCTTCATGTTTTACTGCTGTATTAGTGACAGTCTCATGTTCTATTGGCTAATTCAAAATGGGATGTTACAAGCTTGCTTAATTGTTCATGTTCCCGCCCTGAACCTCTACGAACCAATGCATGGTTTACGGTTTCAGCTTTGGGACAGTAACTTGCGGGCTTGATAAATTGAATAGCATCGCAATCGTAGACCAACGGGAGCCTGCCACACACCGGCAGACATACAGCCTACAGAGATCGAGTTGCAGGCTTGAAATTAAATGTGGCTCACTGTCAGTAAGAGAGATTTAAAGTACTTTATATTTATTTTTTATGTTTTAATTAAAAAAGTTTCAGTTTACAGACCAAAAGAATCATTGTCAATGATAGTTCTATACAGTCATTTGCAATACTAGTCAGTTAGAAAATATAGTGGTATAAATCTCTCTCACGAATAATCTATGGATTAACATAATTGTAAGTTTGCGAGTTTCCAATCTTGTGCCTGTGCCTTGGAAACAAGCACTATGTACATTTGATTCTAAGTTCAAAAACAGGACCCTCCATTCTTTATAAGGTTTTAAGTTTGTTTTTTGACAGGTACTAAACCCCTGTACAGCACTACGGAATATGTTGGCGCGATATAATTAAAGATAATAATTGAACATACATTGTAGTTTATAATGCTATGTATTACCTGGAAAAGGAAATATAGGGAACTGAAAGTGTGTGTGTGTAGGAAGAGACTAGGTTTGTGAGAGAAGGGATGAGAGAATGAGAAAAAGAGGAAGTGCCTGAGGCAACTCGGTCCTACGAGGGACGCCAACAGTCCAGGATTCCAATCTCTTTCTAAACGACCACGGATGAAACAATCAAAGTAACTCAGGTGTGCTGAAGCTGAGAGAAATGGAATAAATAGAAATTGCATTCCTGGACTGGTTTCTGCTCTTGTTGGACCAAGTTGCCCACCATTAACTAAAGATAAGAGATAACAATGTCATATAATTTCAGTGCTACCTGATGAGATATATAGATAGTGATACAGTGCCTTGCAAAAGTATTCACCCCCCTTGGCATTTTTCGTGTTTTGTTGCCTCACAACCTGGAATTAACATGGATTGTTTGAGGATTTGCATCATTTAATTTACAGAACATGCCCACAACTTTGAAGATGTTTTTTTTTATTGTGAAGCAAACAACAAATAGGACAAAACAACAGAAAAAGTCAATGTGCATAACTATTCACCCCCCTAAAGTCAATACTTTGTAGAGCCAAAGTTTTGCGGCAATCACAGCTCCAAGTTGCTTTGGATAAGTCTCTATGAGCTTGCCACATCTTACCATTGGGATTTTTGCCCATTCCTCCTTGCAAAACTTCTCCAGCTCCTTCAAGTTGAATGGTTTGCGCTTGTGAACAGCAATCTTTAAGTCTGACCACAGATTTTCTATTGGATTGAGGTCTGGGCTTTGACTAGGCCATTCGAACATATTTACATGTTTCCCCTTAAACCACTCAAGTGTTGCTTTAGAGGTTTATTTTTGGTCATTCCCCTGCTGGAAGGTAAACAAACCTCCGTCCTAGCCTCAAATCACGCACAGAGTGGTACAGGTTTTGCTCAAGAATATCCTTGTATTTAGCACTGTAACGAAATCCCCTATTTTACAGCCTTCACAAACCCACCTGTTCGGTTATTTGAGGAGTTACAATGGGCTTTCGTGGAAATAACTAATAAGACAAACTTCAGTCGATGATTCTGAGAACTGCGTTTGTGGGATCTGAGCGCTATTCGCCTAGAATATGCACTCAGATCTCAGCTATCTGGGGATGTGGAACTTCAAGTTTACATTGTGTCAAAACAAAGTTATACATTTTTGTTCTGTTTTATTAAAACAAAGAAGCCATGTTGCCTTTCTTCCTGGAGAGAATTAAGGCTCTCTGTGCTACCTTAATTTAATTACCTCCAGGATAGAAAAGAGGGAGTGACTTATGTGTAAGGGGAGTGCTTATGCTATAGCCACTGTGATTGGCTACTGTTTTTCCTTTGTCCACCAGGAGGAAGTCCTGATAATACCGGGCGTGTAGCCCAGAGTAAAGAGTTCATTTTTACCCCTTCATGAAGTTTTGACTCATGTTTGGGGCATTGGGAGCTATAATCACTTTGTTTCAGCTGGAGTTCGGAAGAAAACGCAAGGATCCTTTACAAGCACCATCCATCTTTCCCTCAACTCTGGCCAGTTTCCCAGTCCAGGCTGCTGAAAAACATCCCCACAGCATGATGCTGCCAACACCATGTTTCATTGTGGGGATGGTGTTCTTTGGGTGATGTGATGTGTTGGGTTTGCGCCAGACATAGCGTTTTCTTTGATCGACGAAAAGTTAAATTTTAGTCTCATCAGACCAGAGCACTTTCCTCCATACATTTTGGGAGTTTTCCACATGCCTTTTCACAAACTCAAAACATGCCATTTTGTTTTTTGCTGAAAGTAATGGCTTTTTTCTGGCCACCGTGCTATAAAGCCCAACTCTATGGAGCGTACAACTTATTGTTGTCCTATGTACAGATACTCCAGTCTCTACTGTGGAACTCTGCAGCTCCTCCAGGGTTACCTTAGGTCTCTGTGTAGCCTCTCTGATTATTGCCCTCCTTGCACAGTCAGTGAGTTTTGGTGGGCAGCCATCTCTTGGCGGGTTTGCTGTTGTGCCATGTTCTTTCCATTTGGTTATGATAGATTTGATGGTGCTCCTGGGGATCATCAAAGATTTGGATATTTTTTTATAACCTAACCCTGACTTGTACTTGTCACAACCTACTATGATGATGGGATCTAGAGTATCCTAGTACTCTTATTCCCAGTAGGTTTTAGACCTAAGATTTGGGTGACTCAGACCAATGGACAGTCCTTGCGGATGCAAGAGCATAAGTCCCAGATCATTGGTAGTGTGCCTGGGAAATCTGGAAGGGAGTCAGAAACGATCTCCTCTACCAGCATATGCCCCTGGGTCAATAATGCATCTGTACTCAAAGTTATGATAAAATTAAGAACAACTTCTTTATTTTTATACAAGTATTTAAACAACTCACAAAACCAGTACAGGGAGTGGCTACCCCCTTGTCCAACCCTCATCTTCCTCTTGGCCAATGGGGTAATCTCCAGAGTAACTTGATTACCTCTGGCCAATGGACTAGAGGTAAGCTCTGGGAACTTCCAGACCCCTCCCCTGGGCCGCCCACTAGGTGTGGCTACCTAATTTAGTTGGTCTCTGGCTCTCAAGGGAGAAACATCTATGTGCTACTGTACTATGACCCTGATATTGGGCTGAAGACCCCATGGGGTTAAGGTGCCTCAATGTCTGTACAGACCCCTTTGTTCTGGCCTTGCTATCACTTCAAGTGTTTACTTTAGGTGATAGCTGGAAGGCAGATGGGTGATCTACTCAGGTTACTATCTGTATCCAATATGGATGACTGCACACAACATGGCTCCCACATTACAATACAATATATTTACAGATAATACCACTACAACATTTTATAACCCACATGTTATGAGTTGAGGCAGTACTTTCCACGTCAGTCCACTTAATGCGTTATGACGACTTTATTAGTGGTGACGTGGTAAACTGCCTCTTCTCTGAATGCATAACAATAACAGTGGGACTCTGCCCTGAATATATAACATTATAACAGTGGTTCTGGGAGCCCAAAACCTTCTGTTCAATAACATGTGGCAGATAACAGTTCCAAGCCAAGATGGCCCCTGGCTGATTCATGACAACACCTCCCCCAAGCGTGGCAGGGAACATCCCTGATTTTCCCAGCTACGCTGATAGTCATGAATCTGCTCGTTTGGCGAGGCCCTCTGTATGCTATGCCAGTTCCAGTCCGTTCGCACACAGTCCCAAGGTGTAGCGTCAAAGCCTCCCCCAGTCCGTGGTCTTGCCCTGACTGTACAGAGGAAATTGCTCTTCCCATGCAACCCCCACCCAAATAGTCCAGGATCCCATCTCTTCTTGGCAGCAGCATGGAAGTCACTGGGGACACAGTGGGTTGCACCCATACACCCTTCGGAGGCAAAGCAGTACTTTTGGGAGCCCCATAAAACAAACCCTGTCCCATAGCAACCCCTTTCCCTCCAGCCAGTCCCCACAGCTGGGCTGGGGTCTCTAAAACAGTCTCTGAGCCTATGGGACCACAAGGGGACAGTCCACTACCCCCCCCCCCCCCAGACATCATATTACTGTTGGGAGGCCAACAACACACCCACTGCAGAAAAGTACATACCGGGCTGTGATGACCTCCAGCATCCATGATGATGTTAAGACCTGGATGCTCCTTTCCTGCTGCCTCCTGAACATCTGTAGCTTGGGACAGCTCCTCCAGTTTGTCCCCTATTGCCCTTGGTGGAGCAACTGTGCTCTGGCTCTCTGATGCAGGCTGGGGAATCTCGCAATTCCCACCCAGCCGGGTCTTTGGGGCCCTCAGCTGACCATCTTCTTCTATGGCCTTTTGCTTGGTACCCTTATCCCAGTCCTCCAGGTTTAACTGGGCCTTTGGAGCGGTGTCTGTTCCAGTGGGCCTCTGGACATTGGTTATCCAGGGTATCTCCCCACTTGGTTCACCCTCTACTATGGTGCCACACTGCACCCACGGCTCCTTTGCCAAGGCTGGCAAGCTTGCTGCCCCTGTCTGGCTCTTGGTGCCCCTGGCACTCTCTTGGTGCCCCTGGCACTCTTGGTGCCTCTGACTCTCTTGGTGCCCCTGGCACTCTTGCTGTGTGAGGCCTGGTTCCCTGTAGCTAAGAACCAGTTCCTTTCCCTCCCCACAGTCCATTACATAGCCCTCCTGGGCTCTGTGCTTCACTAGCACCTTTTGTAGCAACTCTCCTGGGGTGTCAGGGTACAGATTTTGGTTATCTGTTGTAGGCTGGGGAATCTTATCCTTCCCACCCAACCTGACCTCTACGGCTTTCTCCCCAGAGTGCATTACATAGCCCTCCCCACAGTCTCTTGGGTGGCTATCCTGAGCCCCTGGCTCCATTAGCAGTTCTGGCCCATCCACTATGCCTAGAACTTTGGAGGGCAGACTTAATTAATCTGGCCCTATCTTGTGAGTAGTTTGCCCTTCCTCTGGGATTACGTCTCTTGGGATATCAGGGTGCAGACATTTATTATCTGACCCCCCCCCCCCCCAGGGAACATTTCTCTGAGTCTCTGGCGCTTGTGGCTGGTGAGTAGGCCCTGACACAGTCTCTATATTTTTTAAAGGAACGCATTCTCCATCACTATGTTCTCCCCAGACCCCTTGCACACAATCACTTCGGTACATACCATCTGTGTTGTAAAGATCTGGCGACCAGTCCTCTTGATTGGGTTGTTCCCCTCTTGATGGGCAAAATGTCTCCCCATAGATCTCGTCCCACAACTCAAAATACTCCTCCTCCAGCTGCAGTTCCTGCTCAATCAGGTTTACCATTAAATTAGCCTCCATGGACCATGGTTCCAGTCCCAGACCATGACAGCGTTCCACAAACAAGTTGTTGTGCCTTTTAAATGTTCCTATGCCCCCTTCAGGATCACCATACACAATGTCTTGGAGTCCAGAATCTATCTCCAAGTGGAAATCAAACTCCTCTCCAAGGCCACCAACTATTCTGGCGTGAAAAACATGATATTAGTTCTCCAAGGCAACCTCTTTTCTTACTAGTACTTCTAGCCAGCCCATTAGCTCATCGTCCTGCCACAGGTTCAGAATCGCCATCCATTTCTCTAGACACAGTGTCTCTCTATAGCCAAGTCTTTGTTGAGCTGGGGCTCTCGCTCTATTGCGCTCCTGCCAGATCCTCTTGCAATGCTGGTCTAGTAAGTTGAACACCTCTTGTGCCGTCATCTTAATGGGGTATAAGTGCCTGGCTGCTTCATACCGCCTTGTTGCCTCTGTTATGATGTCCGTCTGTTAGATTCCTGGTCCTTGTAGAGTCGTCCCACCACTGCCAGCCAATTGTCACAACCTACTATGATGATGGGATCTAGAGTATCCTAGTACTCTTATTCCCAGTAGGTTTTAGACCTAAGATTTGGGTGACTCAGACCAATGGACAGTCCTTGCGGATGCAAGAGCATAAGTCCCAGCTCATTGGTAGCGTGCCTGGGAAATCTGGAAGGGAGTCAGAAACGATCTCCTCTACCAGCATATGGCCCTGGGTCAATAAGGCATCTGTACTCAAAGTTATGATGAAATTAAGAACAACTTCTTTATTTTTATACAAGTATTTAAACAACTCACAAAACCAGTACAGGGAGTGGCTACCCCCTTGTCCAACCCTCATCTTCCTCTTGGCCAATGGGGTAATCTCCAGAGTAACTTGATTACCTCTGGCCAATGGACTAGAGGTAAGCTCTGGGAACTTCCAGACCCCTCCCCTGGGCCGCCCACTAGGTGTGGCTACCTAATTTAGTTGGTCTCTGGCTCTCAAGGGAGAAACATCTATGTGCTACTGTACTATGACCCTGATATTGGGCTGAAGACCCCATGGGGTTAAGGTGCCTCAATGTCTGTACAGACCCCTTTGTTCTGGCCTTGCTATCACTTCAAGTGTTTACTTTAGGTGATAGCTGGAAGGCAGATCTGTGATCTACTCAGGTTACTATCTGTATCCAATATGGATGACTGCACACAACATGGCTCCCACATTACAATACAATATATTTACAGATAATACCACTACAACATTTTATAACCCACATGTTATGAGTTGAGGCAGTACTTCCCACGTCAGTCCACTTAATGCGTTATGACGACTTTATTAGTGGTGACGTGGTAAACTGCCTCTTCTCTGAATGCATAACAATAACAGTGGGACTCTGCCCTGAATATATAACATTATAACAGTGGCTCTGGGAGCCCAAAACCTTCTGTTCAATAACATGTGGCAGATAACAGTTCCAAGCCAAGATGGCCCCTGGCTGATTCATGACAGTACTTTTCAACAACATTGTCCCTTACTTGTTTGGAGAGTTCCTTGGTCTTCATGGCAGTGTTTGGTTAGTGGTGCCTCTTGCTTAGGTGTTGCAGCCTCTGAGACCTTTCAAAAAAGGTGTGTATATGTAATGACAGATCATGTGACACTTAAATTGCACACAGGTGGCACCAGAGCTTTTTATGGGCTTCATTACAAAGGGGGTAAATACATACGCACATACCAATTTTCTGTTTTCTATTTCAAAAAAATAGTTTTCTGTATATATTTTTCTCATTTCACTTCACCAACTTAGACTATTGTGTTCTGATCCATCACATAAAATTCAGATTAACAAAACATTGAACTAAAGACTGTAATGTAACAAACTAGGTAAAAAGTCAAGGGGGTGAATACTTTTGCAAGGCACTGTATGTCAGCGTAACTCAAAACTCAAATGCTCCCCACCAAAACAAATAGTATATAATGGGCAAAATACACATTATTGTCATATAATACTCAGGGATCAAAAAGCTAGATAAGGCAAGGTGACTGGCATAGCTTTTAGACGTAGCTCTATGATACTGCTGCTAAATTGATAATGTCCTTTCTTTTAAACTGTTTATTTTTCATTTTGTAACAAGATGTACAATACAATAAACATTTTTGTTCCTTAATACAAATGTCATGTACCATCTATTGTTTATAAAATAGATAAAACTAAAATGTAGAGGGGAAGAAGGGAGTGGAAGGGGAATACAAGGGAAGCACAATAAGAAACCAACATAATATCCAAATCTTACAGACATAGCTTTTGTTAGTCAATGTTTCTTTAATAAATATCCTTTATTGAGAAAATGCAACCCATTATATCCAACATTCTAGCACATCAAACCAGAATTGCATTACAATAAACCTCAATCAGCCAATAACTTGAATTAGATAGTATCCTTAGATATTTATCTTAATTAATCTTGCATGAGATCAGAGATGCCAAAAATTATTCCATTTATCCTATCTCTTTGAGAATGAACCTAAATTATGCTTTAATAATGCAGTCATTTTTTCCATTTCAGTATTTCACCAATCTTTTATAAAACTGAATGCCCTAATATTTTACCTGGTTTTGTGCATTGAACAAATCAAAGTTCAATTTAATATATTTTATGTCCTGCCTAGGTATGTTTACTGACAATAGTGTTGCTTTTTTCCAGTTTGCCATAAACCCAGAAAAAGGGGAGAACCTTTATATCTCAGCCATTAAAATTGTGAGAGAAGTGAGTTGTCTCTGCAGTGTTACTAGAGCGTAATCTGTATATGCTGCTATTTTGTAGGTTATATTACTGATCTCTAATACATGTGCATTTACTTTTTGTCTTATGCGCTTTAGAAAAATGTGTTTTAGGAATGGTTCTAAGGTTAGGGCAAAAAGTAAGGAGGACAGAGGCCACCCTGCCTTGTTTCATTCTGAATTGAAATATTAGCTGCTGATGTACTGAGCAGTAACAGCAATTCATGTGGGCAATAATGATAGTATTTATTTTAAATTTGAATTCATTATTACATCACCACAATTAAAGACCTGTAGCTTCTAAAATATATAGGGCGACAACATCCTATTGAATGCTTTTTCCGCATCAACTTATACCAAGGCCACATGTTTTGGCACATTAGTAGCAGATAAGGTCTATGCATCTTTTGGTGTTATCAGCAATCTGTCTTTCTGAAACAAAGCCCACCTTGTCTGGGTGAAACAACTGAGTAAGGATACTGTTTAGTATGTTCTATTTTTAAATCTGTATTGATTAAGGAAATTGGTCTATAATGTCTGTATCAGCTAGACTCCTTAATAATTTGGATGGTAACTTATGCAACGAGATATGGCCCTATCTCGTTGCATTCATCAGAACCAAAAGGCGAGGTTATATGATTTCTTCACCGGTTTTATATTATTTGTTTGTGAGACCATCAGGTCCTGGTATTTTATTGAGAATGGTCTATCTGTCTATCTATATGTTTTTGCATTTCAGTGGTGCTAGTTTCCAAGTTTGCCTCCTTAAGATACATAGAAATGGCTTGCTGAGACTGTGGCACGTTTGAATTTTTGCATTGATCATGGCTGGTAATTTAGTGTATTGGTTTAAAATACAGCAGCTATCTCATCAGTATCCATTGTCACTCTGTCTTCTTTTTGTTAAATTGAAATTATAGCAGACTTTATTTTTGGAGTTCTCAGCCTGTTAGCCAGTAATATAGCTGCCTTGTTTGATTTCTCATAATACTTTTGTTTCATTCTTTTCATATAGTACTAAGTGTCTTCCATCAATCTGTGCATAATTTGGCTACATATCAGCTGCATCTGTGCTGTTAGGGAAGTGTTCACTGATTTACTATGTTGCTGTTCTAGGACACCAAACTAATTGTGGACAGTTGAAAGTTTGGGTCCTAGAGCAGCGGTTCTCAACCATTCTAGTGCCTTGACCCTTTGATAAAACTTCCAAAGTTGTGGCGACCCCGAACAGTAAAATTAAGAGGCTAAATATAGCAGTTTCTTATTCTTTTATCTATTGTATATAGGTATACTAATACTGACGGGGATGAAAGAGTTAATATCTCAATTGACTCTTACTTTGACTAGCTTTTATATACTGGTGTTTAGTGCTTCATTTGTTTATCCCATCTTCCTGGTTTGACTAAGATCTGGACCAATCTTCTCAAGTTCCTGTCCTGAGTAATAATTAGTACACATTTATCATACTTTTGAATAAAACTGGAAAGAAAGGGGAGAAATTTAGGGTCATGTTTGAATGGAGCATAAATATTTGCAAGTGTTATTAGTTGCAGGATCTTAAGCATTAGGCTTATTGAGTTAACTTAATAAGTCCTCTGCAGTACCTTATTGACAAACAGGGTGAGCTAGTTGGTACATCATAAACTTAAACACATTGAAAGTTCCCTTCTAAACTAGTTAGCTTATTTATACTGTTTGAATTTCCTGTCCGCTGCTAGATAATTCCATCAGGCAGTCGTTATTTCTTGAAGAGATCTCTTGAATTTCCCTTTCTGTCATCTTCTCCTCTCTATTTACATTGCTCATTATAGAATGAGCATAGTCCATTGTTCAAATTTTCTGTCTCTGGTGATGGAATTATCAGGGACTGGAAGAGTTGGTGGAATAGTAATTGGCTACAACCATATTTATGAAAGCCTCCAGGTGGGCTATCACAAGGCCATTCCAGATACACCTATTTTCCAATGTAAAGTCAATGGGGGGAAATGTAGAGGACATAGCTCTTTCAGGTTTTCAGTGGTGACCAGCAGGCTCCAAGCTGTCATAATAAACTCCATAGTTCATCCAATGAGCTGGAGCCAGATATCTTGGAGGTTGTAGTGAGATGGGCTCTAGAAATCATTGCTAATAACAAGGCTAAGGAGTTGGTGAAATCCCAGCTGATCTATTTAAAATCCTACAAGATGCTGCTGTGAAGTGTTATCTTATGTGAACAAATCTGAAAACTCAACAGTGACCAGTAGACTGGAAAGGTCAGTCTTCATCCCAAAAAAAGCTTAGTTCCGGAGAGTGCTACAATTAGCAAACAATGGCACTCATTTCAGATGTCTGCAAGGTCTTAAGGTGCTTAAGATCCTGCAAGCTCTCCTCCAACAATATATAGACTGAGAACTGCCAGATGTGCAAGCCGGGTGTCACAGAGGCACAAGAGTTAAAATTGCCAATATCTGCAGGATAATAGGGAAAGAAAAACAGTTCCAGAAAAAAAGTACTTCTGCTTCATAGAATCCTCTAAAGCCTTTGAGTGTGTGGATCACAACAAAATGTGCCAAGAGATGAGGGTACCAGTCCTGCTCATCGGCCTCCTGAGGAATCTGTATAGGAACCAAGAACTCCCAGTCAGAACCGAACATGAGAAATGGTCCAAAAATGGTCCAAGAACAGGAAAGGAGGGTGACAAGGTTGTATATTGTTACCTTATATATATTCAACTCAGATGCTGAATACATCATGCGTAAGACCGGACTGGAAGAATCCAAAGTCATAATTAATATTGAAAGGAGAAATATCAACAGCTCTGATGGCTGAAAATAAGGAGGAACTAAATGGGCTATTGATGAAGGTGAAAGAAGAGAGTGCAAAAACTGCTGCTCAACGTTAAAAAGATGAAGATCTTGGCAAACAGCAATCTCAGTTCCTGGCATAGATGGGAAAGAAGTGGAGGCTGTAGCAGATTTTATCTTCCTGGGCTCCAAGATCTCTTCAGATGGTGACTGCAGCCATGGAATTAAAAGATTTTTGCGTCTGGCGGAGAAAGCTATGGTAAGTCTGGATAAGCTGTTTAAAAGTAATAATATATCACTCAACAAAGGTCTGTATAGTTAAAACTATGATATTCCCAATAGTACCATAGGGATGTGAGAACTCGACCATAAAGAAGGCTGAGCGCACTGTAGAACTGACACCTTTACATTGTGGTGAGGAAAACTACTTAGAGTCCATTGGACTGCAAGAATATCCAATAAATTAGTACTATATGAAATCAAGACAAACTGTTCACTGGAGGGTATGATCATGAGACTGAATCTCAAATATTTTGGACATATCATGAGAAGACAGGATTCCCTATAGAAGACTCTTATGTTGGGAAAATTGAAGGCACATGAAGAAGGGGATGGCAGATGTGGAGATGGATAGATAAGGTTATTGAAGCAATGAACGTGAGCTTGATGAAGCTCAGAGGGGCAGAAGCTGACAGATTTGCCTTGTGTGCTGCGGTCCTAAATGACCAAATTACTGAATGACTAAACAATAGTGATGAAGTGCTTAAAATCTCTGCTTTTTCTGCCAAAAATCATAAATTTTTTGTGTCTGCCCTATGTAGCTCAGGCCGCTCTTGAATACACAGAGTATAAAGTGTAGTGTTTCAAATCAACCTGTCAGTGACCCCTCTCAAGGAGCATGTTGCAAAATATTGACACTGACTGGTAACTATGAGACAGGGCAACTCCTGTTATTAGAAGTATACTGGATTCATGAGGTGTAAATTAGAAAATTAATTAGGAACTATTTGTAAGATTTTATTCAGAACAAACACTTCTAAGCACTAAACAAAAATAAAGGGATAGATAGGATCACATGTTATAATTGTCCAACTATGATTCGTCGTAACGCTGTTTGCGTAGCGCGGCGAACCTCGTGTAGCGAGGCGAGCCGTTAAACCGTAGCACTTAGGCAATGAGCGCCGCAGGCGCTCATTGCCAGCGAGGCGAGCCGTTAAATCGTAGCACTTAAGCAATGAGAGGCAATGAGCACCAAAGGCGTTCATTGCTGGCGAGCCTCGCGTAGCGAGGCAAGCCGTTAAACACGTCACACGCACGACTTAGAAAAAAAATCCACCTCGGAACCAACCATAACGTAACAAACACCCACACGCACTAAAAATACGACTATAACGGCCAACCCGCGCGCAACTAAAAACAGTGAATACACACCAAATACTCACAAAAACTACATAAAAAGCTTACCCATAGCAAGGGGGGGCACCCAGGACCTCTGAAGTTACACCTCCATTTAAGTCCAAATTCCCGAGTTCAGACACACGAAAATCCCCTAAGCGAGAGAAAAAATGGCCGCCAAAACGAAAACGAGGCTCACAGCCCAGCCACGTACAAATTACCCAAGAAGGGATCCGAGATAAGCTCGGAAACCCGCATTAACCCCAGGGGATCCGAGATAAGCTCGGAGCCCTGCATTAACCCCACATTAACCATCGCAGTAGGGGTCCCAATTGCACACGATCGGGGACCCCCGCTGCAATCAAAATTCAAAATTCCCGCGTTGCAGGTCCTTAAAGGACCCAGTGTAAAAGAAAAAAAATATACACTGTCACCCTGTCAATCATGGGAGTCAATACAGACCCCCATAAACCCCTCCTTAACCCTGTCACTCATGGGGGTCAATATAGACCCCCATAAGCCCTTCATTAACCCTGTCACTCATGGGGGTCAATACAGACCCCCATAAGCCCTTCATTAACCCTGTCACTCATGGGGGTCAATACAGACCCCCATAAGCCTCTATTTAACCCCATCAGTCCCATAAGGGTATATTAACACCATTATGGGCCTGTTACAACACTACATTAACCACATAAGTGCCATGATGGTCCTCAAGGACACATCATGACACTAATTATAAACACTACACTGCACTATACCCCCCAATAAAACATTAATACCCTCTACACTAACCTAATAACACCTACACTACCTACCCCCTAATAACCCCCACCACTCTAATTACAAAAAACAAAACAAAAAACAAAGTAACCAAAAATAAAAAATCTACATTACATGAAATAAAAAACCTAACTCACAAAAAAAAATAAACTACATTACAGAAAAAAAAACCTAAGTCACAAAAAATAAAAAAAGGAACATTACAGAAAATAAAATAAAAAACATTACAACCCCCCCTCACAACAGAAAAAAAAATACACACCTGAAAAGGAAATACATATAATACAAATACATACAATACAAATACAATACAAAACAAATACAATACACCCCTATCTAATATACATCACACAATCTATCTAAATAAATACCATAATCTAATATACATGCTATCTATATAATAATACATCCCCAATCTATCTAAATAAATACCATAATCTAATATACATCCTATCTATATAATAATACATCCCCAATCTATCTAAATAAATACCACAATTTAATAAACAATACATTCTATGCTATCTATATAAAACGAATACCCCTAGCTAACATACAATAAATGCTATCTATATATAAACTAATCTAATTCTAAGCTAAAATAAAATAATTAAGACCACTTACCTTTGCAGATGTCCATTGAGATCAGCCACCTACGAAAAAAAAAAAATTAGTGCAACACGTTTACACTACATAAATAAACATTCTATGCATTCTAAATATTCTACTCACCTTTCCGGCATGTCCCGTCCTAATTCTTTTAATCCTTCTCTGGGGCGGCACCTGTTAAAAAAAACACAACATTAATACACATACATCAAAAAAAAAATAAACATAATCTACATTCTACTTACCTCCCCGCGATGTCTCCGGCCTCCTCCGGATCCTCTTCTGCCACGCCCTGTAATAAAAATAAATATATATATATATATACTTACATCCGCACTCCCGGACATCCCCAATGCTAATGAGGCTCCTGGAGATTTTTCCGGAAGAAAATAAGCAATGGCGCCTTCTGATTGGTTGAAAACGCTGTCTATCAAATTCACCCAATCAGGAGGCGCCAATGTGTAAACCAATTACACCCTAAAATCCCACTCTGATTGGATAATGTACCTGTCAATCTTTATTTAAACCAATCACAAGGCGCAGATGCCTTCAGCCAATCACAATGGAATACACCCCCACAGGGTGATTGGTTGGAGCCTCTGCGCATTCTGATTGGTTGCACTGACAATAGCCAATCACAATGGAATACACCCTCACGTACTGATTGGTGAAGGATTTGCGCATTCTCATCGGCTACTGTTAATATCAATCAATATTACAGCCAATGGGAAGACGCAGATGTCTTCACCAATCAGTATGTGGGGGTATATTCTATTGTGATTGGCTGATGGCAATAAAGCCTTAGGATTGGTTCAAATAAAGATTGACAGATGTGTTATCCAATCAGCGTTGTATTTTGGGGTGTATACTTTTTTCATTGGTTCCCAATTGGGGCCTTTTCATTGGCTGAATTTGATAGACAGCCTTTTCAGCCAATCAAAAGCCGCCATTGCCAATTTTATTCTGGAACACTCCATAGGAAGGTCATTAGCGTCGGAGATATCCATTTTTAAAAAAAAAAAATTAACGTGCGGATGCTTCCGTAGCAGAACACCAGGAGGCCGGAGACATCGCGGAAAGGTAAGTATAATGTACACTGTGTTTATTTCACTTTGTTTTATGTTTACTAATGCAATGTTTTTTTTTTACAGGAGCAGCGCCGGACAAGACGCAAACATGGAGGACGGAACATAGAGGACGTGACATGCTGGGATGTGACATGCTGGAACGGGACATGCTGGAAAGGTGAGTATAATATTTAGAATATTTAGAATGTTTAGAATGTTTAGTTATTTCATGTAAACGTGTTGTATTCATTTTTAAAATCTTTTTTACCGTAGGTTGCTGATCTGAAGAAACATCTCAAAGGTAAGTGGTCTTAATAATTTTATTGTAGCTTAGAATTAGGGTAGCTATATATAGAGATAGCATGTATTGTATATTAGATAGATAGATAGATAGATAGATAGATAGATAGAGGGATGTATTATTAGATAGTATCGTATTTTAGATAGTGGGATGTATATTACATTATATAGTGGGATGTATATTACATAGTGGGATGTATATTAGATAGTGGCATGTATATTAGATAGTGGCATGTATATTAGATAGGGGTGTATTGTATTTAATTGTATTGTATTGTATTGTATTTAATTGTATTGTATTGTATTTAATTGTATTGTATTTAATTTAATTGTATTGGATTGTATGTATTATATGTATGTATTGTATTGTATGTATTATATGTATTTCTTTTTCAGGTGTGTAATTTTTAAAAAATATTGTAGTGGGGGGGTTGTAATGTATTTTTTTATTTTCTGTAATGTTCCTTTTTTTATTTTTTGTGACTTAGGTTTTTTTTTTTGTTCTGTAATGTACATTTTTTATTTTTGGTGATTTTAGTTTTTCTTATTTTATGTAATGTAGATTTCTGCTTTTTAATTACTTTAGTTTCTTGAGGCACACAGTACACTCACATTGTGTGACAAACAGCATTTCAACACTTTCTTTTATTGACCGTCATTTTTTGACGGGCAAGTCGCTAGTTATTATATACTAGTGAAATCCAGAAACCTTTCATGTACCTTATATCAGGGGAACAAGACTTAAAAACAAGCACATATAAAGCATGATTAGAAAATCAATAAAATACAGTTATAGGATGAAACATAAGGCTAATGGATAAATCATGGAATAAAAAAAAAACATAATAGGTAACCATGTAACATGGTCCAATATTACCATTGAGGGGTTCTGATAACATTAATAACCACAAGGTGGAAGGCTGATAAATATATAAACTGGGGATTATATGACATTTTACTGAAATGATTAGAAATACATGTTTAACATTAACATTTCAATATAAACAGTAGTTTTCCATTACATTAACTTCTCAGTGAGACAATGTATCAAGTTTAGCCAAGTTTGAAAAGGAAGTAATTATATAATTAAGGAGATGGAATTTACTGAATATCATTTTCCATTTACGGTATTCAAACTAATCCGCTTAACTTACATGTTAAGTAATGTAAGCGTCCTGATTTCATAGTTAGTACAATTACTGATTTATAAATTAATAACCACAACAAACACTACACTCAAGAATGGAACGTACAATACAAAAATTCGCTCACGTAATTTAACTGAAGAAATGAACCTCAGAACTAAGAGCTTTTGTCAACATTGGAAATAAATTGCTGGAAACATTGGCCCACTGAGAATTTTTTCCCCAATTAGTATTTCCTCTGAAAATATTCCTAGTTGCCAGTATAGAGAGTTAGTGAGGTTTTCCAATAAACAGTAATGGCCCACAGTCCTGACTATACAATATATGTAAGTTACTAATTGTGAGCCTGTATCACAGGGGCTGGAAATTTATTAATTCTCCCGTCCCACTTTGGTAACATTTCCTGTTTCAGTTGTGTGTTCAATCTGGTATATGTCATGTGACATCAGTCCCGTCGACTTTGTGTGTGTCAATTGTATGTGTGTTCACGCAATTCTATATTATGTGCCTTGTTAAAGATGTTTTATCCTATCCACTTTTTATATTTCACGTGTGTGCATGTATATCCAATATATCTGTTTAGTCCAACACACTCTGGATGTCCCCAATGTGTATTTATTCCAGTCTAGTTTGAATACAGTTCTGTCCGCTCTGTATGTGCCCAGTGTGTATATTTATTTCAGTCTACATTGCATGCAGTTCTGTCCACAGTGTAAGTGTGCTGTGTATTTCTTCCATTGTACTTTGTAGCCAGTCAGTTGTCTAGTCTACTGTGTGTTTAGTGTGTGTATTCAGTTCAGTCCATACTTTATGTATATTGTATGTGGCTTATTCAGTCTACTGTCTATGAGCCCGATTCAATTGAGCAATTGCAACTTACAGTAGCCTGTAATGGAGGTCGTAAGCAATTTTGATATTCAACTGGCATCTTTTTGCGGGCTAAATACGGGTTACGGCCTTTGATATTTCACGTCCGCAAGAGTTATGGGCGCTAAAATCGAAAATAGTTATTCAATTGCTACAATTTCCCAAGCCCGCAACTGTTTTAACAGTCAATAAATGGCAAATGTAGGAGAAAGTCCTATGAGTACCAGATAGGACTCGCAAGGGGGTTTAACCCCTGTCCGTAGCGCTGTAAATGCAAATAAAAACCAAAATGATGGAGAAAGCGTTGAAAGACATTTGAATTAATTGCACAACAGTCTCAAGCTCGCAAATCGGCAATAAAAAAAAAATTATGTTTCATTTTAGGGTTGTATCAATCTCGGGAATCAATGAGTTAATACATATCAGGGCACCCACATGGACTAGAACAGCATTGGCATTCATTTTTATTATTTTGAATTTTGCGGGTTTGAGAGTCTAATCGCATATTGGACCTCGAAACGCTAATTGGTTGACATGTAACCTCCATGTTTTACTGTCCTGATGTCTAATTTTCTATTGGCTGTTTCTAAATGGTTAGTTACTTTGCTTAATTGATCATGTTCCCGCCCATAAATGCTACATACGAGTGCATAGTTTACAGTTTCGGCCCTTAACTTGTGGGCTTGTTCAATTGAATAGCACATGAAATGTACCAGAGTACAAGCCCGCAGACATACGGCCTGTATACAACGGGATGCAGGCTTTAAATTGAATGAGGCTCTATGTGTCCAGTTTGTTAAATATATAGATAACCAGAATTCAAATTTTCCACAAATAGAGCTTGAAAAAGGACAGATAAAACAAGATTTACAAATATAAAAACCAATAAAAACCAACAAACTAGACTAAATAAGTTCTGTAACATGTATGAATATTTAAACTTCTATAAATGTGCAATTTCATAGAAAAAAAAAGGTGTGGTTAGCGAAAACTTCAACTTTAGAGGACCACTGCAGTTTTGGAATATATTATTTTGGATAGGAGCCAAATGGGGTGTGTGCTGACATGTTTATTATGAATTAGAGAATTGAAAGGGGGATTTTTAATTACAAACTTGTTGAGTCAGATAATATTTTAGAAATTAACATATCTCTCATCTGCAAATGCTCAGCATAAGCCATGTCACAAGTAAATTTGAAAGTCCTGCTCACTATGCTCTGGGCCTACCTACTCATACCTTTAAAAGGAAGTACTACTCATATCAGCTTCCGTGTACTAGTGGAGTCTGATAAAATTAAGATTTTCTGTGAAAATTATTTTATAGAAAGAAGGAGAAAAGGTAAAGGATATACCTTTTACATGGGGCACACGTAACGCCGCGACGCTGACCTATGACATCAGTACTGGGCGCATAGGCAGCGTTCGCAGAGCTAGGAGCTGTGACTCCCATTTTTACATGGGCTTACAGCCCGGTTAATAGACTTAGTAGACTTTACAAGTTCTCCTTCCTCTCTTTAGATTACAAGTATTTAAACTAGGAACACTATGTCTACTTGTTAATTTAGGAATGTGGATGCCCAGTCCTCTACAATAAACAGCTCCTAAGCATTGGTAGTTCTAGGAGTGGTCTCATATAATTCAAAGGACCTTGTGCAATCACTATCAGCTTTTATTGTTATTCTATTGGACTTTATTATTTAATACTGAGCACTTTGATATATTTAATACTGAGCACTTTGAAATATCCACTTTTGGATATCCAATTTTGGGTATATTCACTCTTTGGATATTTCGTATTTTTATATCCATAATATTTATATTCATCATATTCATGTTTATGTGATTCAGCATAATAATTATTTGCACGTAGCACTGTTCACTTTTTCATTTTTGTGCAATATTTATTACAGCAATTGCTTCCCAGTTGTTCACACAACCTAGCACTTTATAGCTGGATCACATTTTCAGTGTTCTCATAGAATATATATAGTGGCATATTGAGTCCTTTTCACTCCTTATCCAATTTCACGTGACGTCAGCGTATCAAGATTTTAATTTTAAGTTTTAACCATATTATTAAACGTTAAGTTTTAGTATGTACTATTCTCTGCCCCTGGGTGTGCACCATGTAAAAGGGATACCCTTTACTGTTTCTCCTTCTTTCTACTGTTATATAATTTGTATCCCTAGCAGCACCCCATTGTACCCAGTTCCCTTTACACCTGAGTCACCCGTTACTTTATTGTACTATTATTATTATTATTATTATCTTTTATTTGTATCGCGCCAACATATTCCGTAGCGCTGTACAGGGGATAAGAACAAGGGAAATACACGTTTAGCAGAAAGTGCTTTATCCCAAAGCACCCTACAAGACTGGAAACTCGCTACTTACAATCTACAGGGAATTAAAGGGCAGAGAACTGGGGAAGAGTAACAAATAAGGAATAGCAAGGGCCAGGAAGCAAGTGAAAGATAGAAAGAGTTTTATTTTAGAGGGAGAGGGGAGGGATCTGAGGTGAAAGACTAGTATGTTGGCTGACCCCTAGTGTTGAGATGATATATCTGCAAGTAGGAAGTCAGGTGTTTTCTATGGCTCTATAAATTTAATCTGAGTTGGGGGGGGGGGGGGGGTGCGGTGCATGGGTGGGGGAGGGAGGGCAATTCTGAGTGTCTCACAGATGACGTAGGCCTGAAACCAGAGTGAATTTGCACTGAAAGAAAGAGAGAATGGATCGGGGTCAGACTGTTCAGGAAGATAGGAGAGTAAGAAAGAAATGGGAGAGAGACATTAGAATGAAGGTATGTGAGGAGGGGGGAGGAGATTTGAGGTAATTATGCCAGCCATAAATGGGGAAGGGATGGGGGAAGATGGGGATGGCAAAACAGGATATAGAAAACAGTTAAAAATTGAAAACAAAACATCAGAATTATTTCTGTCTGCCAAGATATAATAACATGCATACAGTAGTGATATTAATAAACATATTGGCTCCAGGGATGGTACAGTTTCCATAGTCTTCTCCATACCTGCTGAGGTGTTGTTGTGAATGCAATTCTGAGTGTCTCACAGATGAAGTAGGCCTGAAACCAGTGAATTTGCACTGCTGAGGTGTTGTTGTGAATGCAATTCTGAGTGTCTCACAGATGAAGTAGGCCTGAAACCAGAGTGAATTTGCACTGCTGAGGTGTTGTTGTGAATGCAATTCTGAGTGTCTCACAGATGAAGTAGGCCTGAAACCAGAGTGAATTTGCACTGCTGAGGTGTTGTTGTGAATGCAATTCTGAGTGTCTCACAGATGAAGTAGGCCTGAAACCAGAGTGAATTTGCACTGAAAGAAAGAGAGAATGGATCGGGGTCAGACTGTTCAGGAAGATAGGAGAGTACTATTACTAAAATTATTTTATACTCATGGCTTACATAGCAGCTCCAATAAATTGTTGCATATTTTACAGCTATTCCTTTTTTCCTAAATTACGTCAGTCCTTTACACCATGTGTTGTGTGGACAAGATTGCATTAGCCCTTTAACTAAGAGATGCTTCTAAGGCCTATTTTCCTTTCTGTGTTTTTATCTCTGCTACAACAAATATATCCAGTCTTGATTTAAAAAAATGTTTACAAAAGATCTCAACAGTGGGAAAGGAGGGCAAGAAAAAGCTTATATCTTTCTATTTTCTGGTGCAGACGGATATATTTATGTTAAGAACACCACATTATGTTAAGCCAGGATGTGGTCAGTTGTTTTAACAGGTTATATTCAAATACAACATCCTAGCCCTTGCACTAAACCAAAATCTGATAATACAATGTTTATATTTAGTTTAGTACATACTTAAACCACTGAAATAAATATGTTATAGTAAATTTAGATTGTCTCAAGGTGCTTAAGTCCACAAAGTATTCGACTTGTAGAAGAGTGTATATGAGGCAGTTCTCCAAAACTTCACCCCTTCATATATATATAATCCCACGGTATTTCAAGTAAATCTATTCAAGATATATATATCACATATATAGTTGTCAGTGTTGGTAACGCTTACAATGTTGGTCACACTTTGCGAGCCTCACAAAGCGAGGCAAGCAGTTGAGGGATGCAGGACTTAAGCTGCAATGAGCATCAAAGGCGCTCATCGTGAGGCCCGTGGGACCGCAAAGAGAGGCGAACAGTTGAGGCACGCAGGACTTACAACTTAGAACCGAAACTCGTACATGCACTGGACGCCACGCCAAATTACGACTTTAACGGCCGACCCACGGAACTGGAAAGACCTGAAAAAAACAACAAATATGAGTCAAATTAACTTACACACTCACACACAGCACAGTGGGAGAGCCAGGTATCCTGTGATTGAGGGGGCTCGTGATGAGTGCCAGAGGTGCTCAGAGGGCCCATAGCATTGTGTGGCAAACATCATTGCCAGACTTACAATTTTACTCTCGTCATTTTTGATGGGCAATGTATATATATAATCTGAATATTATTAATATTTTTAATTATCATTAACTTTTTTTAAAGCATTCTAATCATTCACCATAGAAATACAAAACATGTTGACAATCGCCTTCAGGCATTACATTTGATGTTTTAAAACTGTGTCATATAGTTAACACATAGAGCCCATTTGAACAAATTTAAGGAGTTATTTCTGCCCAGATCTTTGTCTATTTCTATTTACTAATTCCACTATATTATTCCATTGACAGAGCTCATTTTGTTTCCAATGCCTTACAAGTAGCCTTTTGAGATTTCAAGAATATAAGGGATAAGACTTTTAATAAGATATTTCATAGTGATATCCAATATAAAGAAAATTCCCAATTCTATTTTTGCCAATCATTTTTTTAACAATTTTGGAGATCTGGACCATACACAAGTCACAAAATGTTTCTTTTCACAATTCCTCCAACATCTATCTAAAGCATTTGCAGTCATTTTAGCTGTAACTGAAGGTGCTACATAACCTCTTTGGGTGATTTTAAAGTGTAATTCTTTATAGGAAGCATGTGTTGTTTATTTCCTGACTAAAACAAAAGCCCTATTTCATGTTTTCTCAGGCCAAGTCAACTTCTTCCCATTTTATAATCCTACTTTTTTTTTACTTAACTCATCTTTCATTCTTATAACATCATAGCATTTAGAAATATTCCCCAATACAAAGCAGTCTGAAAGGGGGTAATTTTCTCCAATTAGCCATGTGGTATCCTGCTCTCTTCAAATAGGAACATAGAGAGCTATAATCTAGCCCCGACACATCTTTTAATTGCAATATGTTTTGTAAAATATTAAACAATTTCAAAGACCCCTTCGAGTTCAAGTCACTAATAGTTCTAATACCTAATTTTTCACAAGAATTGCAATCAAGCATTCTTCTATATGTTTCCTTTTAGCTTTACTTTGAGGTTGTTATGCAATTAGGTTATGACAAAATATTACAATGTCTGGAATAATAAATTTAATTGGGTTCACTGCCAATTTATAGACTCAAGAAACAAACTACTGCCTGTATCAAAACCCGCAATAAAAATCTATATTCAAATAGACAACAATATAAAATCAATGAAAAGAATATAACATCTTACCAAATTTAGATAACAATCAAATATCTATTTCACAGAATAATATTTGGTATTAGCATTCTTTATGTATAGCAACATCTGGTATAAAAACCAAAATAGCAAACAGAATATAAAATATACTGTAGTAATATAAAAATTCACTTAGATTATAATATAGAAAACAGAATATAATATAATAGATTTTTTATATATGTATTAGAATATATGAATAAGAGATTTTATAACATAATTGAATACATTTAATTTATCAAAGCAACCAATCTGTTTGGATGAAGTGTGCACAAGGGAAAAAGTCATGGATTGGGATCCATATCCAGAACCTTAATTAAAATTGTATCCACTTTATACAAATGTAACAGAAGTATTGTTTATAGACTATTTCAATTCTATTACAAGACATGATAAAAAATAAAGCTATACTTTACCAATTATGAGGTTAGAAAATAGACTTCAGTCTGAGTAGGACCCCTTCTTAAGTTGGTTAAAAGTAATCCTTTAGGTCTTATTTTAAGAAAATGATTAAGCAAAATAGATGTAGTGAATAGCTACAGAAAAGAGAAAAATTAACAGCCACATTAAATTGCTATAATTTTATGAATTGTAGCTCGTAACATAGCCCACAAGACTTACTGCTATTAAATTAGCCTCTTAAAGCAACCCTCAGACAACTTGCGGGTTAAGATGCAGCAAGGCCGAAGAAAGCCTACGGGACGTGGAACGTGGAACATTGCGAGCGCAAATCCTTTGTTCTTTCAAGCAAACTGCTTTCCAATTTATCTCTTAAATTGCATCAAGATCACTAGCGTTTAAACTTGTAATTCACAAAAGGAGCCAGAGAGAGGACCTGCAAGGGGGTTAAATGTTTTTGAATATTTATTTCAAAGAAAAAACAGTAAACTAGCTATGTAAGTGGAAAATAGGGTCAACAAAAACATATATTATGAGCCCTAAGGTCCCCTCATCCTCCTTCTTTCCCCCTCATCCTCCTCCCCCTCATCCTCCTCCTTTCCCCCCTCATCCTCCTCTTCCCTCTCATCCTCCTCTTCCCTCTCATCCTCCTCTTGCCACCTCATCCACCTCTTCCCCCTCATTCCCCCTTTTCCACCCTCGTCCCGCTCTTTCCCCCTTCCCCCATCATCCTCCTCTTCCCCCCCTTCCCCTCTCACCCTCCTCTCTCCCCTTCCCCTCTCACCCCCCTCCCCCTCTCACCCTCCTCCTCCTGTGGGTGGCCTGATATGTATTAACTCATTGATTCTCAAGATTGATTTAACACGGAAAAGAAACCTTAAAAAATAAATTCCCCGTCATTTAAAGTGCAGTATTGTTTTTTTTTTTTTTGCACTTACAGGTCTTTAACCCCTTTGCGATTTCTATCTGGTACCCATAGGATTTTCTTCTACATTTGCCATTTACGGCTGTGAAAACATTTGCGGGCTTGAGGAATTGTAGCAATTGTAACATTTGCAGGCTTGAAAAATCAAAGGCTTAGATGGGTTGGGAGATACTATTTTGGCAACCTCAGGGATTTTCAGCCTGTAACCCATAGATCATTTGCGGCTCGCGAAAAGACACCAATTGAATAGCAAATTAGTTTACGGTCTACATTACGGGCTCCAGTTACCAACAATTGCTCCATTGAATAGGGGCCCAAGTCTCTTATATTAACTTTTCCAATTTTCACTTAGGATGTAATTAATTTGCAGGGATGAAAATTAGTGCAGACAACGGACATCATTGACGTGCACTCTTACTAATGCAATGGGGTTCTTATATAGGGCTTTTATTGCTTTTGCTGTAAAGTCACCTAGGTGAAAATTCTGGAGAATAAGGTCAATAAAATCCCAGCTGAATCTTTTTAGCATCTAAAGACAGAGGCCCCTATTCAATTGCAAGCCTGCAGCTTACGTTATACAGGCCGTAAGTCTGCAGGCTTGAAATTTGCTACAGTTACAGAGCAATTCAAATGAACAAGCCCGCAATTTAAGGGCTGAAAGCTTAAACCGTAAACCATGCAATCGTAAGTAGCAAGCAAGCAAGGCCGTATCTACCAATTTAGAAACAGCTAATAGTAAATGAAACATCATGACATCAGTAAAACATGGAGGTTAAACATCAATCAGTTAGCATTTAAAAGTCTGATATGCGCACAGACTTGCAATCCAGCAATGTACAAAATAAAAAAAAAATGAAGTAAATGTTCTAGTCCATGTGGGTGGCCTGATATGTATTAACTCATTGATTCCTGGGATCAATATAACATGAAAATAAAACATAAAAAAAATGTATTGCAGATTTGAGACCTTGAGACTGTTGTGCAATCTTCTATATTTGCCCTTTACATGTGTGTAAACATTTACGGGCTTGAGGAATTGTAGAACTTGAATAGCAATTTGCGAATGTAACATTTACGTGTTTGTAAGATCAAAGGCTTGGCTGGGTCGGAGTTACGTTTTTCAGCTTGCAACCCAAAGACATCACTTGAATAGCAACTTAGTTTATGGACTCCAGTAACCAACAATTGCTCAATTGAAAAGGGGTGAGAGTCAGCATGGGATTATCATTATCTCTTACATATGAGAAAACATGAACAAATCCTAATGTATTGTCAGGTGGTTGTCTTTTACTTCCTGTTTGATCTAAGTTTAGGGCAATAATAGACTTAATCTCTTATCTAAAGTTTTTGAGTATAACATTTAGCAATAATATCTTGTTAGATTGTAATTATATAGCTGTTTCAACTTGCTGAAGTTTTATAGTTTGATTAAGTGTATCTAAATCCCTTTCTGAGATTTTTGTTAGATTCATACTCTCTAAAAA
This sequence comes from Discoglossus pictus, assembly GCA_027410445.1. Classification (NCBI taxonomy): domain Eukaryota; kingdom Metazoa; phylum Chordata; class Amphibia; order Anura; family Alytidae; genus Discoglossus; species Discoglossus pictus. Next base: position 59,930,984 of record CM050171.1, read on the forward strand.
GTTTCTAGTGTCTTCTCTAGATAAAATAAACCAAATTAATTGGTTCTACAATAACACAGACAAATTATATCACAGATCCGTTTTTGCAGTATATAATAGGCAACCCACTTATTCAGTGTACTAAGATACTTCAGGAACCATATACATGTGACCAATACAGTCATGGTAACACCGGACAATCTTAAGTATGGGTGTTAGATATGGCACCTCTTTTACAGATATGGTAATACTGAACAATCTTAAATGAGGGTGTTGGGTAGGGTGTCTATTTACAGATCCACCCCTGGTGTGTAGCAAATAGTACTTTACAGTCCAACACTGATCTTAGTCTTGGCTTTTGGGGATATTGTCGTGGTACCACAGTCTTTGATGTCTGCAGTTTAGTATGTTTAGAGTCTATTTAAATGTAATGTATACTCTGTGTCTGTCTTAAATAGTTAATGGGCTTCCAAAAGTAGTAGATCTTCAGTCGCCATTAATTGGCCCATCTTTTTCTCTCAGTTGCGTGCAGCTCCTTCTTTAAGTGCTGGTTACTGAAGTACTAGAAGAAGAGGAGTAGTGAGAAAGTGCAACACAACTTCGTAGTGTGGTGTTGGGGCTTCCTAATCAGTAGTTGGCGGCTTGGAAACACAGGGCCCAAACAGAATTCTGTAGAACTCGTACTGGATGTAACACACACACAATCAGTCTCAGTACTAATTCCGTTTATTGCTACGTCATTGCATAGACTTTATACTTGCAAAAGAAGGCGGATATTAGAGCGATTTTCACAGTTCACGTTAGTCGGTACAAGGACATATAATCAGGTGTTTTCTGTTTCTTAGAACAACTAGAAATGTTTTGTGTTTTAGTAAGGTCGAAAAACATCTCAAGGATAGGCACATGATATTATGGTTAGGCTATGTGTCAGCAAAATATGTTAACCCCTTCATCAGCAGAATATGTTAACCCCTTCATTCCCCTCTTAGATCACAACGTGATCTTTATTTGGGATGTAAGCAGTGGTATATATATATGATAGGAAGTGAACTGAGACACTGGAAGGCTATAGACCCTCAAGGGTATCAGTACATGAGATATACCTGTGACCGGGTGGTGTTAAGTCACAGTATTTAGCTGAAATTTCTTAGGAATAAAGCCTTGCAGTATGTAATAAAAGCACAAAGGAATACAAGGGAAGTAATGACAGAGTAAACAGAATTATCATCAATATAAGAACAACATTATTTACCTATTAAAGCACACACACCGCCTTTGGAAGCTAAAACATAATCTAAAGCCATTCTATTCTACAAAGTGACCATTCTAAATTTGCACCTGCTCCTAGTTTAGTTTCACAATTGCTTCAGCAGAGTTAATCAAGGCCCTCTGTACTAGTAGAGAAAGGATGGATAGTTCGACCTGTAGTTTCCTTACGCCTACATGTGGGAAGGTTATACCTAGGTTGTCTAGGAATATTTTCCACCCGCACTTCTGCTCTATATCCCTCATGGTTCTGATGCGGCCTTGTGGAAGTTTTGGTGTTGTGTATATATATGTGGGATTACTTGACCTAAATAACAACTGCCCACCCAATTAGGGGGCAGCCATCGATAGGCGTACCTGCCACAGATAAAGTATACATTCATGGCTGGAGAAGGCGGCATAAGGTGGAAGAGATTAGACACAGACCCATTACTGTTGCTACAACCAGTACCATTAATTGATATATTATGTAAAAGAGAAAATAAGTAGGGACATCCGGGACCACTACAGCTCCAAGGTGAACAACTCTTGTATAGGTCAGAAAGGGAGGAGGTCCTATAAAAATAAGTGTGGTATTGGAGCAAGTGGACCAACCAACAGATTTCCTTTTTCCTAGGGCCCTAAAACAGTTATATCCTGGGTTAGTGTGGGTTAACATAAATTATACACTCTTATTATATTTTGATGGGAAATACGTGCGTATGAGGTGTTGCATCCATATAGAGTTTAGTGGTGTGGCTGATTGTACATATTGTAAAGAAACTCCATTTGCAGGGTTGTGTACTGCAATTGTAATATATATGGCTTTGAGTGAAGTTTTCTGCTGGAAGGCCAAATAGAGGCATACCCATTCCCCATGTGTAGAGACGTGTGCACATACCCATTTCCCCATGTGTAACAACGTGTGCACTTACCCAGCAATTGGAAATGTTAAAGGAGTGAGCATATCCTTGTAATGTATTACGTTCCCAGGGATGATTTTGTATAATTGTGTTATCACTTGTGGATCTCTTGTGCCTATGAGGTGAACTAGTATTGGTGTGAGTGTTATTGTGTTTACCACAAACAGACTTCAGTGGTCCCAGTTCGTCTGGCTCATAATGGCAATTAAGAAATGTCCATGAGGGCAAATAAACCAGGAGCATAATGCACATTGACAGGAGAAAGTTCTTCCATGCATTCTGTGGATGCAGGAGTAGGTTTGACATTTTTATTATCGCTGTCTTCAATCGCTTTCACAGGGACTTTGTCACCTGCTTCACCCCTCTTTGGACACAGCTTCAGACGTGATGCGTGGATCCAGATGTCCTGTGAGTCAGTGAGGACGGCAGTCCTGGTTACTGCTACATCGGTAGTCGGTGATCCGAATGGGAAGCCTCCCTTCTTTGCTCTGTTCAGTTGTCGGACACAGACGAGGTCACCTGGTTGGAACGGATGTGTTGGTTCCTGTTTGGGTAAAGGAAAGCGAGAAGACACATCACCATAGATGCCATTCAATTGTTGCACATATTGTTCTTTTATAATATCAAGATCACCAGACATAATTACAAGTGGGCCTTTTACACAAGGAGTTGGAAATGGTCTTCCCATAAGTATCTCAAAAAGGGGACAATTTAGTAGACTTATTAGGAGTCATCTTAATTTCTGCTAGAATGGCAGATAAGTATTTCTGCCAGTTCACCCATGTACCTGCAGTGGCCTTTGTAAGTTTCTCCTTAATAGTGCGGTTCATTCTTTCCACTATGCCTGAACTCTGAGGATGGTAAGGGATATGGAATTTCCAGGTTATCTGTAGCCATTGTACCAGTTCCTTAATTACCGCACTAATAAAGGCTGGTCCATTATCAGAATTAATTTGCAATGGGCATCCATATCTCAGTATTAACTTGGTAGTTAATATTATAGCTACCGTCTTAGCATCCTCTCTTTGTGTTACAAAGGCCTCAGGCCACCGTGAGAACTGGTCTACTATCACCAACAGGTACAATTGCTTTGATCCTGTCTTTGGGATATGAGTAAAATCAATTTTAAATGGATGAATGAAGCTGTGGGTGGAGGCAAATGCTCATGTAATGCTTTGTTAGGTACTGTAGAGTTATTCTGTAGACACTGTATACATCTTTGTATGTATGTCTGGCAGTGTGATTTTAAGTTTCTGATGCAAAATGACACTTGCAACTGTTACTACCCGGTCAGCTAAAGCATTACATCTAGATATAAAATCATTGCGATTCTTGTACTTGCTGTGTGTTATCAGTTTTACTAGTTTCGTTTTCAGTGTGTACCACTGGATGCAGCAGGGGGGGTTTGGGTTGTAGCTGCAGCTTCTGTCTATCATTCCTTCTGCCAGAGCAGCTGAAGGGGGGGGGGGGAGGGAATGCTTTCTGTACGGCCACATCACAAGGGGCCAAATGTTTTTTGGAGACACGCCAGCATCCCCTGGACCGGAGTAGGGACTACTTTGGAAAATAATGCAACGGGACACATACTACCTCCGTGATCTTGGGCACAGACCGCGGCCATGGTTTTACAGTTGTCCCTTGCATACAAATGAAAAAGTTTACAATAATCAGGTAGTCCTAAAATGGGAGCCTGTATAATGCTAACTTTTAAGGTCACAAAAGCTTTAGTCATGTCTGGAGTCCACTGAATATGCTCTGGGCTGTCCCCCTTAGCAGCCGTACGTAAAATGGAGTCATAGTGAGCATTCAGGGATCCATTGCCTGCAATAATTAATCATAAACATGTGTTGCCCCCATTTGTATTTTGTTTTTAGTTACCTTGTGACCTTCAGCTGCTAGGTGCTGTAGCAGACTGAGTGAATCCTGTCTTTTGGCTTACCCGTTAGGAGTACATACCAAACAGTAGGTCATTTTGACGTACTGAATGGGGACAGAACCATGACACGGGTCCATGACCGCAAGGTATTGTTGGAGCACCAGTGAGTAAGCAGCTGGTGAATCCACGTAGCCTTAGGGGAAGACGGGCCCATATTATTTGGCACCCATCAAAAAGTGAAAACCATAAGTAGTTGTGTCTCGTGGTCCAATGGGACCAAAAATAATGCGTTTGATAAATCAATATTAATAAATATAGTGGCGTCATGGGAAATGGCTGTAATGAGAGCAGTGATATCAGGGACAATCGGGGCAATTGGGATGACTAAGTAATTAATTGCCCTTAAATCCTGGACAAATCTAAAGTCATTGTCACGTAATGGAAGGGACGTTAGCCCAATTCCATCCTGACTCTGTATCAGAGTCTAAAAGTCTGTATAAGAAGTCTGATGTCGGTCTGAGTTATGGTGGCCTTTGTCAATAGAATGTATTAAAACCAAAAAATACCAAATACCAAAAATATAGCATACATATACATCAGATAGTACAGTTTTATGACCCTCAATATACAAGACAGGATTGGTGAGTCTAGATGGAATTTCACAGGATACAATATATATACGAGCTTGAGCATGGTATTAGTAAATAGTGTTTTCCTAGGGTGCCTTCGAAACTGTAGCAATTCAATTTCTTATGATCCCTTGCTCACAATGGCAAATGTCTAGGGCTCGTTAGCCCCCTGATAGTGACATATATAGAGCCTTAGTACTTGTAGTAAGGTGGTATACCTCTAGTTTAGACACCAATTATACTAGAGCACCTCTTATAGCTCAAAACTGATTCAAAAGCTTTAAAAACAAAACTGCCATTATCACATAAATATAACATAAATACAAATCAAACACCTTTCAACTGTGTTTTCAGGCTTTCTCAATGGTGCACATACTTCACAATAAAATTGCTATAAAAACATATAAATACCCTTCTTTTCTAGATGGTCTTGCAGTTTTTTCAACTGTTTCTAGGTTATAATAAGATTTAAAATATAAAAAAAATATCTTTCTATAAATATATAAATATAGGATTGGAATAGAGAGCATTATCACTACCATCTTAAGCTATTAATTATTTTATAAATATTTAGCATTTTCAATTTATTAGCAAGGAACTTTGCCACTTTTTCACCTATATGAAAATGGTTTTGTTGGAATTTCCATCATTATTTCTTGTAATTGTAAGATTTTATTTATCTGTGAGGCTGATGATCTGATTTATATTTTCCTTATTTGGGCATTTCTTATTTTTCCTTTGAGCCATATTCAATTTTATATAAAGTCCACTTAAGTGTTTATCTCTTTCCTTTTGGAGTTTGACTGACAATGTTATTAAAGTACCTCTAAAATAAGCTTTATGTCAACACCACAAAATAGATTTTGAAGTTACTGAATATTTATTTAATAAAAAAAAATCTGTATATAATTGTTTAGTTTCTCCAAATTTTCTGAGATTCTAAATACTGTGGTGTCCATTCGCCAAGACCTACTACTATTTTTTTCATGATAGTCTTTTAAGGCCATACTAATCATTCCATGGTCTGCTCAGTTTATACACCCTATCTTCACTTCTTGTATTTTACTCAAGATCTACTAAGACATAATCCAATCTAGTACAGGTTTTATGCCTTCTGTCAAAATACATATAATCTTTATCTTTAAGATAATAGGTCTGCCAAGAGTCATGTAAATCATATTTAATTATTTCTTTAAAAACATTTTGAGACCTCTCTAAACAGGCAACATCAGGCTGGGGATTTGTTTAGAAATAATTTTCATATTAGGATCTAAAATCATATTAAAATCGCCAAATATTATTTAATTAGAGCCCATTTTCTAATCTTGTAAATTTGCTTTAATAGGCTTCCCAAAAATCTATTCTGTTTTGTATTAGGAACATACACATTTACAAATATATAATATATCTCCCTTCCTCGTCCATTTCTTTATATTCTTCTTAAATTGCTAATCTTCAATTAAACAAAATAGAGGCACCTCTGAAATTAAAATGATATGCTGAATTCATAATTTCAGAATAATTTTTGTTATTAAAATTTGCCCTTTTTCCAGTGTGTCTCTTGCAAACATATAATATCATCTTTCTCTTTAATAAAACTAGTCATAGCAATTCTTCTTTTATGTGGAGAGTTAAACCAGTAGGAGTTTTGTGAGATTATTTTAATCCCCATTGTAATTGGAAAATGATTAACATTGTATTGTTTAGTGCCAACGTTCTTAGTAGATTTACTACCAGATATACTTTCATACAAACATTCTTAAAATTAATTAACACAAGCAAAAGTAATGGCACATATTGTTTGTTTTATATGATTATAAAATATTATAATTTATTATTTAGTTAGAATGATCTTATATAAATGCAATAAACAAAATAACAATTGTTTATCCTAGTTACATTCTAGTTACAAGGTCTAAATACAATATAGAAAGCATAAAGAACATAAAAGAACGACCTTAGTAAAACTAATGGTACATATAGTTTGTTTTACATGATTTTAAAATATTATAATTTATTATTTAGTTAGAATTTTCTTATATAAATGCAATAATTAAAATGACACTTGTTTATCCTAGTTACAAGGTCTAAATACAATATAGAAAGTATAAAGAAAAGAAATGAAAGACCTTAGAAACCAACAATTACATTACATTATAAATGGAAAATGGAAAAAGAAGTTGAAGGAATCACAATGTTGTTTATGCTTTAGACTAGGCCAAATAAATTAGTTTTTCACTCACTAGATTGTACTGTTTTGACCTGCAAGTCATACTTTATTACTTAACTGAAATGTAATTGACATTGATGATAATAAAAAATGATTGAAACAAACAAAAATGAATTCACACACCTATTTTCCTATTCCAAACTTGCAGAGGACTGAAAACATATTCACTGAAATAATAGGCTAAAATAATCCAGTTTGAAACAACCAATTTCAGAATGGAGATTAAGGTTTGCATCTTTACATATTATTATTACAAACTCATTTCAAGAATAAAGTGATAAAGATTTGGTACCAAATATACTGCCTATTTTCTAAATCAGATTTATTTGATGAGAATACTCTGTTAAGATCAGAACATGGCAAAAAAATATTATTATGTTTTTATAAATGTTCTCCTTTTCCCTGCTCATTACTTTTGAATTTTTCTTTTTTTTTCTTCTATTTCTGCCTCTCCTCTTTATAAATAAACAGTAATTAGTGAGTTGAGTATCTATTTTTATAATGCTCTAATATTTAATCTGCCACGTCAATTCAAATAAAGGGGAATATTTACGATATTTAAATAATGATTTGTTTTATACCCAGTAAAATTACTACAAAATTTAGATATGAAACCTAATGTGTGCAAGTTTAATTTATAAATTATTACTTATGTTTCAAATTTCTTTGTGTGTTAATTTTAAATATATTTCCTTATTGTCATTCCCCTAATTTCATAATACAAAAATCCTGTAAGGGTACTCTGTTCAAATTTTAAACCAATATATAAAAAAAATGTGCCCACATGCTAATTTATATGCTCTCATGTCTGACTGCTATTACTGTTTTTTTTAAAACATTTCTGTTCTGATGTTAAATATATTATACTCTTCAAAAGGAATGTTCATCAACTCAAGATTTGTAACTTTCAAATCTTAAGGAATTGTGTCTGAGAGGAATTCATAACCTCAGAATAAACAGAATATTATTCCAAATACCAATCAATAAAACAATTACGGTATATTCAATAACAATATACCTATCCCTCCTCAAGTTAAACCAGAACATTGATTATTATTGTTTTGTAACTTACTGTGATTGTTGGTGTTTTAACAATATTTCTGGACTAGATTTTGATAAAATTATCTTTTCAAGCTGAATCTGCCATCCGCTCAGTAAATCTTTCCTGACTTTACAAAAAAACAAAATAGAGCTGCCCAATCAGAGAACGAACCAACCTTAATAGGTTAGTTCTGTGGACATAATAACCCATTCCAAGAGCAAGCTCTTTTAGCTCACTTGTGCCCTTCACCGGGAAAAATATCCTGTAGTATATCAGTCTGGTCCCATTCACTAGTGTGGTCCAGACCTAAAATAACAGGCAATTCTACCCTGAACAGGAGAAACAGCAAACCCCAGACGTACATTTTGGCCTTCATTGGGCCTCGTCAGTGAGGTGTAGCTGATTACTCCCTAAGGCACAGTGAGCAAAGGGTCCATGTCTGGATTCCCCTATCACCCTTAGGGAGACTAATCTCTAAGGATCATTTGCATAAACAAAAAAACAAAATAGAGGTGCTCAATCAGAGAACGAACTTACCTTAATAGGTTAGTTCTGTTGACATGCTAATACACTCTGAGAGCAACCGCTTTTAGCTCACTTGTGCCCTTCACAGGGAGAAATATCCTGTAGTATATCAGTCTGGTCCCACTACAGTGGTCGAACACCAAAATACCAGGCAATTCTACCCTGAACTTTAAATGAAGTATTTGTAAACCATTGAGTATTTTTCTGGATATAGTAGTGGATATAAAGTCCTTGCGTTTTAATAGAGTTATTGAAAGAAATCTTGCTATAACATCTCTGGGGTCACCATTTTTAGAATTTCCTGGCAAGGTAATCCTGTGAACTTCTGTCAATTCTATTGTCTCTTTGTGTTTCTTGAACCGCTAAAGAAATTAATATATTAGAGACTAATTTCTCCAGATCTATATTGGACATTGATTCAGGAATTCCTCTTATTCTCAAATAAAACTTTCCTCTTTATGCAGCAGCAACTCTGACCTCCCACATGTAGCAGCGCTCTGACAGGAGAGCCGCCCAACGTCATGTACTCCAGGCAGTCAAACCTGGTGACCCCTTGCTATCCAGAAGCAGGGAGCTAGATGGTAATGGGCTTCTGACAGGACCCATTTCAGCATGGAGCTCAACTAGTCAGCTGACGTAATCATTTCCGTTACACCTCAACAACCTGCTTGGTTTCAATATCATAAACTTTTTAGTCATTTTTTTATCAAACATTTTTAAACTGTTTTGTGAAGAAATTAAGGGAATTTACTTAGAGCACTTTCATTATTCCTCAATCTACAGCTAGTCATTGCACATTATCATAACTTACATCTGCAATCATTTATTAAATCTCATGTATTATACATATTAAATGATTAAAAATAATAATAATTAATAAATGTTAATTTTACACAGCTTATTTCCTGTTCTGTAATCTTCCCCCCACTTTGTGCCTTGAAAGGAAGTATGACTATCATGTCAGCTTCCATGTACTGTTAGACTACTAAAATAAAAACTACTATGAAAATGCTTTTAATGTTGTTAATTTGTTGCATAATTTACTAACATGTGAAGATTTTGCTAATTAACAGCATTCTATTAAAGAGCCAATGTAACGGATCAGCTTTAAACCACAGGCATTATAATATATAACATTCCATTTTTTCATAATTAAAAGTTGATATTTTGTGCAGAATCATACACTAAAAACTGCTGCTTGCACTGATTTTTATGCTAGGAATTATCCTATTGTAAATAAAAAGTTTTATGCATTGGAAAAGTTTTATTGTATGAAAAATGTATGATTTTCAAATCAATAATCTTAGGGTATGTTTTTGTAGACGAGCAGGAAGGTCCCTCCCACCCTAAGTCTTTAAAAGGGGTGTTGCTGACCAATAAATATTATGACAACAAAAATGTAAAAAATATTGCATACAAGGTGGCTAACCAGGTATACAAAACAAAATGGCAGATGCTGACAGGCCAAATAAAAATGAAACCAAACTCCAATGGCTTTTTCAAATTGAAAGAGTATGGTGTTGTTCTGGATAAGATCTAAAACAATAGGGCCTCCATTCAATTGAGCAGATTGTAATTACTGGAGCCCATAATGTAGCCAGTACATTTTTTTGCTATTCAATTGGCCTCTTCTAGCTAGCCGCAAATGATTTGTGGGTTACAGGCTAAAAATTCCTGCGATTGTTAAAATCGTAACTTCGACCCATCTAAGCCTTTGATCTTTCAACCCCGCAGATGTTACAATCGCTTAAATCCCAAATCGCTTTTCAATTGCTACAATTCCCCAATTGCCTTGAAACCAGTAAATGGCAAATGTAGCAAAAAATATTATGAGTTACAAATAGAACTCACAAATGGTTTAAAGGCTAGTTCCTAACAGTGCAAAAAACAATGGAAGACATTAGAATCCATTGCACAACAATCCCCAAGGAACATATAGGCCTTCATTTGTTGGAATGGTCATGCATATGCCAATATGAAAAGTGTTACTGCAAGAGGCATAAAGCAATTAAGGACACAATGCTTGATTAGATTGCAACACAAACATATGAAACTGCCTACCATATTATCCCTTTTTCACACACAAAGACTCTATTGTGGACCCTAAAAATACAAAGTTTTTCTTATATACATCTCACTCATCAGATCCAGATTGGGAAAATAAATAGTGGTCAAATTACACCACCACATGACATATATCAAGTACCAGGGAAACATACACCCAGGGCCGGATTTACATTTTTGGAGCCCCTGGGCAGTGAACTCTAAGGAGCCCCTGTGCACATGTAGTGTGCACTACCGTTTTTTGGTTTGATGTATGTAAGAATTTATTCACACACATACATACACATCACACACACACCACATACATATAAACACACCACATACACACACAGATCACACTCACACATAAACACAACATACATATATAAACACACCACATACATACACACACACATCCCACACCCATAAACGCCACGTACTTATAAACATACATACACTCACACATAAACACCCCATACACATACACCACATACATACACACACCACATACATCACACACACCATTTACATTTTTTTTGTTCACTAGAGGGCAGCTAGGCAGAATAAAAAGTACATACACATCACACTCACACATAAACACCACAAACATATAGACATACACACCACATACATAAACACACACACACATAAACACCACATACATATATACATACACAACATACATACACACACCATATACATCACACACACCATTTACATCTATTTTGTTCACTAGAATTATTATTATTATTATTATTATTATATGTATTAATATATTGCACAGTAACTAGAGCTCATTAGTTTACTGATATAGGAATGTGACACAAATGTGATGTATGTGGAGTTCCTAACACCCCAACCATTGAAAACACACTGACATGGTGATAATGGTATAACAAAGCTTTATTTCATACACAGAGAACACTGGGTGTAGTGTGGGTGGATCTCGGAAGGGCAAGAGGCTTCTCGGGAAAAAATGGACACATAAAGGCTTAACTGTAATACTGCATAATAAGGATGATGCATAGCACCTACTAGGGTCACATGTGGTAATTACACCCCAGTAACCATAATCTGATGAAAATATAGGATCCTCATATATGAAAATTTTAAACCAATATATAAAAAAAATGTGCCCACATGCTAATTTATATGCTCTCATGTCTGACTGCTATTACTGTTTTTTTTAAAACATTTCTGTTCTGATGTTAAATATGTTATACTCTTCAAAAGGAATGTTCATCAACTCAAGATTTGTAACTTTCAAATCTTAAGGAATTGTGTCTGAGAGGAATTCATAACCTCAGAATAAACAGAATATTATTCCAAATACCAATCAATAAAACAATTACGGTATATTCAATAACAATATACCTATCCCTCCTCAAGTTAAACCAGAACATTGATTATTATTGTTTTGTAACTAACTGTCATTGTTGGTGTTTTAACAATATTTCTGGACTAGAATTTGATAAAATTATCTTTTCAAGCTGAATCTGCCATCTGCTCAGTAAATCTTCCCTGACTTTACAAAAAAACAAAATAGAGCTTCCCAATCAGAGAACGAACCAACCTTAATAGGTTAGTTCTGTGGACATAATAACCCATTCCAAGAGCAACCTCTTTTAGCTCACTTGTGCCCTTCACCGGGAAAAATATCCTGTAGTATATCAGTCTGGTCCCATTCACTAGTGTGGTCCAGACCTAAAATAACAGGCAATTCTACCCTGAACAGGAGAAACAGCAAACCCCAGACGTACATTTTGGCCTTCATTGGGCCTTGTCAGTGAGGTGTAGCTGATTACTCCCTAAGGCACAGTGAGCAAAGGGTCCATGTCTGGATTCCCCTATCACCCTTAGGGAGACTAATCTCTAAGGATCATTTGCATAAACAAAAAAACAAAATAGAGGTGCTCAATCAGAGAACAAACTAACCTTAATAGGTTAGTTCTGTTGACATGCTAATACACTCTGAGAGCAACCGCTTTTAGCTCACTTGTGCCCTTCACAGGGAGAAATATCCTGTAGTATATCAGTCTGGTCCCACTACAGTGGTCGAACACCAAAATACCAGGCAATTCTACCCTGAACTTTAAATGAAGTATTTGTAAACCATTGAGTATTTTTCTGGATATAGTAGTGGATATAAAGTCCTTGCGTTTTAATAGAGTTATTGAAAGAAATCTTGCTATAACATCTCTGGGGTCACCATTTTTAGAATTTCCTGGCAAGGTAATCCTGTGAACTTCTGTCAATTCTATTGTCTCTTTGTGTTTCTTGAACCGCTAAAGAAATGAATATATTAGAGACTAATTTCTCCAGATCTATATTGGACATTGATTCAGGAATTCCTCTTATTCTCAAATAAAACTTTCCTCTTTATGCAGCAGCAACTCTGACCTCCCAAATGTAGCAGGGCTCTGACAGGAGAGCCGCCCAACGTCATGTACTCCAGGAAGTCAAACGTGGTGACCCCTTGCTATCCAGAAGCAGGGAGCTAGATGGTAATGGGCTTCTGACAGGACCCATTTCAGCCTGGAGCTCAACTAGTCATCTGACGTAATAATTTCCGTTACACCTCAACAACCTGCTTGGTTTCAATATCATAAACTTTTTAGTCACTTTTTTATCAAACATTTTTAAACTGTTTTGTGAAGAAATGAAGGGAATTTACTTAGAGCACTTTCATTATTCCTCAATCTACAGCTAGTCATTGCACATTATCACAACTTACATCTGCAATCATTTATTAAATCTCATGTATTATACATATTAAATGATTAAAAATAATAATAATTAATAAATGTTAATTTTACACAGCTTATTTCCTGTTCTGTAATCTTCCCCCCACTTTGTGCCTTGAAAGGAAGTATGACTATCATGTCAGCTTCCATGTACTGTTAGACTACTAAAATAAAAACTACTATGAAAATGCTTTTAATGTTGTTAATTTGTTGCATAATTTACTAACATGTGAAGTTTTTGCTAATTAACAGCATTCTATTAAAGAGCCAATGTAACGGATCAGCTTTAAACCACAGGCATTATAATATATAACATTCCATTTTTTCATAATTAAAAGTTGATATTTTGTGCAGAATCATACACTAAAAACTGCTGCTTGCACTGATTTTTATGCTAGGAATTATCCTATTGTAAATAAAAAGTTTTATGCATTGGAAAAGTTTTATTGTATGAAAAATGTATGATTTTCAAATCAATAATCTTAGGGTATGTTTTTGTAGACGAGCAGGAAGGTCCCTCCCACCCTAAGTCTTTAAAAGGGGTGTTGCTGACCAATAAATATTATGACAACAAAAATGTAAAAAATATTGCATACAAGGTGGCTAACCAGGTATACAAAACAAAATGGCAGATGCTGACAGGCCAAATAAAAATGAAACCAAACTCCAATGGCTTTTTCAAATTGAAAGAGTATGGTGTTGTTCTGGATAAGATCTAAAACAATAGGGCCTCCATTCAATTGAGCAGATTGTAATTACTGGAGCCCATAATGTAGCCAGTACATTTTTTTGCTATTCAATTGGCCTCTTCTAGCTAGCCGCAAATGATTTGTGGGTTACAGGCTAAAAATTCCTGCGATTGTTAAAATCGTAACTTCGACCCATCTAAGCCTTTGATCTTTCAACCCCGCAGATGTTACAATCGCTTAAATCCCAAATCGCTTTTCAATTGCTACAATTCCCCAATTGCCTTGAAACCAGTAAATGGCAAATGTAGCAAAAAATATTATGAGTTACAAATAGAACTCACAAATGGTTTAAAGGCTAGTTCCTAACAGTGCAAAAAACAATGGAAGACATTAGAATCCATTGCACAACAATCCCCAAGGAACATATAGGCCTTCATTTGTTGGAATGGTCATGCATATGCCAATATGAAAAGTGTTACTGCAAGAGGCATAAAGCAATTAAGGACACAATGCTTGATTAGATTGCAACACAAACATATGAAACTGCCTACCATATTATCCCTTTTTCACACACAAAGACTCTATTGTGGACCCTAAAAATACAAAGTTTTTCTTATATACATCTCACTCATCAGATCCAGATTGGGAAAAGAAATAGTGGTCAAATTACACCACCACATGACATATATCAAGTACCAGGGAAACATACACCCAGGGCCGGATTCACATTTTTGGAGCCCCTGGGCAGTGAACTCTAAGGAGCCCCTGTGCACATGTAGTGTGCACTACCGTTTTTTGGTTTGATGTATGTAAGAATTTATTCACACACATACATACACATCACACACACACCACATACATATAAACACACCACATACACACACAGATCACACTCACACATAAACACAACATACATATATAAACACACCACATACATACACACACACATCCCACACCCATAAACGCCACGTACTTATAAACATACATACACTCACACATAAACACCCCATACACATACACCACATACATACACACACCACATACATCACACACACCATTTACATTTTTTTTGTTCACTAGAGGGCAGCTAGGCAGAATAAAAAGTACATACACATCACACTCACACATAAACACCACAAACATATAGACATACACACCACATACATAAACACACACACACATAAACACCACATACATATATACATACACAACATACATACACACACCATATACATCACACACACCATTTACATCTATTTTGTTCACTAGAATTATTATTATTATTATTATTATTATTATTATATGTATTAATATATTGCACAGTAACTAGAGCTCATTAGTTTACTGATATAGGAATGTGACACAAATGTGATGTATGTGGAGTTCCTAACACCCCAACCATTGAAAACACACTGACATGGTGATAATGGTATAACAAAGCTTTATTTCATACACAGAGAACACTGGGTGTAGTGTGGGTGGATCTCGGAAGGGCAAGAGGCTTCTCGGGAAAAAATGGACACATAAAGGCTTAACTGTAATACTGCATAATAAGGATGATGCATAGCACCTACTAGGGTCACATGTGGTAATTACACCCCAGTAACCATAATCTGATGAAAATATAGGATCCTCATATATGACTCCATTTCATAGAATTAAGTATTAATGTGCATAGCGCTTCCATATGGTCTTCATCTGCTCCATGAAACAGATGCATCAAATCATGGATCATATCATCCAATTCAATTCCACACACAGTGTGTTTTAATATAACAAGGAATAATCCTTAATAGATGTTCATTATCTGGAAAACAGGAAGTGGAGGCTGAAAAACAAGCAATCTCTTTATTTACAGTACAGTGTTTCATCCTGTTACCCAAATAATAAAACAATTAACATGAAATTAATCTAGAAGCAGTGCTAACCAGAGTGAATCTGCCCTGGACAATCACTGTCCCCATAAGCTATTGAGGATGTGGAATTCCACAAGGAGTGCTTCACTGTGACCACAATCAGTTAGCAGAGTACTATCACTAGCTCCATATGGAATTGTTGTGCCACACTGATATCACATTTAATTGTTATACAGGTGATACCATGGCTAAACAGATTGGAATGATCACATTACTCATAAACACATACCCATTGATCCTGATGTAAAACAATGGCCATCATCCCTGATGTTTGTGAATTAAAACACACACATGAATCTGCTATCAGAATGTTAATGGGATGACATGCAACAATAACGCTTGTATAACTGGTTTGGATTAGCAGATCCAAATGGGACTGTGCAACTCTACAGCTGGGACTGTATTCATTGTAATTGAACATAACACCAGTCATGTTCATTACTGATTATATATGGAGTCATATGTGGCATTTAAGATACAGTATATCTGCTGGTGGGAATGTCACTGTCTAAGGCACTGGTTTGAGACTTTACATGAAAAAATTGCACTTCTCGAAGATGACGAACATGCCTTCATGGTTGTGTGATTTGACTACTAAGACGTATAGAGACAAGAACAAGATATCAATCATAACATTTGGATTGACTTCAACACCTCATCTCAAAGGCAATCCACACTAAACATAAATTGCTGAAATATTAAACATAAACATAAGTGTACACACTGTGTAGCCAGGCAAAAGTAGGTAAACATTTATAACAAATTACATTAGTTTAGTCTCGTCGACCTCCTCTATCTCAGCACTGGGCCCCCACCTTCCGTGCCGCGTGCCTACTCACTCTACCACATGGAGGAGGTGTTGGAGTGAGAGGTGCGTCCACTGTGGAACCAAAGGCTGGAGAAATATGAACTGGCTTTGTGCCAATTCCAGTTGCCGCTCAATGAGTGTTCTCTGGGCTTGTCTGTCCCTATTTGCCTTTTGCTCATACCTCTCCACCCTTTGATTGTGCCTCCTCATCTCACCATATAGCAATCTGTTGCTGTCACAGAGGGAGGTCATGATATTATTCTGCATTTCCAGCTGGAGTGCCAGGTTTTCCATGATGGTGTGAGTTCTGTCACTGGACATGCCGGGCCTTTTCATGGGCTGTGGTGATGACAGGGATGCCGGTAGGGATGGTGATGACAGAGGTGACGGTGTCGATGGTGTCGGCTGCTGCGATGGTGTTGTGTTGGCCGTGGCGATGTTTTCGGCCGTGGCGACAGTGTAGGCCATGTTGGGTGAGCCCATGTTGGGAGTGGAGGAGCGGCGGGGTCCTGCCAAGGCATCCATGTGATTGGAGCAGGTGGCAGTGGTGGGCCTGCTGATGGCTGCCGCCAGTACAAGGACATCTGTGGAGGTGGCGGCGATTGCTGGCTCAGGCACATGTGTGGTTGAGGTGGAGATGACTGAGGAGGCTTACTCCTCCAGTGGAGCCAACAGCACCACCTGTGTCTCTGTGGGCAGGCTAGGCCTCCTGGGTACTGAAATGAAAGGACAATAGTGTTTGAGTTGGGATTCTCTAAACAATTGTTTGCTGTGTGCTTGCATATCCCTGACATCATGGTCTCTTGTAATTGGCTAGTACATGACACGCACATGCAGTCCGTCAGAGTCTGTATCCGCATATGCTGCAGTGTGCACATCCATACATGTACTCCATTTGGCAACTGCTGCTCAGAACCAGTTTCAATAAAGAGTTTTTTAGGTGAACAACAATAATGGGAATCTCCTTATGTTGGTTAGGGTTCACTAAGTTGTAGCTACAATACCCTATCACAAACAAGTATAAGAAACAACTTATGTGATCAGCAGTGTATAAATTATCAGAGATAATAAGAGGAGAGGAAAGTACAGACACCTTTGAATTCCAATCACTAGTTTTAAACCCAAAAAGCCATAAAAATTAGCATGCTACATATGATAATGCAAAAAGGACCCATTCCATATATAATTAAAATATAACTTTTATTGTAATACAATTTAAAAAAATATATCCAAAATACAAAAATACAATTTTAAAAGGATATATTAAATATCGTGATTATGGAAGCCTGGACTCAAGTGGAGATAGAGGGTGGACTTATTGGGTGGACTCAGACAAGGTAAGTGGAGTAGAGGGGACTAGTCATAGACATGGTAGTAAAGGGAATCCATACTTAATAGGGATAAGGGACAAATAGCAGGTCCCCCAAGATTTTCTCTATAGGGTCAACTGCTATGACATTACAGATAGGGCCACAGAGGTAGATTTTTTGTCCCCTCTATCTCCACTTGAGTCCAGGCTTCCATAGATATATTTTTCCACTATTTATTATTGCAGCATTATCTGTTATTATGTGCAATCATTCATCATTGGGGAGATCAATATTATAGGGTATCGCAATAAGGTCTTGATATTAATGGTATTTACCTGATAACAAGTGGATATAAGTTTACATATCCTGATTCACATTTTTGAGTCTATTTATAATATTATACTAATTTTTCCACTTGTTCTTTTCCATTGACTGATATTTATTGTGAGTCTTATAATCACGATATTTAATATATCCTTTTAAAATTGTATTTTTGTATTCTGTATATATATTTTTATATTGTATTACAATAAAAGTTATATTTTAATTATATATGGAATGGGTCCTTTTTGCATTATCATATGTAGCATGCTAATATTTATGGCTTTTTGGGTTTAAAACTAGTGATTGGAATTCAAAGGTGTCTGTATTCTCCTCTTATTATCTCAGAACCAGTTTCAACTGCAGGTATTGAACAGATATTTAATTGATGACAATTATGATAAAGACTAGTGACTTGCTGACGACAACAATGCTGTTTGCCACACAATGTGAGGGTTTTGCTCCTCTGAGCAGCATGTTTTATTTTTAAAGTCCTGTGTGCCTGCCGTTGTTGGTGTGTGTTACTGTGTTCGCCGTTGTGTATTTTCTAAGTCCCACGTGCCTGTTGTTGTTTGTGTAAGTGTTACTGGCTTTGGCGTCGTGTATTAGTTATAAGTTCTGCGTGCCTGGCATTGCAGAGCCTCGTTTTCATCCCATTTCAGAATTTTTATGTTTTTTCGACAGGCATTTTTCCCCCACTTTGGTGATAATCAATCGTTAAAAAAGACAAAATATGCCTCAAATTACTTGCAACCTCGCTCACAGGCTCCCTGGCTCTCCCCCTGTGCGAGTGTGTTAGTTAATGTGAGGCATATTTGTGTATTTTTTCAGGCTTTTTCAGTTTGGTGGTTTGGCCCGTAAAGTCGTATTTTTGCAAGCCCTGCAGTCCATCTACATGCTTCAGGTCCTAAGTCATAAGGGCCGTAATTTTGCTTCCGTCGCAAAGTCTAGTGGCCTCGCGATGAGGCCTCATTGTATTGGGATGAGCGCCAGCTAAGTCCTGCGTGTCCAACCCTGCAATAAGCGCCTTTGGCGCTCATTGCAGCCTACGTCCCGCGTACTTCAACTGCTCGACGCGCTTTGCGCGGCTCGCAGTGCAATGAAACTTGCTGTTCTCTCCCTAGGGCTGGTCCTTTATCCCCACTACCCTACTTGTGTGCCTACACCTGGGAACACATCCCTCCCCCCTCCTGCTCTCCTACACTTCTACCTCCACTCCCTGACCTGCCTCTTCATCTCACTCTCTCCATACCTCTACATTTCCTTCTCTCCCCCTATGGTGTTCCATTAACTCTCCTCCCTCTCCTCTTCTGGTGACCCCCCCCCCCCCTCTCTCTTCCTCCACTCCTCCATCCTCCTGGAAAGTATAAAATGAATATGTGGATAAATCAGTATAATATATACATGTATGTGTATGAAGTAAAAAAAGAATGTGTGTATTATAGTATGGATATAGGAGGTGGGGTATGGGGTGTGTTTTTGTGATCTGCTCTAACGCTATGTGCACATATTAATCTATATGTGTGAATTACATGATATCAGTAATTATGTGTGTTGTAAATTAAGTGTTAATATTTCTTAGTAGTCCAAAGAGAAAAAAACTTATAAAACTGCTCCTTCTCTCTCTCTCTCTCTCTCCCCAAAACTCAGGAACCCACCAATGCCTAGACCTGTGCGTTGACTTTCTCAACTACAGCACAGTCAAGGACCCACGGTTTCCGGGAGCTTTTAAAGTCGTTTCCCGCAGCGTTCATTAACGTTATCCGGTTCCTATTGGTTGATTGGGCTGTGACAGGATTGGCAATTACAGGCTTGCTTAACTTTTGTGCCCTTTAGATGTTCGGTCACCCCAAAGTGTTACGTACGAAATCAGGGTTTGCAGTTTTATGTTTTAGCCCTGTAGTTGTGGCCATGTTCAATTGAATCGATCTGTAACTGTTGCAAGTTTCAAGCCCGCAGACCTACAGCCTGTTTGAAAGCAACTGCGGGCTGCAATTGAATGGAGGCCTAGAATTTCAAAACATGATGTTTATAAATATGTGAAAGAAAATGTAGAACTTTACTACCATTATATTATGCATACACCACAATAAATGTATAACCACAGTTAAACAGACACACTACTACTCTAAAAGCAATACAAGGAATTCTCTAAGATTCACAAGGCCTGCAGAGTATATTTCTTATGAACAGATTCAACAATATACTCTCAGTGAATCACTTTGTCTCACTTGTAAAGCTTAGTGAATTTACATCAGATAAACAAACAAGGAAGTGGTTAGGCCTGGAGAAAGGGGAAAGAGAAATATGAAAGGAAGGAGAGGAGGATTTTCTCTTAAAAGATGACTGGAAGGCTTGTATTTAAATTTTATTTTATGTTTTTAAACCTCAAAATGTTTTTTATTTATTGAGCATTTGGTAATTATTTAGATAATCCCATTAGAGACTATTTTGTGGTTAACACAGCACATGTTGGACTCTACTTAAAAAGACACAGAGACATCCTCCATTTGAGAGATTTATTCTATTCAAAAAATAGCTTCATAAATCTGTATCTATGAAGAAACTTAAAAAGGGGTAGCTTTTTTAAGTACTTTCTAAAATTTGCTTTTTTTTTTGCCAAATAATTAACAGGTGCAGAATACGAAAACTAAATTTCAGAATATTTTTTTAAATATACTGAAAAATAATGCTTACAAAATGTGATTTTTATCAACATAAACATGAACTCACATGCGCGTCTAGTCATTGGCATATGCCAGGCGGACACAGCTGGAAGAGGCGCAGAGAGCAGCAGGAGCAGGAAGCAGAGTGACTCAAATATAAGCCAATGGACGCTTTTTCAGCATTAAAAAATGTGCTTAAAAACTCTGCTTATACTCGAGTATATATGGTAGTTATTTTTGTTTTGTTTAGTCGTTCAGTTACATCTGACTTTCCATGACTATGGACCTCAGCAAGTTCCTGTTCATAGTTATACATGCATATAATAAACATGTACATTTATTTTTAATATACAAATAGCAAACATCTCTTTCCACGGTGCTCAGATAGTATTTTGACATGTTGCATGCAGGCTATTTTGCACAGTACTTGTTTGCATCATATAATATGTTACATTATTATTGGTGCATATTGTAAATACTAAACGAGTTGAGTATATCACCATGTATGAAAAAGGCAATCAAAAAAAGTGTGTATTTTTAAAGCTATTTTCCCTATTCACAATAATGACATAAAGAAGACATACATTTTTTCAGGCTACTTTTATGTCTTTGAGATTATGCTCTTGAAATTAAATGTCTTGATATATAGTTTAAAACTATGTGAATTCAGTTTATTTCATTATCAGAATATTGATACATCGATTTTTGTTAGAGGGCTCAATTACATTAGCGTCTCAAAACTCAGTGTTAAATATCAAAATTGTATAACATTTTTTTACCAAAATTAAATTGACAGAGCCGTCACTAAAATGGCACCTTGTAAATTCCCCTTAAAAGGAATTTAACCACTATAGATCAGCACAATTAATTAAGAAATAGAGTTAACACAGCAACAAGATTAGAGGTGCTTAATCTGAAGTTGGTTTGTCCTATAGGTCTGGTTAGCTACTCAGAGAGCAACCTCTTTTAGCTCACTTGTGCTCTTCACAAGGAGAAATATCCTGTAGTATATCAGTCTGGTCTCACTCAAAAGAGTGACCCAGCCCCGTAATACCAGGCAATTCTACCCTTAACAGGAGAAACAGCAAACTCCAGGTGCGTTTCGGCCTCTGTGGGCCTCGTCAGTGAGGTGCAGTTGTACTCCCTAAGGAACAGTGAGCAAGGAGTCCACATCTGGTCCCCCCCTATCACCCTTAGGGTGAGAAAAAACCCTAATGGTTATTTGCATACACAACAACAAAATTAGAGGTGCTCAATCTGAGAACAGACAATATCTGAATAGGTTTGTCTTATAGGTCTGGTTACCTACTCAGAGACCAACCACTTTTAGCTCACTTGTGCCCTTAACAGGGAGAAATGACCCAGCCCAGAAATACCAGGCAATTCTACCCTGAACAGGAGAAACACAAACTACAGACGCCTTTCGGCATCTGTAGGCCTTGTCAGTGAGGTGCAGCTTTACTCCATAAGGCACAGTGAGCAAGGAGTCCACGTCTGCTTCCCCTTATCACTCTTAGGGTGAGAAAAACCCCTAAGGGTCATTTGCATATACAACAACAAAATTAGAGGTGCTCAATCTAAGAACGGACAATACCTGAAGTAGGTTTGTCTTATAGGTCTGGTTACCTACTCAGAGAGCAACCTCTTTTAGCTCACTTTTGCACCTCACTGACGAGGCCCATAGAGGCCAAAAAGCATGTGGGGTTTGCTTTTTCTCCTGTTCAAGGTAGAATTGCGTGGTATTTCGGGGCTGAATCACTCTTTTGAGTGAGACCAGACTATATACTACAGGATATTTCTCCCTGTGAATAGCACAAGTGAGCTAAAAGAGGGTGCTCTCAGAGTGGCTTATTATGTCCATAGAACTAACATATTAAGATTAGTTCATTCTCTAATGAGCACTTCTGACTCTAATCTGATATTGGATCCCCTCTTGTATGTGGTATACACACAAACCTTTGTTCTTATACAGGTCCACCTGCTTCCAAAGCCTAAGGATGATTCAATGATCCTCATACACTTTTAATATCACATATATAGTTGTGAGCGTACGGGTTGTTGCTCACGCTTGCGGGCTCGCGTAGCGAGCCCGCGGCCCTCGCGAATCGAGCCGCGGCCCTCGCGTAGCGAGCCGCGGCCCTCGCGTAGCGAGGTCACTGGGCAAGGGCCTCAGTTGCTGGCATGGAGCGCCGAAGGCGCTCCATGCCAGCAACTGAGGCCCCTCGCAAAGCGAGGGCCTCAGTTGCTGGCGAGGTCACTGGGCAAGGGCCTCAGTTGCTGGCGAGGTCACTGGGCAAGGGCCTCAAACCCTCGCAAACTTCACGTCGCTACTCAAAAAACACGACACACAAATTACGACTCTCGCTACATTTTACGAAGAACGCAAACAACCTACGAAACACGTTATAACACATTACGACCTCGCAAACATCGGACGCAACACGCCGACATACAAACATTTAAAACACAATACATACACACAGCACATACATAAAAACCTTACCTACACCAAGAGGGAGCACCCAGGACCTCAAAAATGCAACTTAGACCTCGATTTTACTCCAAATAAAAGAGTTTTCAGACTAAAAAAAAATCTAAGCGACAGAAAAAATGGCCGCCGAACAAAACGAAAACGAGGCTACAGCACTCTAAACTTGCAAAACACCACAAGAAACTCGCAAAACACCACAAGAAACTCGCAAAACGCCACAAACCACCTACGGATATTCATACCACACAGTGCACACATTCAGCATGCTTACACAGCAGCTACACACCACTAATGCTGCAGCAACATCAACACAGATTGCCAGCTCTTCATCACAATGCTTCAAAATAGGTACAGTATATTCATTTAGTAATGTTTTACATATTTCATTATTATACACCAAACAGCATTAGCTACCTTACAATTTCATTGCCGTCATTTTTTGACGGGCAATTCGCTAGTATTTACTAGTTTCTAGGATGGATGCTCACATCTATGGCTCAAAACATATATTTTGGTCATTTTTCTAGCCATACAGCCACTCACAGACATTCCAAGCTTTTCATTGCTTGGGTCGTTGATTGAAAATTCTTCATGTGTGTAAAGCAGGCACTATCATACCTCTGCAGATGGCAATTTTTCCCTCCTCATTTATCTTTTCCACCCTAACCCACTTTTACCTGTCAGTCATTGGATTGTACTTCTTTTCCTATGTTAAAGGTGCAGTATTTTTGAAGACTTGAAGGCCAAACATTAATTTCTTTATGTGCAAGAGGTTGCCTATTACTCCTTTGTTACTGAATGCAACAAAATAGTGGCACAAACATATATCTCTATAGAAAAAGGATATCGTTAATAAAGGTGTAATACACAATGCATGTACAAATAAGAAGGGAATGGTTCTTCAGTCCATAAAAAGGGCATCAGTCTTCTACAATGAAAAGTATTCAGTAGTTCAAAAAGTCTGAGTCTTGCGCTTCTATCCCTACTCAGTCCATGAAAACTACAAAGACTATGGAAAAATTAAAGAGCATACAGCAAGACATGGTGAATTATTTTTAAACAGTTAATTAAGAGGATATACTAAAATGTAATACTTACAAAATGCTCTGTCACACTCCAAAGGAATGAATACATCCAAGGGTAATTGAAACCAATTTGGTTTAACTCCAAAAGTATTGTGTACATATATAAATACTATGAGCCTCATTCAATTAACAAATTATAAGTTACAGTAGCCCATAAGGGAGGCCGTAAGTTATGTTGCTATTCAATTGCCGTTTTTTTGCGAACTGCAAAGAGTCTACAGGTTATGGGCTTGAAATCCTAGCGGTTGTTAAAACCGGAACTTACAGCCCATCGAAGCCTTTGATCTTTCATGTTTGCAATAGTTACGCCCGCTAAAATCGCAATTCGCTATTAAATTGCTAAAATCCCTCAAGAACACAAATGCCAAAACCGTAAATGGCAAATGTCGGCCAAAATCTTACGGGTTCCAAATAGGACCCGCAAAGGGTTTACAGGCTAGTTTGTAACACTGTAAAAGACAATAAAACCCCACAAATGGACTTTAAAATGTGGGCAAAGCAATGGAAGGCATTATAATTCATAGCACAACAATTCCAAAATATCAAATAGCTTAAAAACAAATTTTTATTTTATCATATGTTGGAATGGTCATGCATATGCCAAAATGAAAATGCTGCAAGATGTTGAAAGCTATTAAAGACACACTATCTGATTAGATTGCACAAATACATGAAAATGGCTGTCATATTAACCCTTTCTCACTCACAGAGGCTCTAATGTGGACTCTAAAAATACAATGATCATCGTATATACATCTCACTCATCACATCTACATTGGGAAAACAAATAGTGGCCAAATTACACCGGCCACATGGCATATATCATGAACCAGGGGAACATTTTAGATTTGGTTGGTCAGTCCCTGAGTTGTTTCTGACTCTCTGTAACCCTATGAACTGCAGCACATTTAGCTGTGACCTCTCTGCTATGTCCTGCCGACTTACAGTGGCCCTACATGGTATAGCTCACAGCTTCATTGAGGTACACAAGCCCCTTCACCACCACCATTTTGCAATCCAGAATGGGACCAGGGGAACATACACCACACTAATCTACTCTAACCCATCATGAAGGACAGCAAAAACACATGGAGGCTGTGCAGAGGCATGTGGAGGAGCAGCCAACTCACGTCCATCAGGGATAATCTCTGTTAGGCCCATCCTGGAAAGTCCCACACCATTGCTGGCGGCCATGTGCCAAGTTGTATACCCATTATCATTTTGTGACATCCCATTAAGTGTTTTGACATTATCACCTGTCATATTGTTATCAGCCTTCAGGGGAATGTTGATACTCCACAGCATCACAAATTGGACTTTGCATGTGTATTAATCCTTTTTTATGATATACTAGTGACTTGTTACTGGCTTTGGCCTCGTTTTGATCCTGTTTGAGAATTTTTATGTTTTTTTGGCTGCCATTTTTCCCCTGCTCAGACGATTTTCGATCTCCAAAAAAAGCCAATTAAGCCCCAAATTAGTTTGCAACCTTACTCACAGGCTCTCCCTCTGTGCTGTGTGTGAGTGTTGAAGTAATTTTTTTATTTTATTATTTGGCATTTTTTGGGGGTCTTTTGAGTTCCGCGGTTAAAAAAATGTTGACTGTTAAAGTGCTGCAGGCCTTGCGATCAGCATTAAAGTTCTATGCACTTTGGCGCTGATCGTGGCCATTGACATGAGCGCCTTTGGCGCTCACATGTAGGCTGTGTCACAACCTACAATGATGATGGAGTATAGAGGATCCTAGTCCTCTTATCTCCTGTAGGTTTTAGACCTAAGATTTGGGTGACTCAGACCAATGGACCTTCTTTGCGGATGCAAGAGCATAAGTCCCAGCTTAAGGTAGTGTGCCTGGGAGAAACCTGGCAGGGAGTCAGAAACGATCTCCTCTATCAGCATATGCCCCTGGGTCAATAATACACCTGCACACAAAGTCTTGATGAAAATTATGAACAACTTCTTTATTTTTACACAAGTATTTAAACAACTCACAAAACCAGTAGAGGGAGTGGCTACCCCTTTGTCCAACCCTTATCTTCCTCTTGGCCAATGGGGTAATCTCCAGAGTAACTTGATTACCTCTAGCCAATGGACTAGAGGTAAGCTCTGGGAACTTCCAGACCCCTCCCCTGGGCTGCCCACTAGGTGTGGCTATCTAATTTAGTTGGTCTCTGGCTCTCAAGGGAGAAACATCTTCCTGCCCTCTGGACTTTGCCCTGATTCTCTGACCAGGAATCCCTGTAGACCCCCTGGGGTTATGGTGCCTGCCTGTCTGCTCTCCAGCTGTGAGCTTCCCATTGTTGGTTCTCTGGTGGACACTTAGCTAATGGGATTAACAGGCCTTTGGGAACAAAGGAGGTTTTGGCTGTATTCAATGGGCTTCCCCTCTACAATATAATAACATACATTCATATTTACAAATACAACACACAATGTTTCACCCACATACAACCAACACATCCCACCAGCTCCCTCACATGACACCCATTACAATGAGCCTAAACATGGAAGGGATGGGAATATGCTAAGGGATAAACTTATAATACTTTATCCCCTAGACCACAAAATAACAATATAACCTTATAACAGTATAACAGGGTGTCTGGGAGCCTCAAACCCCCAGGTATCGTCCCTTGTGTCAACAGTCTGTGACAGACATCTGTCCAAGTCCCAGATGACTGCCAAGTGAGCCATGACAATTACCCCCCCAAGTACAGATGTAGGTATCCTGTACTCCAGGATGCCTATCTGGACTGACAGTCAGGGCTCTAGTTGGCGCGAAAATCCATCTGCGTTCTGGTGGAATTTCCCTTTGCGGTGTTGTACCGTGAAATTAAAAGTTTGTAGGGCTAAACTCCACCTCAGTAGTCGGCCATTCTCTCCAGCCACTTTAGATAACCAACAAAGAGGGTTATGGTCTGTGGTGACTGTGAACTGTCTTCCGTACAGGTAGTGCTGTAGTTTGCGTAGAGCCCAGACTACTGCTAAACATTCCTTTTCTATAGTTGCATAGGCTGTTTCTCTTTGCAGTAGTTTCCTACTAATGTAGGCCACTGGGTGCTCAACTCCCTGGTTGTCTGGCTGACTCAATACTGCCCCTATGCCATACATGGAGGCATCAGTCTGTACCACGATAGGGCGGTTATAGTCTGGGGCAGCCAGGACTGGGGAGCAGGTCAGAGCATCCTTCAGTGTTTGGAAAGCCAACTGGCACGCAGAAGTGCAATTCACTTCCCTGGGTAGCTTCTTCTTGGTGAGATCCGTCAGGGGTTTGGCTGTGCTGCTCAGGTCTTGGGTATCCCCTCTGCTCCTGGTATGCCTCTCCAGGGTGGTTGCTCTTGGCTTGAGCTCTGGTAATGGGCTGTACATATTGGCTCGTCATGTGGCCCAAATCGTTGCCCAGTAAAACATCCCGCGGGGAGCCCATCCATGACTCCTACTTCCTTGCTTTGGTTCCCCATGCCCCAGTCCAAATTAACGCGAGCCATGGGGATAGTTAAGTGTTCTCCTCCTGCTACCATCACCCACATTTCCTTTCGGTTAGAATCTGTAGGGCGTACCCATTTGGGTAGGACTACTGTGACTGCTGATCCAGAGCCAAGGTAGCCAGTAGCTTGGCGTCCTTGTAGCCACACGGCTTGCCTATGTTGTTCTCCAGACAGCTTCTGCGGGTTCCTTACAGTATAGACCCCTGAATATCCTCCCTCTGCTTCTGGCTCCCAAAGAGCTGCGTTGGAGCTCGCCGGCCCCTCAGTCCACTCCCCCAAATAATGTACATGGCGGTGGGGAGGTCCTCTAGAGTTTTTGGGTGCCTGAGGACAATCCTTAGCAAAGTGACCTCGTTGGTTGCAGTTGTAGCATTCTGAGCTCATTGGTTTGGTCCCCCATTGTGTCCTGGGAGCAGGCTGGGACTTGGTACCCCTGTGGTCAGATGTTTTTACTGGCCGTGCCCAGGGCGCATTACGCATCTCAGGAGCTGATCGTGCTGGCACCACCTCTCTGGGGCCCCTACCCATATTTAGGCTAGGTATCGTCCCTTGTGTCAACAGTCTGTGACAGACATCTGTCCAAGTCCCAGATGACTGCCAAGTGAGCCATGACAGGCTGCACCTGCTATGCCTCGCGATGAGCGCCTACAGAGCTCATTACAAGGCCTGCAATGGAAGCCTTTGGCATTCATTGCAGCAAAGTCGTGCGGACCTTGCTCATTGCGCATGCGCAACCCTGTAACTTTTAACATGGCGTTACGGACAAACTCACAAAATTACAAGTATTATATGTGATAATATATATTATTATGTGATATCTTATGATATTATTATTATTATTATTATTAATATTATTGTTATTTTATGAATTTATCTATTGCACAGTAACTATGGCTCATTAGTTTACTGATATAGGAATGTGACACAAATGTGATGTATGTGGATGTCCTACAACCCCAACTATTGAAAACACACTGACACAGTGAGAATGGTATAACAAAGCTTTATTTCATACACAGAGCACAATCAGAAATGTACAAGACTCTTCATTAATATCATGGGTGTGGTTTGGGTGGATCCCGGAAGGGAAAGAGGCTTGTTTTTGGCAAAAAGGGGATACATAAAGGGGGTAATGTCATAGTCTAGAATAAGCATGATACATAGCACCCACCAGGGTCACATGTGGTCACTACACCACTGCAACCGATATCTGATGATAATAGGATCATCAAAAATCACTCCATTTAATTAAAGAAACCATTAATGAGCATAGCCCTCACAACTTGTCTTTACTCAATTAAACAGGTGCTTAAACCTCTGAACTGCGTAATCCAATCCAGTTTCACACATACAGTGTGGTGACAAAACAAAAACAAAAAAAAAGAAAGGCGAAGCAGGATAAAAAAATTAAAAAAAACATGCATGTACACTACAGTGCTAAATACTGTAACTGTAACAATATCCCAACTCACCTGATTTCCATCTGCAAGCATTACTAACCATTAGCTAGTTCTCAGGAGAACTCACTGGCCATGACCATTAATAAGGATGTGTCATCTCACAATAAATGCTTAGCTGTGACCAGCGTCTATGGTCAAGGTGTACTATCACCTTCTCCATATGATATTGTTCATCAACATTAATATCGCATCCATCAGCTATACAGGTGTTAGCACATGTTAAGGGATATTCATGATATCAGCAATAGGGGAAAATACCCATTAATATGGAGAGGACACAAAGATCAGCCAGATTTAATGTTACTTACATCTGACACAAGGATCTGTTCTCATACCGATATTGAGGTCAGGCTCACATGTTTCACTAGCGCATATATTTATTCTGGCTGTCATTAACATGCTATTGTGAGACTTTGCAAGTCAACCGCCATAGCGGTATTAGTCTACATTTAAGCTACCAAAAATCATGTCTTAGATATCTGGCTATATGATAGCTTTAATATTGTGGGAGCTACATGTTAAGGGGGGCTGTCATTGAAGGAATGTCTATCTGAGAGGCTCTGTGAAAATCTTACACTTAATATATTTCCTTTATAACACTTGCAAAATAAGGCCTTAAAATATAGGGACTGCAACTTCTCTTCTCAACAGCATTCCTCAGTGACCATCAATTGGTGAAATGTTACACAGAACCCTACATGTCCACAGAGAAGAGGATTATGGTCCATGTGCTGGGAGGTAGCAATCTTCTTACAAAATATCACCATCACATAGGCCAAGATCCAAGACTCTGTAGCCAGGCTAGATTAGGAGCCTGATTCAAATCAAAGCCCACATCTCGCGGTATACAGGCTGTATGTCTGCTGGCGTGCTACGGGTTTGAACTCTGCTACAATTTAGGTGCTAGTCAATTGAACAAGCCTGCAAGTTACGAACTGAACTCTAAAGCTGTAAACCATACACTCGTGCGTAGCAGTTCAGGGCGGGAACATGATCAATTAAGCAAGGCCGTAACCACCCATTTCGAAACAGCCAATAGAAAATGAGACCATCATCATTAGATCAGTAAAACATGGAGGTTACATGTCAATCAATTAGCATTTGGTGGTCCGATAAGGGATTAAACTTGCAAAACCGTAAAATACAAAATAATAAAAATAAATGCCAATACTGTTCTAGTCCATGTCGGCGGCCTGATATGTATTAACTTGATTCTCAAGAACGATATAACCCCGAAATGACACATAAATTATTTTATTTTTTTATTAACAATTTGCGAGCTTGAGACTGTTGTGCAATTAATTATAATGACTTTCATTGCTTTCCCCATCAATTTCAGTGCAGTATTGATTTTTTATTTGCATTTACAGTGTTACAGACAGGGGTTAAACCCCTTGCAGGTCCTCTCTACTACTCGTAGGATTTTCTCCTTTTTTCCCCCTCAGGAGGCAGCGTCAAGAGCAGTGGTGTTGCTGGTGCTGGTAACCTTGCAGAGGCATGGGGGGAGGAGAGGAGTGGCTGGGCTGCAGGTGTGTGGGGGAGGCCTCCAAGGTGGAGGAGGCGGGGCTGGGTACCAGAGAAATGCAAGGCATTGTAGTTAGGTGTTGGAATGCGCTCTGGTCCGCCTCCATCCTGAGCAGCCCAGCAAGGTAAGATTCTGTCTTAAGATGGTGCCTACTCTCCCCTCTATTGGCCAGGCAGCGCATGACCTGGCGGAGATCCTGGCCTGGATCCCCCCGAAGACACTCCATCTGCTGCCACATGATGGCGCAGCCTGCTTTGGTGGTCGGAATGGAGGTCCATGGTCCGTTGCTGGCTGAGCAGGTGGCCAGTCTGCCGCACTGCTTAGGGGAGGAGGAGATGGGGTCAAGCCCCGCTGGTCCCTCAAGTAGGAGGGCCCTGTGAGATGCTCAGTCTCTGGAGAAGGGGGACAGAGGGGGCCAAATTCCCCCAGTGGGGTCGATGGTCCTGCTGGTGACCCCTCTGCCCACATGACATCCTCCTCCTCTGATCTTGAGCCCTCGACTACACTTCTTTCCTCCTCCCCCTGCTCCTGTTCCTGCTTTGCAGGTGCTCCGATGGAGCCGACGCCCCTGCCTCTGGCTCACCACTGGACCCAGACCTCCTTGATGCTGAAAGAGAGAACAGAAAAGTATATGTTATTGGTATGATGAATAATACATTGTTTTGTGTGCATTCCTAACTATCTGACACCTGGGCTTGAACCTGGATGATTCATTTAAATGCATCTATGGGTAGTTATCATTTGCTAGATGTGATCTATTCTTTGGTTCTTGATCTTGATTGTTCTTGGCTCCTAAGGTTATCTTGATTCCGGCTGCTGCCTGTAAATGCATAGGCTGCAGTGGGCACACCCATACATGGACTCTCTATTGGTTGATTACTGTTGTTGTTACCACAAATTACTTTCATGGATTTAATAATGATATTCCATCTATCAGACATCAGAGCTGACATGTCAGTGTCCTTGTTGGTCATCATGTACATGTGTAGTGTGTGTTGCTGCTGCTGCTGCTACCTCCTTCCATGCCTTAGGGCCTAACTTCACCCCCCCCCGCACGGATAACGGGTCATCCATGGATGGCACCAGTGAGGACCACATTCTCCTGGTGCATGTAGTTCAGGGCCCAGTGCTTGCCTTTAGCCTCTTGCCATACCGGCTGTGGATGGGGATCCTTAGCTCCCTGAACTGTCCCTGAGGCCTGTCCCTCCACCAAACTACAACCCCCTTTGGATCATGCCCCTCCCCCTCTGTCCCTGGACTGGATGTGCCTATTTCTCGGGGCACCCTACCACCACCCACCTCCTCCACTCCACTATCCTCCTCTCCACCTCTATCCACCTCCTCCACTTCTCCGCGACTCTCCTCTCTTCCGCTCTCCAACTCCCCCACTCCTCCGTCACTCTCCTCTCCTCCGCTCTCCACTCCTCCACCACTCTCCTCCTTCTCAGCTTACTCCTCCAATTCCTTCTCTTCTTCCACCTCCTCCACCACTCCTTACTTTCTCCTCCTCTCCTCCACCATTCCCCAGGACCACCTCTTTCTCCTCTTTGCCTCTCTTCTTCTCCTCCTCCCCACCTCTCCACTCCACTCCTCTCCCCTCCTCTCTCCTCCCTCCATTACTATCCCAAAAAGAATATAACAATAAATAAAAATAAGTGTTACTGTATATATATATATGATGGAAAAAAATGTGTGTTTTATGTGTATTTATTATCTGATGGGGGATGGTGTGTGTAGTATGGGATGGGGGTGGGGGGGTGGAGTGACCTAGCTGTATGTGTGATACTTATTTATTTTCTATATCTATATTATTTTTATTTATTTATATTTAATTTTTAGTTTGTATATATTATTTGTTTACTTATTTATACATATTTATTTTATTTATGTTTTATATTTATTATTGTATTAATGAATTTTATAGATAAAGATGGTATTCTAATTACTTCTTTTAATTTTTTAATTTTTTTGATTAAAAGTTTTTAATCATGTATTTTGTTTTATTAGAGGTTCTTTCAAATTAATGCTATATATATATATAAATTCTTCATTTAAACCTTGTGGGGGTTTTGTATCCTTTTCATATGTTAAATCAAGGTATTTTAATTTTATATTTTGTTTCATAAGAGGTTCTTTCAAATGAATGCTGTATATGTAAATTCTTCATTTAAACCCTGTGGGTTTTTTGTATCCAATTGAAATATCCATTTTGCCTCTTGACAAAGTAGGTGTTTATCCCAATCTCCTCTTCTTGCTGTTTTTGGTATATAATCAATACCTATGAATTTCAAACAGTATGGATTATTGTTGTGATGATGACGTACATGTTTTGCTATTGGGGTATCTTTTAAATATAAAGAAATCATTGACATTTTCTAATACACAGCATCTTAACTGTCTTTTGGTTTTGCCTGTGTATTTTTTATTACATGAGCAAATTATTTGGTAGATAACACCTCCAGTTAGACAATTTATATTGTGTCTTATCTTATAATTCTTTAATCCTGTTGCATCTTGAAATTCGGTGCTTTTTAATAAAAATGGACATGCTTTCCATTTGCTGCATGCTTTACAGCCTTTTTGGCCTTCTATTAGCCAGTTCTTATTTTTCTTCACTTCATAATGGCTATGTAGCAGAAGGTCTTTTAGGTTTTTTGCTCTTCTGTATGTGATTGTACTTTGCTCTGTAAGTACTTCATCCAGATCTCTGTCTAATTTCAAGCTGTTTCAGCGTTTTTGCAATATAGATCCTATTTGTTGAGATTGACTAGAGAAGTTTGTGATGAATCTTATAGGTTGCTGTTTGTCTCTTTTATTTTCAACCAATAGTTGATTTCTATCCTGTGTTAAGGCCCTATGGTATGCTTTCTTCAACACTCTTTTTGTGTATACTCTTTGAATGAATATTTCCTGTAGTTCTTTAGCTTGTATTTTGAATTCTTGTTGGCTGCTACAGTTTCTTTTTATACGTAAATACTGTCCTATTGGTATGGCTTTCTTTGTTGAAATTGGGTGGTGACTCTTCCAATGTAACAATGCATTTATTGCCGTTGTTTTTTCTATAGGTTCTTGTTGCTAGTTGTTTTTTGGAATTTACATTGATGCTTAAATCTAGGAATGTCACTATTTCTTTATTGAACTCATATGTTAATTTTAAATTTTGTTCATTATTGTTAAAAAATTTTATGAACTCTTTGAGTTCTTCTTCAGAGCCTGACCATATGACCAGTATATCGTCAATGAATCTTATCCATAGTTCTATTTTTTGTGTATAAGATTCATTGTTTTCTGAGAATACTATATTATTTTCCCAGTGGCCCCTATATAATTTTGCGTAGTTAGGGGCACACGGCATCCCCAAGATGCGGCCTTTGAATTGAATGAGGATCTATGTTTAAGTTTATGGGGATATATTTCTACCGAGCGTCAATCATGGGAGTCATTACTATTAAAAATATTATAAAAATAGGCTGTTAAAACTGATCCAAGTAAAAAAATATATGTTGGATGTGCATTTTAAAACAATTATATTGGGGCTTTTACCAAGGGTAGGACATTCCAGGCACATCTGTCAGCCACTTTCCCTCTGAGCTCCCTCAACCTTATGTTCATTGTTTCAATCACCACCTTCACCTTTGCCACCACCTTCTTTGTGTGCCTTCAGTCTTTGCCAGCATCAGAATCTTCTCCAGGGAATCCTGTTTTCTCATGATATGGCCTAAAGTTTTGAGCTTTTGCCTCCTGATCGCACCTGTGAACAGTTTGGATTGATTTCCTGTAGTATTGATTGATTGGATCTTCTTGCAGTCCAAGGGACTCTAAGCAGTTTTCTCCAAAAACAGAATTCAAAGGCTTCAATTCTATGGCGCTCAGACTTCTTTATGGTCCAACTCTCATTACACCCATGTGAGCACCCAAGGTTTTTAAAACGTTACAAAATACATTTTTGTACTTCATAGTTCATCATCATTACAGTGTAGCAATGTTGTATTTAAATTATTTGATCCAGATATATAAATGTTTTTAAAAATCAGTTAGTTCTTGGACTCCCCTTCCAGACAGAGAGTGCATGTAAATTGCATCTTTATCTTAGCCAACCTCATTTGTTTAATATAAGGCCCCATATACCTGTTAATTGAAACCATGTAATAACTAGCATATATACTTTCCCCTATGGACACTAGCCATCTCTTCTTAAGAAAACATTAACTGATTATCATGAATACCTGTTTTTTAAATCATCAATTTATACTTCAATTTGCCTATTTATATAAATGGGTCCTTTAATGTCCTTAAATCGCAAATTCTGAATGTCCTCATTTTTCAATTCTATTGCGCAGGTAATTTAAAGTAAAAGTTGTGTGTACATCCATAATTGCCTTAACATTTTTTTTTTTTTTATTAAAACAAGTCTACTGTTCCTATAGACGTCATGGTCTGGTGAAACTATTTCTTATCAAGCTATTTAAAAAAAACAAATGTGAGTTAGTCTTTAGCATCATTATTATTGGATTCGTCATCATATGCTCTCAAAGAGAGCAGGAAGTATTCCCTAGGCCATATGCTTAATCACTAATCCTTGAATTCCTTCCAGATAAATCTGTTCAGAAACAGCTCCTTGTGTAAACCTCAGGAAATGTTAAGGAATGTCTATAGCTGCAAAGACTGGCAAAATACTTGGCACAGATTTTAGTTATTTTAAAGCAAGAAAGCTGTTTATGAAATGAAGAGCATTCCATGTCCTTCACTATTCTGGACAGTTTTAATTTTAAATGCATGTTTGGGTTTGTCTGTTTATTTATTTGTTTGCTTTTTTGTTTTTATTTTGGTTTGGGGGATTTATAATTTTAAATTGATTATTTTTATGTATGAGAATGAATATGAGCTTAACCGTAGCCTCGATGATCTGCACCCTCGCCCTATGTCTCAATTCCTATATTAAATGTACCGATGTCTGGTATTGCATATCATTTTGGGCAATATTATTTATATTTTTGAAATACAGTAATGACCTATAAACAACTATAAAGTTTAAATATCAATGTATAATGAATTGTAAGAATATATGAAGTCATTGCCTAAAGGTCTGTAATGTCTGTAATGTCTGTTATTTTTTAATGTTGTCAAAAACAAATAAAATGTTATTTAAAAAAAAAAGAATGAATATGAGCTATAAACTCTTAGGGCCTCATTCTATTAACGGCCGTAAAATGGCCGCAAAGCTGCGATTCCTTGCGGCCATCTTCCGACCCCGTGTAGAGCTACTATTCAAATGGACGGCGCCGCAAGGATTTACCCCTTACGGCCGGCCGCACATCATGCAAACTGCCGCAATCGTTTTTCCTGCGCCCGTAAATCTTGTTTTCCGTCCGCAAAGTCAAAACTGTAAATGCAAATATAAATTCAAGATGGCACTGTAAAGCTCCGTAAATGCTAGGCATCATAATGGGGGACATGAGGATTAATAGCAACACCCTCTCAAGCTTGCACATCGCCAAAATCCGATATATCATTTACGGTTTACTTTCCGTCCCGTAGTCCCGCGGGCTCGTCCTTGTTATAACCCGTACGGGTTCAGAGGTTGAGGGCCGCAAACAAAGCATTGTAGAAGCCATTATATATTCAATCCAGCACTGCAAAGCACTGTAAATGATGGGGAACATAATGGGGGGGCATGAAGATTAATAGCAAAACATTCTCAAGCTTGCACTTTGCCAAATTGTACTTTGATTTTAAAATCCGTCCAAGTCCCACGGACTTCAATGATCAAGCCCGTAGCTCCTTATTCAAGCACGTGCGGGCTTGCATGATAGATAAAACACGAAGATTGAACATGAAGTTAAATATCTTTATTTGCGGATTTGAGAGTAGGGGAATGTTGAGCTATTAATTTTAAAACCAAACATCACTTTCACTTTTAATAAAAGTACAGGATGGCTTTTCTATGCTACGACTTGTAAGTAAGCCCTTTACGACCCGTGGGTCTATTTTACCCATTTACGGACTTGACGGAGGCTAATCCCGCAGCCTTTGCGGGTCTGAGGTGCTCCAAGCCCTTGGGACTTTGTCCACGGACATTTGACATGAATTAAACTAAAAATGATTTTCAGATTTGAGTGTAGGGGAATGTTGTGCTATGAATGCTAACACCTCCAATCACTTTATCGTCTCATCAAAGTGCAGGATGGCTTTATTATGTGCTTAATTGGGTGCTAGCGGGACCTTTTTGGTGCAAGTAAGCTGCGGCTCGGTTTTAGATAATTACGGCCATGACGAGAGGGTTTACACTAATCAATTGAATAGCAACCGGGGCTTTCTTGAGGCCGAAAGGGATAACAGGGCGCCGGCCGCGAGCCTGCCGGAGCCCTCGGCCGCAAGGGAATAGAATAGGCAAATAGCCTGCGGCCGGTCCTTAGCGGCCACGCATCTCCTACGGCCGTTAATAGAATGAGGCCCTTAGTCAATTAAGATTGCCCCCACACACAAATTACTGCTCCTCCTTTCCCTTTGCCATGCCCCATCCATTATAATATTTGCATAAAAGTGATGTGTATTTATGAATATATAAGATATAGGAGAAAATGTCAGATACATTTACAGCCAGAAATGTAAATACATAAAGATACTTCTACATAGGCCTATTAAAAAATACACCACTGGTACTAAATACAGTAAAGTTATCTTCTTGTTTCAGTGTATAGATTAAAATTGTAATAAAAGTAAAAATAAATGACAAGTGAAATTGCAGGTTTGTTTTTTTATTGCAATATGACTTTTCCTATTCCTTAAGTTTCCTCCTCTTTTCTTCTCATGTTAGTTTAGCCCATTTGACTCTATTTATTTTTTTGACTCAGCTGTTCCTCTTGTTCTTGATCTCTTTCTGTATGTCTTGATTGCAAAGACCTTGGTCCCACAGTGGCTTAAAATATGCCTCCCTAGGCGTAATGCTAATTGGCCAATGCAAACTTTTTTACCCTGTTAAATACACTTTAAACATTATCTGCAAAATATCACAATTGGGGGTATTTATCAAAAGGAGTGAAGAAATGGTGAGATAATTTATGTTTCTATGTTATTCTATGGTGCTTTTCCAAATGTTTAACATTTTAGAAAACAGACTCCATGAAATAATATATAGAGTGGGAAATGATTATGCCGCCAGTTTAGGCGGACGCAGGAAGGTCTGAAGCGCCATGAAGACGCCAGATCTCTCCCTTCGTCCTTCCTGTCCCTCCTGATGCAATCCGACGGGACCCGATGTCGGGGAGAGTCTGCAAGGCATAGTGGGGAAGGAGGCAGGAGTCCACAGAGGGAACAAAGGCATTGAGGAAAGAGACGCTGCATGTGGCCCATAACGGAGAGGTGCCAGCTTCCTCAGCCACAGCACACTAACCAGCGAGTGGGAGATGCAGCTGGATGTCTAAAGAGGCCAGTACAGCAGGCAAGCACAGCAGGAGCAACAGGTCTATGGGAGGGTGAGCTGACCACGGCAGATGAAGTTGGTGTATCTGTAAATGGACTTGGCCCTTAACAGCTGGCACCAGAGGGGAAAAATAGCCCCTAGGAGAGGTATATGGTATTTATGCCCTCCATACAGGACCTTTACCTCCGTTAAACGGATCTACAAAATCTGTGAGTATTGAGCTCCAACTCATTAACTGGATATTACTGCAGCATTACCTACATAATGGGACAAATATAAAAATTCCAAAGAGGAATACATGATTGTTTAATATTGGGGCCAGCAGTTATACAGAGAGTGATCCCTGCTGTAATTAAGTGAGACTGTACTGAGCAAATTGGACTTCTAGTCTTTCCCCGGCGTTAGTCCTTGCTCCCCAGATCTTTATTAGCGTGCTGGATGGACTGAATTTCATTAGAACATTTATATTTGCTAATAAAGATAATTTATTTTCCAAGGATCTATTACCAATTGGTAAGAATAAAGGGTCTACAATATGCCTATTAAAAGCAAAACTAAAGATTAAAAAGAGGTACAAAATCCTCCAGCTTTTTTTGGCCCTAAAAAATCAACTATAAAAGGGAACTCATCATATAATGAATCAATCGTTGATACAACGATTAACCAGGTCTCTGACTCGTCAATTCATGGGCATGATAGTAGCTCTCTAATACAAGAAGAAGAGTCCTTAACTTGCTCAAAAATGAGAGCGTTAATGTTAGAATTCCAGTTGAAGAACACAGAAGATCTTTCAAAGTCAATCTCCAATAACTCCCAATCAATATCTGGTATAAACCAAAAAACTGAATTGCTTGAAAACAAATGCGATAAGTTGATATCGGACCATAATTCCTTATTAAAATATTCCTCTTCATTGGAAGATAAAATTGAAGATTTAACGAAGAGGCTTTACAGCCAGGAAGATCGCTCGAGGAAAAAAAATCTTCACTTAAGGGGAATACAGGAAAGCATCCAAGATAATAACCTGAGAGACTTTGTTAGAGGAATGTTTATTAATATAGCCCCAGAAATGGACGCAGAGGATCGTAAAATTGAGAGTATCCATCGAATTCCCCTGCCCAAAAATATGGACAAACTTGTACCAAGAGATGTAATTATAGCTTTCCATCATCTTCCGTTTAAGGAAGCTATAGTTAGAGCAAATTTCTTAGGTTTAGGTTTGGTATTAAGATCTTCTCTGATGTTTCAGCCTTTACCCTACTTAAAAGAAGGGAATTTTTGGATATAACTCAGACTTTGAGACAAAACGAGTTACGCTATAAATGGTCCTTCCCTTATGGAATCTCCATTTATAGAGATCAAGTCTGGGTAAAAATCAAAAATGTAGAAGAGGGGAAAAAATTATTTCAAAAGTGGAATATCAAGTTAGTGGCCGCAAAAGCTGGGAGCTTTAAACCCACTCTAGATATAAAAAACCAGAATGGGAACTTGTTAAATAGATACCTTCTTCTGTTTTGAGTCATTTTTTGTTCATTATAACACAGGTTAATCCGAATTAATCTTCGGCGAATAACATAATGACCTTTAATGCACTAGTCACTAAGTCTGGTAATAACCCCGGTTTGAATTTCACTTTATAATATTAATATCAAACACATTTAAATTATATCACCTATTCCTTTTTATATTTTTTATGGATGTTATAATAATCTGAGATAAACAGTTGTAAAATTTGTTTGGTCAGTGCACATGTATTACTCACACCCGGAATTTTCATAGAAAGTTTCCATATTTAATAATTTTCACGGGTAAAATAATAATTAAAGTACGTGGAAAAAAGTAAAGGCGAAAAATAAAGTAGACAAATCCTAATTTGTCAATTTTAACACTAGGTCACTAAAAGGTCAGTTACAGGACATTATTAGGTCCGGGTTAGTAATAAGGAAGAAGTAGTAAATAACTTTCACACGTAGGTCTCCAGAGATAATTTGAAGGACTTAGTGAAACTAATGGATATAGTAACTGTTCTTAGTGCTAATGGTGGGTCAATTGTATATTTTTTTTTTTTTTCAAAGATTTTTATTCAACAGCTTTTATGTTACATAAAAAACAATTACATTACAAACATCTGTTAACTGAAATTATTGAAATAACTGTGTCCATTGTTATTAAAATATAATATTCATATCAATAAACAATCATTTAGCCAGATATCTCACATTTTTTTTTCCTTTTTTGGTGATGGTTTTAAGTAGATACGCAATTAAAGTTCCACTCCTAAGTATTCCTCACCACATCCATTCCCATGATCTCCCATGCCACCCTCAGTACCTTTTGTCGTCTAGATGAGTTGCCTCTCCGCTTCCCGGCTCCACCCGTTCCAATCCGCTCCACACTCCACTCCCCAGACAAGCCACCGCTGTTAGCCAAAATGTAATGTTCTTTCCTGTCCAGACCTTACAATGTGCTATCTGGAGACTGAATCCAGGGTCCCCAAATTTCTAGGTAAATGTGGTGAGTGTCCAACAAAGTGTGAGTCATTCTCTCGTTAATGCAAAGATAATTTATTTTGTTTATGACTTCCTGAAATTGGATATGACTGCTTTTCCATCTTCTAGCAATTATATTTTTGGCAGCTAAAAAAATCATTTGGGCCAATTTGTTCCCCTTACTACTTAGCCCCTGGTAATGAATTCCCAACAGGCAATTCGAGATTGATGGTTCTAGGGGAGATTTAAGAATTCGTGAAGCTAATTTGGTAGTTTCATTCCAAATATTAGCCACTCTAGGACATTTCCACCACGTATGAATAAAGTCTCCCCTACCCTGGCATCCTCTAAAGCACCTATCTGAAGTTGTTGGAGATATCTTATTTAGCCTGACAGGAGTCATGTATGCCCGATGTAAGATTTTCAATGAGGTTTCTAGCAAGCTATAGTTATATGAGCCCTTAGATAGGCTCAGAAAGGATTCCGCCCATTTGTCCCCCTCCCAGTTTTGTTGCATGTCTATCTCCCATTTCAGTGTGTAAGCAGGCTTCCACAAAGCCTTTGGGGCATTAAACATAGTGTACAGTGAACCTAAGGTTCCTCCAATTAAGTTTGTGTTTTTACATACTATTGACATCCACGATCCTTTGGGCGGGCCATGAATCCTATGTATCTCCTCAACCCAATGTCTAATTTTGATATAGTTAAACATTTCTTGGTGTGGTATCCCTATTTTCCTGTTCATTTCTGCCCAAGAAATAATTCTGTCACCCTCAAACCATGCCTCAAGTTTGTCTAAATTGTGTATAGTCCAGAATGCTTTGGAGTCAGCTGTGAGGGTGGTCGCTAGAGAGGTTGATGTAAATATTGAAGTAAGAGGTGATACGGGGTGAATCAGCTTATGTTCTTTCCTAGCCCATTTCCATATTTTCAGTGTAAATTTAGTTATAGGGTTATGGATTTGGGAGTCAAACGTGTGCGAACTCGGGGCCCATAAAATGATTTCCCATTTTAATGGGGCCATTTGTAGCTCTTCAATAAAAACCCAGCTGGGCTGTAGGGTGGTAGAATGTATCAATGGTATAGTGGCAATTTGAGCTGCCCTAAAGTAGGTATTAAAATTAGGGCAGGATAGTCCTCCCCTAGACTTATGTTTATACATAGTATGTCTGGCGATCCTAGGGGGTCTATTCCTCCAAACAAATCTAAAGACCTGGGCTTGAAACTGTGCCAATTCCCTGTTATTAATTTGGATCGGCAGAGTCCTGGCCAGATAAAGCAGCCTCGGCAAGATGTTCATCTTGACCGTGGCTATTCGGCCCGTCCACGAAATCTGCCTTTTTGTCCAGCTGTCTAAGTCCCTTCGAAGGGTCCTAAATAGGGGTGGGTAGTTGGTTTTATAAATATCTGCTAGTGAATTAGTCAACTTTATCCCCAGATAGTTAATGTAAGAGGTAGGCCATAGAAAGTTGTGTACCTTTTGTAGATGGTCCAAGATGTCCCTAGGAATGCCCACACTTAAGGCTTCTGTCTTGCTATGGTTCAATCTCAGTCCAGACAGAGTGCTGTATTCATTGATTGTGCCCAGTAGGGCGTCTATGGAGGAGCTAGGATTCGAGAGAGTGCACAGTAGATCATCAGCGAACAAAGAACATTTTAGATGCTGATGCCCCACCCGCACCCCCTCTATAGAGGAGTTCGCTCTTATCGCCTGGGCCAAGGGCTCTATGGCCAAAGCAAAGAGCAGTGGGGACAGGGGACACCCCTGTCTCGTGCCCCTCTCTATATTAATACTAGCCTTCTGGGAACCTGGTAGTCTCAAAGTGGCCTTGGGTAGCGTGTAGTAAGTGTGTAATAAGTTTAAGAAGTTGCCTTCAAACCCAAACTTTGCCAACGTGGCAAACAGAAAGGGCCACTCTAAGGTGTCAAACGCTTTCTCTATGTCCAATGCGAGCAGGCAGACCGGGGTCCCCCTAGACCTAGCCAAATGGATGACATTTAGAGTTCTCCTGATGTTGTCGCCAGTTTGCCTATGCGGGATGAACCCTGCCTGGTCTTTGTGAATTAAGGAGGGAAGGAATATTGAGACCCTTTGAGAGAAGATCTTGGCAAGCAACTTGACATCCCCATTAAGCAGTGATATAGGTCTATAATTTTTGGCATCTCTCTGATCTCTACCCTCTTTATGGAATACTGTTAAGTCAGCATGGTTTAGTTCTGGGGGGGCAATCTCCCCTCTCAGTATCGAGTTAAAGAGATTACATAGATGAGGAGCCAGAAGTGTTGAGAATTTCTTATAGTAGATATTGGTGAACCCATCCGGGCCCGGGGATTTTCCTAGTTTTAGGTCCTTAATCGCTTCTAGGACCTCCTTGACAGTAACTTCCTTATTTAAAGAGTGTAAATCATCGGGCGAGATTTGAGGAAGGTCTACTGAGTTTAAGTAAGAAGCAATGTTATTTTCCATGGCCACCTGTTTAGTAGAGTATATATTTTGGTAATATTCCTTAAAAACTTTTTGTATTTCATTTTGGCTATATATGAGATCGCCCTCTTTATTCCTGATTTGGGAAATCCTGGATTGGGCGTACTTTGCTCTCAGGCTTCTGGCTAACAATTTATCCGGTTTGTTCGCTTTATTGTAAAACAGATGCTGCGTCCGTCTTAGTGCCTTGTCCGTTTTTATGGACAATACGCTATCTAGCTCCAGCCTCGTCTTGTCAATCTCTGTTCTCTGGGTGGAGGAGGGGGAGATTTTGTAGCTCTAGTCGTGCCAATTTGCTCGCCAGATCTCTCTCCCTTTGTAGATTCTGCTTTTTGAACTGAGAAGCTAATTTAATGCACACTCCTCTTATAAAGGCTTTATGAGCCATCCAAACCCAACCCGCTCCCGTCTCCCTGCCCGCATTGGACCCAAAGAAGTCCAGCAACTCTCTCTCTATCTGCTCCTAAGTTGAAGGCAGTGAGATTTGGTATTCATTCAGCCTCCAGGTGTAAGGTATGCTGAATTGACTTCCCAGGTCCACTTTCAATAAAACTGCTGAATGGTCGGACCAAGTGCAAGGCACTATGGTCGCTCTATGTGAACTGTCAAGAAGTGAGCTGCTAATGTAAATATGTGGGTGAGTAAAAGGTAAATTCTTTCCCTCTCGGGTGAAGTCCCCTCCAGGCATCTACCAGACTAACCAAGTGCAGGAGTTTCTTAATTTGTCTAATTTTGTTGGAGAATCGGTCACTCAATGTAGCCCTAGATTTGTCTGCCTTTGGGTCTAAGACTAAATTGAAATCTCCTCCTATCACTAAGTTCCCCCAGTCCCCCCCTTCCAGTGCCCTCAAAAATCTTATTAGGGCCTTATGTGGTGCCGTTGTGGGGGCATAGAAGGAAGCCAGAGAAATCGTGTTTCCCAGGATCGTACCCTTTATAATAATAAAGTACCCTTCCCTGTCTATCAGTTTGGATGTTAACTGGAATTGGAGGTTCCTATGTAGCAATATCGCTACCCCCTCTTTTTTGGAAGTGTGGGTGGAGTGGAAGAACTGAGGGTAATCTTTGTTAAGATATGTAGGGGTCTTATGCCTAGCGAAGTGGGTCTCCTGTAGGAATATTACAGATGGTTTGTAAGTCTTATAGTATATAAAGGCCTTCCTCCGTTTGAAAGGAGAGTTAAAGCCCTTCACGTTATGAGTGAGTA
Source organism: Discoglossus pictus (assembly GCA_027410445.1). NCBI lineage: Eukaryota > Metazoa > Chordata > Amphibia > Anura > Alytidae > Discoglossus > Discoglossus pictus. Next base: position 59,975,583 of record CM050171.1, read on the forward strand.
CTGTTATGGGCATGGGTAAATTGACAAGGTGTCTGTCAGATATGCTAAACTAGCCTTACCTTTCCGGCGTGCTGTCGAGGAGGGAGTGAGGAGCGGCTTCTCCTTCTGGAGGTGTGGAAGTGGTCGAGCCCTGGGTGAGCGAGTTCTAGCAGGCTTGATTCAGGCTCAGGACGCCTCGTGGCTTCACAAGAGGGCCGCCGCCTCTTCGCGGGCTTTCTTCTGACACCCAGACTCTCCTCCACTGACCCCTTGGGACTCTGCCACCGGCCCTACAGGGCTCTCCAGTGCCCTCCTGGCTCTCCCCTGCAGCTGACCTGCTGCTCCGTGTGCTCCACGTACCCAGCTCTGTGTGCCTCTCCGCCAGCCTCCCAAGATGGCGGCCTCCTCTGTGCCTCCTCTCAGTACCCTCTCCTCTCACCTCCGTTGCTTCTGAGGCTCTGGGCATCTGGGGACTCCGGGCTCCTCGCCCCCCCTCCTGCAACTCGTCCGGTGACCTGTCCTGGCCGGCGCAGCCCCAGGCTGGGCAGCTTCTCACTGCTCCGGAGCCTCCTGGCCAAGGGTGACGGTAACTCCGTCGGCGTCTCTCCTCCACAGGTTGGGGCGTCCTGGGAGGGTCGGGTCAGCTGCTCCTGATGCTCCCCGATGTTGCTGGGGAGTCCTCAGACCCTTTTGGGAATATTTAACCCCTAAACCCCGGCCAAGATCACGGAGCTCACTCACAGCACGTCTCAATTGTATATTTTAAAGGTAACCTTGATTATATTCCAGTATGTAAATTTGGGATTGTAGCCAAAGACGAAATAAAAAATAAAAAAAAAACGACGAAAACAAGAAGGAAAAATAGGTTATGGTGTAACAGTAGAAAGGAGGGAGGGAGGAAAGAAGCCCTAGCTTTAATTTGCGGGGCAAAAGTTTGAAAATTATATTTGGTAGATAATATGAGAGATACACAAATGTAGGTGTTTCGACCAAGAAGACGGAGAACAACGGTTTTTCGCCTTTTTTTCTTTTTTTTTTGTTGTTCTTTTTATATGTGTACATTTATGTTTTTTAGTTTTTCTTTGTTTTTTCTTTTCTTTTTATGCTTCTTTTTTTTTTCTTTATTATTTATGGTGGTCCCATTTGTGCGACATACTTATCTGTAAAATGAGAACGTGTCTATCATATAAATATACACAAAACTTGTTCCCTGTATAAATCTATTAAGGTAACAGTAATAAGAGTATTAGAGTGGAGAGTTTGTATAAATTGACTTTCCTTAAAAATCTATCTCGTTTGGCAAAGGGGCTCGTCCCTATATCTGGATATTTTTTCTTTCCTTTAAGTGGGTTTGAGAATTATTTCCCATAATGTTAACGGTCTAAACTCCCCAACAAAAAGGAAAGTAGCCTTTACGGAATATACAAAACTCGAGGCTGATAAAATCTGCTGTCAGGAGACACTTATAAAGAAGGGACTTACTTGCTATACAAATAACAGGAATTTTCCCATAAGAGTTGACTCTACTTTTAGCAGTAAATCCAGTATTCGTGAACAATACAGATATTGACGAATTTGGAAGATGCATTTTTTGGCAAGGTTTTGTCAATGAAAATATATTTACCCTTGTTAATTTGTATGCTTCAAATGTCAATCAATTGGCTTTTGTAAAAAAAATCTTGCTGAAGGTTAATAAAATAAAAAGAGGTTTTCTCCTACTGTGCGGGGATTATAATATGACAATGGATAATAACTTAGACAGATTGAGTACCCATTCTTCTAAAACTGAGGCCAAAAATGCAAGGTTGTCCATTAATTTCGCAGACATAATTTCTAAAGCAGACCTATTAGACTCTTGGAGAACTCTACACCCTCAGGAAAAGAAATTCACTTTTTTTTCCGGTAGATTTAATTCTTATTCAAGAATTGATTATGTGATGTCTGATATAAACACTCTAAGATTACTGGACAAAATAGATATTCATATCACCCCTTGGGCTGACCACTCTCTGCATTATATTATGATTAAAGAAGGCAATAATAATCAAAAGAGGAAATATAAAAGCTGGAGACTGGATTCATACATATTTAAAGATCTAAAGTTGATAAAAACTTTGAAAAAATAAATACAATTGTTCTTTCGTATTAATAGCGATTCAGAAACCTCTAAGGCCACTTTGTGGTGTACTTTTAAAGCCTACATCAGGGGTCTGCTAATAACCTATACCGCTAAAGTTAAAAGGGATCGGGGGATCCCCCTTAGAAAGTTGTATATAGACCTTGAAAAAAATCATTTAATAAATCAACAACAGCCTAATAATATTAATAGCATAATAAAAATCAAGGAATTAAATAAACAAATTAATATAATTTTACAAAAATGTGCTGACCGTCGGTTATGGAGATATCAACAAACATATTTCTTCCAAGGTCATAAAGCAGGCAAATTACCGGCTAGCAAACTTCGTAGAGAACGGCAGCAAAATAAAATTTAAAAAATCTGAGAATTTGCATCCGGATGAAATAGCACAGACTTTTATGAGATATTATAGAAAATTGTACAGCCTAGGCGAGGTCCCCAATTTTCATGTCCCAGAGCAAAAGGAAATAAAAAGTTTTTTGGATAAAATTGCCTTCCCAAAAATTTCAGATAGTGAACAGCGGCTCCTGAATGGAGCAGTTACTGTCGAGGAGATAGAGGACACTAATAAGAATTCTAAAAATAAGGCCCCAGGAGTGGACGGCTTTGATCAAATCTTTTACAATTTATTCTTACCCACTTTTAAGGAACATTTATGTAATCTCTTCAATGAGATAAAAGATACAGGAGAAACCCATCCTGAACTATTAGAAACAAAAATTATAAATATATTAAAACAAGGTAAAAACCCAGAAATATGCAAGAATTATAGACCAATCTCTTTGATAAACCTGGATATTAAAATCTACTCCAAGGTGTTAGCAAATAGTTTAAAAAAAATAATACCTAAGTTGATTCACCTTGACCAAACAGGGTTTGTGAGTGGTCGTCAAACCTCAGATAATACGAGACGTCTGATTGATACGTTGACCTTTGTCAGGAGGAAAGGGACTCCCAGTTTGACCTTGTCAATAGATGCCGAAAAAGCATTCGACAGGGTCAACTGGGATTTCCTTATTGCCACCCTTCAGAAATTTGGTTTGGGGGATTTTGCAACTAGATCTATAAAGGCTTTATACTCCTACCCCACAACGTATATAGCAGGTCCTGAGGCAGATTCAGAGAAGTTTAAGATCAGTAATGGATCCAGACAAGGTTGCCCTCTATCTCCTCTACTGTTCGCTCTGTTTTTGGAGCCACTGGCAATATTTCTACGAGAATCAACTGAGGTGGAAGGGATTAAGATAAACAAGTTGGACTTGAAATTCATGGCATTTGCCGATGACATTGTCCTGACCTTAAGTAATCCCGAGAAATCCTGTAGATATGCTTACGACATAATGAGAAAGTATGGTAGGGTTTCTTATTTTAAGGTTAATCTCAATAAGACCGATACCCTTATGTGGGGGATCGGATTGAAATCATTAAGGAGAATGGAAGAAATATATCCTTTCAATTGGAAATCAAGAGGCTTAGTGCACTTAGGAGTAAGGTTTACCTTCCAAATTAGTGAAATTCTAAAAAATAGTTTAGTTGAGAAAATGAAAATAAGACCCCTGCTGGATGAGTGGCGTTTGCTAAAATTACCCCTACTGGAGAGAATTACAGCCATTAATATGACTATTATTCCTAAGTTAACCTATCTCTTCAGATGTATCCCGGGCAAAATAAACAAGAAATTTTTACTAATTATTCAGAAGGATTTAGATCACTTTATATTCAACGGTAAGAAATCTAGATTATTGAAAAGTACCTTTTACGCCAAGTTTGAAAAGGGAGGTTTGGCCTATACATCATTAATGGATATTCAATCTAATATATTACTCTCCCATGCAGTAAGATGGTCCACTTCCAGCGATAAACCAATTTGGTTTTATATAGAAGAAACCTTACTTGGCACGAATCCGTTAGCCACATTATTGTGACTTCCCAGGTTCGACCCACGGGTATTTGAGAATGTTTCCCCTGTTATAAGGTCAGTTATTAAATTCTGGTATGAAAACATCTATAAAATGTCCCTGGTCGATAAACCTTCGCTGGCCGCTCCAATTGAAATACTCTCCATAGTGGCAGATATTCCATTTACTCAGGTATTTAAGTCACAGGGATTTAAATTTATCTTGGATTTATATGTCGAAGGGGAATTAATAGACAGGTCTACATGCTAAAATAAAATTCAGTGGATACACCTCAGCTCCCTAAAAAAGTGCATGGATGCACTGGGATACAGAGACAAGGGCGTGACCCAATGTAAGAAAATGGAAGTGTTAGTTATAAAAGGAGACATGAATCATATTATATCCAAATGTTCTTCAGTTAGGATGAGCGTTCTCCCGTTTGTCAAGTCCAAGGGGATTGTACATTGGGAAAGAGATTCCAATTTGATATTTGATCCAATTACCTGGCTTAACTCATTTAAGGTGGTTAAAAAATCAGCGATAAATGCTGTTTATACAGAAATATATTTTAAAATCATCCATAGATGGTACTATTCTCCGGTTCTATTGAATAGATTTTACCCACTCTCAGATAATCTCTGCTGGAAGCAATGCGGTCAGGTCGGTACATCATACCATCTCTGGTGGGAATGTACTCTTATGAGGAAATTCTGGGAAAGGATATGTTTAGAATTATCTATTGTGGGAGGCACATTATTGCCTTGTGTTCCCCAAACAGTAATTTTACATATTAATATGGATACCCCTGGGGTCGAAAGTAAAATATCTTTATACACATATTCTATTGATTGCAAAACGCCTTATAGTAAAATATTGGAAAACATCTACTATCCCATCTTGGTATGAAGTAAAATACTCGGTTGATATTAGCAGTGAAATAATGAGGGGGAATACTGATCTAATCCCTAAAAAAAACATAGTAGCATTAAACTGGCACCTATGGGACCAATATATTATTAGTTTGACTTAAAAGATAAAGATTTACTTATTTATTTATTTATTTTTTCTCTTTTTTATTGTTGTATTTAACGGTTTGTGGAATATTCTTGGCATCTTGTTCTTAATATATGTCAGCAATTTTATTAAGTTGTTAAGATGCGATTTACTTTGTATATTTTTGTCCTTTTATTTTTTCTACTTTTTGTCATGTCTGTCTGAAAACCAATAAAAAAATGTAAGAAAAAAAAAGAAATAATATATAGAGTATAAAAATAATTCAATATTTACACACAATGTACATGATACTGACAGTTGTAGATGAAAAATAAAACAAATGGATATCCTGTTGGAACATTTGGATAGTGAAAATAGACAAAAACAAAATAAATTAATAACATAAGAACCTAAATAATGTTGAAGAATTATCCCACTATTCCCACTGTTCCCCCGCCTAATTGACTTTTTTTTTTTAATCACTGTTAATGTTATGAAAAATGGTATAATACATTTTTGTATTTATGTATATCTACAAGATAATTGTTAATTATTTGTATTTAGTTTTAATTACAATAGAAAAAGAATAAAAGAAAAAAACATATAGAGTGACATTTTCAACTTTCTTAGATAAATACAGTGGGTTTCTTTAGTCTATATTTCAATAACTTTTCTTAGCTATGGTTATTGTGTTATTATCAAGTTGAGCAAACCACCAATTCAGATTTTTTTCAGGTATTACTATGTATATATATCATGAAACATATCTATTTTATCTTTGCCTACATTGTTTACAATTCTTATTTTCCAGCTTTTTTTTCCAATCAATTCTTTATGTACATACCAAAGGTTTATATCACTTTCATCTGTTGAGGCATAGTTGAGTCAATTACATATCTTGCAGACTGGCCATATCAGGATATAATATATCACACAACTGACAGCTCTAACATACATATTAGATATATTTCATCTTGGTGTACTTTATTTTGATATGTCCATCTATACAGGCATTTCTAACTGAATTGTTAGAGGGATGGTGTAATGTTAATTTGTTTCTGAAATTAATTAGATGTTATACAGCAGAGTGAGGCTCTTGCAGCATCTCACATGTCAGTATTGTATTAGTGTGCGCGGTAATCAGTAGGCTAATCAGTAGATCTCATCTGTATTGAATGTACAATATATATCTCCTGAAGCTTCTGTATGCCTAAATATGTTAGATGGTGTCCTGTACTGGGTGGGTGCATGACATTACTTTAAAATAGTTATCTGTATATTCACTAAAAATATTGATTCAATACCGTGCCTATATTTTCACAAATGCATTAGTACTAGCTAATAGTTAATACTATTATAATAATATTATTAACTAGTTAATACTATTTTGCTATTTTTTGTGTCCCCTGCTCACATAGGTCCAGAAAATTAGCAAATACAGTTAAAAACATTACTAGGGCTCATTCTAATGAAACACATCCATTTGAAGCAAAAATCCTATATTAAGGTGGGAAGTAAACATTATCAGCCTTTTTAAATTGTGATTTGGCTAATTGAATAGGGCTCTATATAAGCACAGAGCATATTTTTTTTACAGAATTTTTAGTTAGTGAGCTTCTATCCAAAAGCAAGGTCTTCACTAACTAAAAACTTCTGTAAATAAATATGCTCTGTGCTTATATAGAGCCCTATTCAATTGGCCAAATCACAATTTAATAAGGCTGAAGATTACAGTGAGAACTGGTTCAGTAAATGCTGCTTTTACAAAATTTGACTTAGAATTAGAATGTAAGCTATCTGGTGAAATTACCTTATGGTCCTATGTATTAGTAAACTTAAAGGGACATGGAAGGTTTCTGGATTTCACTAGGAATATAATATACCGTATATACTCGAGTATAAGTCAAGTTTTTCAGCCCTTTTTTTTAAGGCTGCCCCCCATGTCTCTCTACCCACCCCTGTGTCTCTCTAACCCCCCCGTGTCTCTTTCCTTCCCCCCTCCTCATTCTAAACCCCCCTCATTCTAAACCACTCCTCAATATACCCCTCTAAATACCCCCCCCCCCCTCCCTTTCCCCTCACTTACCTGCATCTGAAGCTCCTGCTCCGGCCTCCGCTCCTTCTGGCGTCTTGACGTGGTGCGCATGTGACGTCACGGTATTAGCATATACCGGGTGCCGGCAACTGGTATATGCTAATGCCGTGACGTCACATGTGCGCCACGTCATTAGCATATACCGGGTGCCGGTTGAGGATGGGGGGTTGAGGTTGAGGAGGGAGGTTGAGGAGGGGGTTGAGGATGGGGGGGTTGAGGTTGAGGAGGGGGGTTGAGGAGGGGGTTGAGGATGGGGGTTGAGGAGGGAGGTTGAGGAGGGGGTTGAGGATGGGGGGTTGAGGTTGAGGAGGGGGGTTGAGGAGAGAGGTTAAGGAGCAAGGTTGAGGAGGGAGTTTGAGGATGAGAAGGGTGGTTGAGGAGGGAGGTTGAGGATGAGGAGGGAGCATGAGGATGGGGGGGTTGAGGTTGAGGAGGGAGGTTGAGGAGGGGGTTCAGGATGAGGAGGGGGTTGAGGATGAGGAGGGCGGCTGAGGATGAGGAGGGAGGTTGAGGATGAGGAGGGAGGTTGAGGAGGGAGGTTGAGGAGGGGGTTGAGGATGAGGAGGGGGGTTGATTTCTATATTTTAATAGATTTAGATAACAAAAAAGCACATAACCGTTCATTAAATGGCTACAATTAGTATGTATTATTTTCAATCACATATATAGTTGTGAGCATGCGAGCTGTTGCTAACGATTGCGGGATCGCGCAGCGAGGGCCGCAGTTGCTGGCTTGGAGCGCCAAACGGGCTCCTTGCCAGCAACTGTGGACCTCACAACATTTACGTACTTACGAAAGGAAAATACGAGACACGTTACGACCCATTACGACCTCGCAAAAATCGTCCGAAACACGCACACATCAAAACATGAAAAACACAATAAATACACACAACAAATACATAAAAAGCTTACCTACAGGAAGAGGGGGCACTCAGGCCCTTGAAAACTGAAGTTATACCTCAATTTAACTTAAAATAAAAGAGTTTAGAAACTCAAAAATCCTCTAAGAGAGAGAAAAAATGGTTGCCGAAAAAAACAAAAACGAGGCTACAGCAGTCTAAAGACGCAAAACACCACCAAACACCTACGGATTTCCCGAAACAGACATACGAGATTCGAAACCTGCGCGACCCCAAAAACATTACAAACACAATAAATACACACAACAAACACATAAAAAGCTTACCCACAGCAAGGTGGTGCACCCAGGACCTCTGCAAGTAAAGTTACACCTCGATTTAAGTACAAATTTTGGAGTTTAGACACCCCTGAAAATCACCTAAGCAAGAGAAAAGATGGCCACCGAACAAAATGAAAACAAGGCTAAAGCACCCGAAACACGCAAAACACCACGATAAACAAGCAAAACACCACCAAACAGCAATGAATACTCCAAAAAAGTCCTACGACATCCAAAACGAAGGACGCTAAATCGGCCACAGCCGCATACCACACATTAGCCGCCATTTTAGAACAATAACTTATAGAATGCGGAAGTACACGGATTTGCCTCGCGCACACACACTATTCCAGTCCACACATTCATCACACTTACACAGCAGCTCCACAGCACTGATGCTGCAGCAAAATGAAAACAGATTGTCAGCTCTTCAACAGAATGCTTCCTGCATATATTACTTCAAAATAGGTAAAGTATATTAATTTATTAATGTATTATTTATTTGATTACCATACACCAAACAGCATTAGCTCACTTACAATTTTATTGCCGTCATTTTTTCACGGACAATTCGCTAGTCTAATGTTATTGTTTAGATGTAACAGGTAAGATCCATAAATATTTTTGGGAAATCAAAATCGCATTTAAGAGAATCTGAATAGCTTGTGAAACAAGTATCTAAAGCATTGTTCCAAAAAATTAATGAAAAATTAATATTCCGCTTAACAGCAGTAAAACATTTTAGTCATGTTTGTTTTAGCTATGTTCTGTAATAAATTGATTTGTGGTACAAAAATGTTATTTTCTTCATGTTCTGTCAAGTACACTGAATAGGCTATACTAGGGCATGGATTAGATATTCAGCAACTGTACACATGGTCAAACCTGCACATTAATTCCATTAATACACTCATTCTTTCAGGCTGTTTAGGTTTCCCTTCTTTTCCTATATCTAGATCACCCAGGGTGCCAATTGTTTCATTCTTCATCAGAGTATTTTGCTAGTATGAAAGCTGCAAGTGAATTATGTCACACGGATATCCTGTGAGGATATATTGTAATAAAGCTGCATATTCATATTTGGATTTGGATTTATATAAAAAACGCATTCCTCATATTGCCATTGCCAGTTAAGTTTTTGAACTTGCCATAGCTGTTTCAGTCAAGAAAGAAGGAACAGTTGCAGCTTTATGTATGAGCAAGGAATATAACAAGTCTTGCAAAAGAAAACTATTAAGATTGGCTAAAATAGAAAATGAAAAGTTAATTGCAAAGAAGAGTAAGACTAGCCCTAAAACAAAATGTTAAATATATTAATGGTAAAAGACTAGGAAAGAAATATTGGGACCTTAAAATGTGAAGCAGGACAAATGATAAATAGAGACCAAGGACTGGTTCCAGATGACTATAGAAAAGAAGATGTGATACATTTATATAAGATGGGAGCAAGAGCAAATCCAGGGAAATAGAAACATTTCACCTCGAAAGTGGAGAAGTTCTTAGAAGGGTTGCAAAGTGTTAGTATATAGGGATATACAGTGCCTTGCATTTTTCGTGTTTTGTTGCATCATGACCTGGAATTAACACGGCTTGTTTGAGGATTTGCATAATTTCATTTACAGAACATGCCCACAACTTTGAAGATGTTTTTTTTTTTGTGAAGCAAACAACAAATAGGACAAAATAACAGAAAAAGTCAATGTGCATAACTATTCACCCCCCTAAAGTCAAAACTTTTTAGAGCCACCTTTTGCAGCAATCACAGCTGCAAGATTTTTGCCCATTCCTCCTTGCAAAACTGCTCCAGCTACTTCAAGTTGGATGGTTTGCGCTTGTAAACAGCAATCTTTAAGTCTGACCACAGATTTCCTATTGGATTGAGGTTTGGGCTTTGACTAGGCCATTCCAACACATTTACATGTTTCCCCTTAAACCACTCAAGTGTTGCTTTAGCAGTGTGTTTGGGGTCATTGTCCTGCTGGAAGGTGAACCTCGGTCCTAGCCTCAAATCACGCACAGAGTGGTACAGGTTTGGCTCAAGAATATCGCTGTATTTAGCACCATCCATCTTTCCCTCAACTCTGACCAGTTTCCCAGTCCCAGCTGCTGAAAAACATCCCCGGAGCATGATGCTGCCTCCACCATGTTCCACTGTGGGGATGGTGTTCTTTGGGTGATGTGATGTTTTGGGTTTGCGCCAGACATAGCGTTTTCTTTGATGGCCGAAAAGTTCAATTTTAGTCCCATCAGACCAGAGCACCTTCCTCCATACATTTTGGGAGTCTCCCACAGGCCTTTTCACAAGCTCAAAACGTGCTATTTTGTTTTTTGCTGAAAGTAATGGCTTTCTTCTGGCCACTCTGCCATAAAGCCCAACTATATGGAGCGTATGGCTTATTGTCGTTCTATGTACAGATATTCTAGTCACTGCTGTAGAACTCTGCAGCTCCTCCAGGGTTACCTTCGTTGTCTGTGCTGCCTCTCTGATTAATGCCCTCCTTGTCCGGTCCGTGAGTTTTGGTGGGTGGCCGTCTCTTGGCAGGTTTACTGTTGTGCCATGTTCTTTCCATTTGGTTATGATAGATTTGATGTTGCTCCTGGGGATCATCACCGATTTGGATATTTTTTTATAACCTAATCCTGACCTGTACTTCTCAACAACATTGTCCCTTACTTGTTTGGAGAGTTCCTCGGTCGTCATGGCAGTGTTTGGTTTGTGGTGCCTCATGCTTATGTGTTGCAGCCTCTGGGGCCTTTCAAAAAAGGTGTGTATATGTAATGACAGATCATGTGACACTTAGATTTCACACAGGTGGACATCATTTCACTTATTATGTGATTTCTGAAGGTAATTGGTTGCACCAGAGCTTTTTATGGGCTTCATAACAAAGGGGGTGAATACATATGCACATGCCAAGTTTCTGTTTTCTATTTCTAAAAAATAGTTTTTATGTATATATTTTTCTCATTTCACTTCACCAACTTAGACTATTGTGTTCTGATCCATCACATAAAATTCAGATTAACAAAACATTGAATTTAAGGCTGTATTGTTACAAAATAGGAAAAAAGTCAAGGGGGTGAATACTTTTGCAAGGCACAGTATGCATGTGAATAAAATAATAGGTAGAAGTCAATACAGGTTTATGAGGGATAGGCCATCTCAGACAAATATAATTAGTCTCTATGATGGAGTAAGTAGGAACTTGGACCAAGGCAACTTAATAGATCTATTCTTTTGGGATTTTGTATAAAAGCTTCTGATCCAGTGCCACATGGAAGACTATTGTACAAAGTAAGGGATACAGGAATTGCAGTAAATATCTGCTCATGGATTGAGAAATGGCCAAAAGACAGGAAGCAAAGGGTTGATGTAAATGGAATATACTCATATGGAATTAATGTGGTAAGTAGGGTTCCTTAGTGTTCAGTATTTGATCTTCTCCTCTTTTACACAATTATTAATAATTTAGAAGTAAGACTGTAAAGTAAGTCTCCATATTTGCTTATGACACAAAGCTGTGCAAAGTAAATAAATCAGAAAATGACGTACTTTCACTGCAATGGCACTTACATAAATTAGAAGAATAGTCAGCTAAATGGCAGGTGAGATTTAATACAAATAAATGTAAAGTTATTCATTTGGGAGTAAATATAAGCGCATCATTTATAATCTAAGTTCTATTAGAATAACATTCCTGAGATTCTCTAGCGTCAACACTGAAATAGATGCCTATCAATAGTGTAAACTTTTTTTGAATTGTTAATAAGCAAATTGCATTCAAATTGTTTTTAGAAGTAAGGTAGTCTAAGGTTCTTGTTCCACCCATTATCCTCAGCATTTACAAATGTTGGTGCCTTTTGTCTATTGTTACATCTAAACTGCAATTTGTTCTTTTTTGTTTCACATTGTGTGTGCTACAGATATAATTGCCTGGTGCAGTCAATCCAAGGCTGCATCGTGGATTTTTTGCCTCTTCTTTTACAGAATTACGTGGGAAGACAGGAGCCTTTATGCAGTGACAACAGCAGTGAAGTGAAAATTAATTTGAGGTATGCTTGTGCACCAGAGAAACTTTTGACAGTTTTGCCATACATATACATGACATACAAGTCCGTCATCACTCTGACATCTTTTCTGAATGAGCTGTTTTTTCATAGATCCTGTATTTGAAAGAACAAGAGAGGTGTAAAAATGTTTAAAAAAGACATTACTATGGAATATTACTGTGATTATTAAAATTTGCATAGATTAAAAGCTTTTTGCATTAAATAGTAGAAAAAAATGAAATAGTAGAAAGGAAGTGGAAACTAATAATGCAAATAAGATTCATTTGTAGGTGATGAAATACAAAGTATAATAGGATTAATTGTGAAAGTATGCAATAGGATCACTGCCCCTTGTGACAGACCATGAACACAAATTAAGCTGTGTCTGTCCAATATTTGTTAATTAACCTAATACTTCAAACCCTTCTGGGTCACTACCTTGTTGTGGTGAAGGGCTTGTGTACTTCAATGAAGTTCTGAGCTTTACCACCCAAGATGGGCAGGTCATGGCAGAGAGTCAGACAAATCACGGTCCACTGGAGAAGGAAATGGCAACTCACTCCAGTACCTTTGTCATGAAAATCTTATGGATTAGCACAACCTAAAACAAGATGTGTCTGGTGTGCTGCGATCCATAGGGTCACGAAGAGTCAAACTTGATTGAACAACTAATCAACTTGTTGTTGTTGTTTAGTCATTCAGTTGCGTCCCACTCTCCATGACTCTATGGACCACAGCATGCCAGGTGCATCTCTCCATCACTGCCCCTCTGAGCTCCATCAAGTTCATGTTCATTGTTTCAGTGACCTCATCTATCCATCTTCGCCTTCGGTTCTTCTTGTGCCTTCAATCTTTTCCAGCATCAGAATCTTTGGCCATATTATTCTAATAATATGGCCAAAATATTTGAGCTTTAGCCTTGTGATCATATCTTCTAGTGAACAGTTTGTCTTGATTTCCAGAAGTATTGATTTATTGGATCTTCTTGCAGTCCAAGGGACTCTAAACAGTCTTCTCCAACACCACAATTCAAAGGCGTCAATTCTACGGCGCTCAGATTTCTTTATGGTCCAGCTCTCACATCCGTATATTACTATTGGGAATACCATTGTTTGAACTAGGTGGACATTTGTTGATAGTTTAATATTTTTACTTTTTACTAGCTTTCCTCCCCAGAAGCAAATATCTTTTAATTTCATGACTACAGTCACCATCTGCAGAGATTTTGGATTCATGAAAAATAAAATCAGTCACTGCCTACACTTCTTCCCCGTCTATTTGCCAGGAAGTGAGATTGATGTTTGCCAAGATCTTCGCCTTTTTAACGTTGAGCAGCAGGCCAACTTTTGCACTCTCTTCTTTTACCCTCATCAATAAGCCCTTTAGTTCCTCCTCACTTTCAGCCATCAGAGTAGTATCATCGGCGTATCTGAGGTTATTGATATTCCTTCCAGCAATATTGATTCTGGCTTTGGATTCATCCAGTACAGCCTTACACATGAAGTATTCTGCATATAAGTTGAATAAATAAGGTGACAATATACAACATTGTCGCACTCCTTTTCCGATCTTGAACCATTCTGTTGTCCCATGTTTGATTCTGACCTTGGCTTCAACATACAGATTCTTTAGGAGGAGGACGAGATGATCTGGTACTCCCATCTTTTTAAGGACCAATTTTTTGTGATCCACACAGTCAAAGGCTCTAGAATAGTCTATGAAGCATCTCTTTTTTGGAACTCTCTTGCTTTCTCTATTTTCCAGCAGACTTTGGCAATTTGATCTCTTGTCCCTCTTCCTCTGGCTTGCACCTCTGGTAGTTCCTGGTCCATATATTGTTGTAGTCGAACTTGTAGAAGCTTAAGCATTACCTTGCTAGCATGTGAAATGAGTGCAATTGTTTGATAATTGGAGCAATCTTTGGAACTGCCTCTTTTTGGGATTGGGATGTAGATTGACCCTTTCCAGTCTATTGGCCATTGATGAGTTTTCCAAATGTGTTGGCATAAGGCAAGTAACACTTTCACAGCATCATCCTGTAACATTTTGAATAGTTCAATTGGGATCCCATCACCTCCTGCAGCCTTATTATCAGCAAGACATCCTAGGGCCCATCTCACCTCACTCTCCAAAAATTATTGAGGTCATCACTGCTGTTAAGATCCTTCCTGTATAGATCTTCAGACTCTTCTTTATCTGATCTTCTTCTGTTAAGTCCCTATAATTTTTGTCTTTTATCACTCCCAGTTTTGCATGAAAGGTGCCTTTTAGGTTCCCAATTTTCTGAAAGAGATCTCTTGAGTTACCCATTCGGTTATCTTCTTTAATCTCTTTACATCGCTCATTGTAGAATGTCTTCTTGTCTTTTCTTGCTATCCTCTGGAATTCTGCATTCAGCTGGAAAAATCTTCTTATCTCCACTACCTTTCGCTTTACTTCTTTCCTGGGCTACTTTCAAAGCCTCATCAGACAGCCAGTTTGACTTCTTACTTTTCTTTCTTTTGGGGATATTCTTTGTTGCTGTTTCCTGGATTATGTTGCAATTTTCAGTCCAAAGTTCTTCAGGCATTCTATCTTCCATGTCTAGATCCCTAAATCTATTCTTTACTTCCACTGCATAGTCACAAGGGATATTATTTATTTTGTATCTACTTGGTCTGATTGTTTTCCCTCTTTTCTTCAGTTTAATTTTCAACTTTGCAATAAGGAGCTCATGGTCTGAGACGCAGTCAGCTCCAGGTCTTGTTTTTGCTGACTGTATAGAGCTCCTCCATCTTTGGCTGCAAAGTATCTAGTCAATCTGATTTCTATGTTGTCCATCTGATGATGTTCATGTGTTGAGTCGTCTCAGAGGCTGTTGGAAGAAGTTGTTTGCTACGACCAGAGAATTATCTTGACAAAATTCTTCTAATCTCTGACCTGCTTCATTTTGTACTCCAAGGCCGAATTAGCCAGTTATTCCAGGTGTTTTCTGGTTCCCTACTTTAGCATTCCAATCTCCTATGATGATAGTGACATATTTTCTTGGTGTTATATCTATGATGTGTTGAATGTCTTTGTAGAACTGAACAACTTCACCCTCTTCAGCATCCGTGGTGGAAGCATAAACTTGGGTCACTGTGATATTAAATGGCTTGCCTTGAAATTGTATTTAAATCACGCTGTCACTTATTGGGTTGTAAACAAGCACTGCTTTGGACACTCTTTGATTTACTAGGATGGCTACTCCATTTCTTCTGCAGGATTCTTGACAACAGTAGAAGATCTGGTGGTTGTCTGATGTGAAATGTACAATTGCAGTCCATTTAAATTCACCAATTCCTAGGATAATAATGTTTAACCTTGTCATTTCATTCTTGACCACATCTAGTTTGCCTTGGTTCATAGTTATAACATTCCAAGTTCCTATTCTGAATTTATCTTTGCAGCATTGGACTTTCCTTTCCCCTCCAGACACACCCGCAGCTGGGTGTCCTTTCGGCTTTGGCCCAACCACTTCATTAGATCTGGCGTTATTGTACCTGCCCTCTGCTCTTCCTCAGTAATGAGGTAGGCACCTTCTGACCTGAGGGGATCCTCTTCTGGGGCTACTCTAGACCTCATTCATCATTACAGGTTTTGACAGATTGGTACTATGCGTGCAAGCTACTGTGACAACAGATATGAGTGGCACTGTGCACTTGCAGAAGTTGGCAGAGTAGACGCTGTAGGCCTGACACAGACGCTTGCAGACAAGTAACTGCTATTCAATGTATTACAGTCAAAATTGTATTCTTTGTTTAAATGTGCACTACTGACTGTTACACCAGATATGAGTGGTGGCACTGACTGGGCAAGTGGGCACAGTATACGATGTGAGCCTAAGACACACACACTGGCAGGCAGGCAAATGAAATTAGATTACACAGAAAAAAAGTGTTGTTTTTTTTAAATGTAGAGTGCTGGTACACCACTAGATTGGATTGGTTGAACTTGGCACAGTACTTGTAAGCCAGACACACACACTGGCTAGCGGTCAGGCAAATGAACTTAGATTTAAGTAAATAAAATTATTGTTTTTTTAAATGTAGACTGCAGGTACACCACTAGATTGGATTGGTTGAACTTGGCACAATACTTGTAAGCCTGACACACACACTGGCTAGCGGTCAGGCAAATGAACTTAGATTGGCGGTCAGGCAAATGAACTTAGATTTAAAAAAATAAAATTATTGTTTTTTTAAATGTAGACTGCTGGTACCCCAACTAGATTGGATTGGTTGAACTTGGCACAGTACTTGTAAGCCTGACACACACACTGGCTAGCGGTCAGGCAAATGAACTTAGATTGGCGGTCAGGCAAATGAACTTAGATTTAAGAAAATAAAATTATTGTGTTTTTAAATGTAGAGTGCAGGTACACCACTAGATTGGATTGGTTGAACTTGGCACAATACTTGTAAGCCTGACACACACACTGGCTAGCGGTCAGGCAAATGAACTTAGATTGGCGGTCAGGCAAATGAACTTAGATTTAAGAAAATAAAATTATTGTTTTTTTAAATGTAGACTGCTGGTACACCACTAGATTGGATTGGTTGAACTTGGCACAGTACTTGTAAGCCTGACACACACACTGGCTAGCGGTCAGGCAAATGAACTTAGATTTGCCGTCAGGCAAATGAACTTAGATGTAAGAAAATAAAATTATTGTTTTTTTATATGTAGACTGCTGGTACCCCAACTAGATTGGATTGGTTGAACTTGGCACAGTACTTGTAAGCCTGACACACACACTGGCTAGCGGTGAGGCAAATGAACTTAGATTTAAGAAAATAAAATTATTGTTTTTTTTAAATGTAGACTGCTGGTACACCACTAGATTGGATTGGTTGAACTTGGCACAGTACTTGTAAGCCTGACACACACACTGGCTAGTGGTCAGGCAAATGAACTTAGATTGGCGGTCAGGCAAATGAACTTAGATTTAAGAAAATAAAATTATTGTTTTTTTAAATGTAGACTGCAGGTACACCACTAGATTGGATTGGTTGAACTGGGCACAATACTTGTAAGCCTGACACACACACTGGCTAGCGGTCAGGCAAATGAACTTAGATTGGCGGTCAGGCAAATAAACTTAGATTTAAGAAAATAAAATTATTGTTTTTTTAAATGTAGACTGCTGGTACACCACTAGATTGGATTGGTTGAACTTGGCACAGTACTTGTAAGCCTGACACACACACTGGCTAGCGGTCAGGCAAATGAACTTAGATTGGCAGTCAGGCAAATTAACTTAGATTTAAGAAAATAAAATTATTGTTTTTTTAAATTTAGACTGCTGGTACCCCAATTAGATTGGATTGGTTGAACTTGGCACAGTACTTGTAAGCCTGACACACACACTGGCTAGCGGTCAGGCAAATGAACTTTGATTGGCGGTCAGGCAAATGAACTTAGATATAAGAAAATAAAATTATTGTTTTTTTAAATGTAGACTGCAGGTACACCACTAGATTGGATTGGTTGAACTTGGCACAATACTTGTAAGCCTGACACACACACTGGCTAGCGGTCAGGCAAATGAACTTAGATTGTCGGTCAGGCAAATGAACTAAGATTTAACAAAATAAAAGTTTTTTTTTTTTTTAAAGTAGACAACTAGTAAACAAGATTGTATTGGTTGCACTGTGCACACACAGTATAAGCTGTGAGCCCGACACACACACTTGCTAGCAGGGGCTAGCAGGGAGACAGGCAAATGAAGTTAGATTAGACAGAAAAAAAAACAAAAAAAATGATGTTATAGCCCTAAAAAGGGTTTTTTGGGGTGCTGTGTTTACAGCAGAGATCTGATGAGTCCTTCAGCACTGCACTGGACACTGAATAAACTTGCCTAGCTATTGATTTCCCTATTCAATCAGCATCACCTACACTCTCCCTCCTCTCAGTAAGACTGCAAGTTAGTTATGATTCCAAAATGGCTGCTGTCCATGAGGTAGAAGGGTCTGGAAGGCAGGGTATGATGCTGATTGGCTGGAATGTGTCTGCTGACTGTGAGGTGCAGGGTCAAAGTTTGCTCAATGATAAAGCATAGGGGGCGGATCAAACATCGCATATGTTCGCAGTTCGCCGCGAACGCGAACATGCTATGTTCGCCGGGAACAGTCCGCCGGCAAACTATTCGCGACATCTCTAATGTGGTACCATGCAATCCACATTTACTCATGAAGTATAATGCACACATTAATGTCGAAGCCTGCACTTCTATAAAATCCATTAAATATGTATACAAATATATTTACAAAGGCTATGATGTAGCTACTGTAGTCGGCAAAAGTGCTGAAAATACCGAAAGCTTTAGAGTTAGTACATGATGAACTTGCATCTCATGAAGATGCTCGCTATGTGAGTGCGCCAGAAGCTATGTGGCGTCTTCTAAAATTTGAAATGCACGATCGATCACATGCAGTATATAGATTAGCTGTACATTTGCCACAAAGACATTTAGTGTATTTCAATGCTGGAAATGAAACAAATGCATTGGCACAAAGTGAGCAACGCCACACTACACTAACTGCATGGTTTAAATTAAATTCAACTGATTTACAGGCAAGGCAATTGTTATATATTGACATTCCATATCATTATGTTTTTGTTAATGGATTATGGTGACAAAGAAAAAGCCGGGGAAATAAAATAATATCAAGAATTTACACTGTCAGTCCAAGAGACCTTGAACGTTTCTGCTTACGACTACTACTTTTAAATGTTTCTGGTGCACAACGTTTTGAACACTTAAGAACTGTTAATGATATAGTATATGAATCATTTAATGTAGCTGCGCGACATAGAAACTTCCTAGCTGATGACACAAAATGGGAAAGATGTCTAGAAGAAGCAGCACTATGTCAAATGCCACGGCAGATGAGGGAACAATTTGCATTCATTTGTATCTTCTCAAATGCTCCAAATGCATTAGCTTTGTGGGAAAATTTAAAAGTAATATGGCTGAAGACTTTATGCAACTATACAATGAGCCGATTGCACAATTAAAAGCGTTAATGGAAATCCAAGAGGTCTTTTTAACTCATGGATTAAGTTGTGCAAGTTTTAATCTGCCAGATCCTGGTCTTATAGACGACATCAACTTTGAAGACTATGACATTCAACTACAAACAGAAAGAACAGAAGAAAGACTTGCAACTTTAAATACATTACAATTGCAAGCATTTAATTCGATCAAAAATGCCCTAGATGATGACATGGTCAAAGAGCGTTATTTCTATATGGATGGACCTGGCGGATCAGGAAAAACTTATCTATATCATTTATTAATGAGTTTTGGACGAGCACAAGGTCAAATAGCACTGGCATTTGCAACCACTGGAATTGCTGCACTTTTGTTAGAAGGACTGTGCATAGTGGATTTAAACTGCCAGTGCCTATTTTAGAAACATCAGTGTCTAGAAACTTTTCAACTGAATTCCTAAATTCATTAACTCCTTCTGGAATGTCACCACATATTTTGCAGCTAAAGAAAGTTGGAATTGTCATGTTTCTGCAAAATATGAACTCCAAAAAAGGCCTATGCAATGGGACAAGATTAATTGTTCAACAATTAAAGGACCATTTCATAGATGCTGAAATTCTAACTGGTACCCATAAATGATACCAAGGATATATTTGGCACTAGGTGAAAGTAGCCTCCCTTTTGTACTTCAAAGAACACAATTTCCCATTGTCATGGCATTTGCCATGACCATTAATAAATCACAAGGACAAACTTTCAAATCTGTGGGTATATTCTTAGAACAACCAGTATTTGCACATTGCCAATTGTATGTTGCCTTCTCAAGGTGAAAACATCCACAGGCTATTAAAGTTTACTTTGAAAACAATGAAAGTCAAGGTGATTTATTAGAGGATGGACGCATTTGTATAAAAAACATTGTCTACTATGAAGTACTGTAACTTTCATTTCAAGAAACACAACACATGCCACACAAACTGCAAACAAAAATAAAAAATGACCTGTAAGACAATTTAACAACAAAAAACAAAGCAAAAATATTGAGAATGTTGGTTTAATTTCAATAATTAATTTTTCGGCCACTCACAAACTTTTTTCAGCGCCACTATTTCCATACTAAACTCTATACAATGGCAAACCACATAGAGAACAGTGGTTACACATCGTGGAGGAACTTTAATGTCTCTTTAATGTCAACCATTAAAAAGCAACAATGACAAAATAACTCATTACTATTTCATGCAAGTACTGTTTCGGCTTGATTAGCCCCACAAAACCCTTGCCTTGCATGATAAAAAAATTACAGTTTGAATGTTCATTAAGTATGTTAGTGTTTACAATGTTACAAGTTTAACAAAAAACAAGCTAAAGTTGGTTAATTGTAGATATTTCCAAGTTTATGTTAACAGCAGAAGGACGTTTTGTTACACAATGTAAATGTAGCATTTCATGTAAAATATTAATCCAGGGACTAATCCGATTGCCAGTTAATGGGGTCAGGAAGGAATATTTTTTTCCCCCGCTTTCATATAATTGGCTACGTTTCAAGCAGGGTTTTTACTGTTTGCCTTCCTCTGGATTCAATATATAGTTTGTTTAACGGTTCTTAATCTACAAGTTGCATGTTAAAAAAAACATTATGTCAAGTTTACAATACTCATTAATCCAATGTTCAACTGTTCTTACATTCAAATGTTACCACTTTTACAAAAAAAAAACTTGAACAGTTCGTCAACAAAAAAATAATTGTACTTCTTTTGACATGAGAAAACGGTTACACGTGTCAAATACACATATTACCGACAAAACAAATTTACAAACATACACATTTCATTGCAGTCATTTTTTGACGGGCAAGTCGCTAGTGCTTAAATAAAAGTGATGATGATGTGGTGTTTTATAAAAATGGATACCTGCTATATAAATACTATAAAGAATGTTAAATGTAATAAGAATCCATGCACTTTGTTGGAATTATATATATATATATATATATATATATATACCGTATTTATCAGCGTATAACACGCACTTTTTCTCCCTGAAAATAGGTAGCAAATGATAGGTGCGTGTTATACGCCGATATTCCCTCCCCCTCCTCATCCTCAACCTCCCTCCTCATTCTAACCCCCCCTCCTCAACCTAAACACCCCCTCCTCAACCTAACCCCCCTCCTCAACCTAAACCCCCCTCCTCAACCTAAACCCCACTAAATAACTCCCCCTCACTTACCTGCTTCTGTTCCGGCCTCCGCTCCGCTCCCTGACCCGCGCGCATGTGACGTCACATGTGCGCCACGTCATTAGCATATACCGGGTGCAGGTGGGAGGTGAGGAGGGGGGGGTTTAGAATGAGGAGGTGGGTTGAGGTTGAGGAGGGGGGGGTTGAGGAGGGCGTTGAAGAAGGAGGATGAGGATGGGGGGGTTGAGGAGGGGGTTTGAGGAGGGAGGTTGAGGAGGGGGTTGAGGATAGGGGGGTTGAGGAAGGAAGATGAGGATGGGGGGTTTGATGATGGGGGTTTGAGGAGGGAGGATGAGGAGGGAGGTTGAGGAGGGGGTTGAGGATGAGGAGGGGGGTTGAGGATGAGGAGGGGGGTTGAGGATGAGGAGGGGGGTTGAGGAGGGGGATTGAGGTTGAGGAGGGGGGTTGAGGAAGGAGGATAAGGATGGGGGTGTGGCGGAGGGGGTTGAAGATGGGGGGTTTGAGGAGGGGGTTGAGGAGGGAGGATGAGGAGGGAGGTTGAGGTTGAGGATTTTGCTTAAAAGTTCTTTATTTGAATATTTATTTTTTTCCCCTGAAATTTCCTTCTTAAAATGAGGTGCGTGTTATACGCCGGTGCGTGTTATATGCTGATAAATACGGTATATATATATTACATAATATATGTTACCTTTGTAGCACTTTAGTGTTTTTCTGCAAGAGAGTTAATTATGATAATCCTCAGCTCAGCAGTTTTACTGAGCAATAATAACTTTTCAAAATGAAATGCTCTTTGCAAGATGCTTCAAGTTCAAAAAACAAGTGAACAAGGCAAAAAAATAGTTAGCAGGCTGACCATTATTAGCAGAAATAAGATGATCTGCGCAGTGATTTAAGGTTCGTATACTGTACATGCATCATTCTTAATTGGCTTACAAGTGTAATTGATTTTTAATTGGTTTAGAAGAGAGCGGTGGTGAACTGCCTATTATGTGTTTGTAAAACAATATAAAAGGAATTATGTATATTCTGAGATGACAGCAGCCATTTTTAATGTGTTTCTGCATGTCTTCCCAATTTTGTATTATAAATTGAAAATTACAAAGAAGTTAGTTTTTTTCGTGTTCTCTCTGATTCTTTTGCGGGTAAGAGGCAGAGAATGGATATGTTTTTCTACAACAACTTATAAAAATGAAGTAATATTATTATGTTGTAAAACTCCCATATAGAGACCTCTCCAGTCCTAACAAAATCCATATAATACCAATTATAGTATACACATGTGAGCCTTTGAAATAGATCTAAATAATGAAGCAGATATTGATGTTGTAACAGACAGTGTTCTTACTTCATTATATTACATATATTGGAAACTTTTAAGCCTAGTTCCCAATTCATTTTTGATTATATGTGGAACACTTTTGGTGTGGGGTGTATGCTTTGACATATGGATTTATATATGAGTCAATCATAGCCACTACATTATTATTGCAGGGCAATCAAGTCAGGGTTCTGTCTATTGATATACTTCCTTGTTCGTTAATATATTCATTTTGATAAGTAGATACAAAATGTCACACAATCTGAACAGAACAAACATAGTAAAAAAAAAAAAAATGCAACCATACAAGACAACAATAGAGCGTGTCTAATACATCTTGAGACCAAATATCATTAAATCAATGAAGAAAAAAAAAAAAGAAAAGTGGTACAAAACATCACTGGTAGTTAAGATTTATACCTATCCAAAGGGTTCCATTTAGAAGAGATATGCTTTCTATTAACTTTTAAATATAGAAAGCCTTTTTCCAATACTCTATTTTTCTACTTCTGGCCAGCATGGCCTACGGTTCATTTTCCATAAATTTACAATTTGCCATTTTGCTAATAAAGGAATATGTGATATAATATGTGATGCCATCTAAACAGAAAAAAATATTGTTTGTAGGGAGTTGTTATATTTGTCAAATTCAATATTTGGTAAGCTCATTGTCTCCAAAATGTTTGTATCATATCACATTCCCACCATATATGTAGGGGGGACCCTTTTTCCCCACACCCCCTCCAACAGTTTTCAGAGTTGACTGGGTTGAATTTATTCATAATGGAAGGGACCAAATGCCATCTATGTATTATCTTAAAGTAGAGTTCCCTATATGAAGAGCACACCAAGGATTTCTTTACCAATAAGCAAGCTCTGTGCCACACTTCCTCTTGCCATGACCTTTCCAAATCCTCCTCCCATCTTAACATTCTATAGGATTTACCCAATTCATTTTTAGATCTCATAATGTTATGACTATTAGAAATAGTATATAAAACTTGGTTTTCAGTGATAAAATGCTCAAAAAGGGAATAGTTTCTGAAGTTAGCTAATAACAACTCAATTCTTATACGGCATATGTATTAAAGAGCTTAGAACTTGCCCTTTAAAGGGACAACAAATCCAATATTGATAATGAGCAAAATCTTTTTGGAACATTATAAAAAAATAAAACAGACTTTAATGTGTTACCTATTTTATCCTGTACTAGGAAATGTATGTTTTGTAACCAAATACATTTTATATATATTCTGGCTTTTTATGTTACTTTAATATATGCTGTTTTTCTTTGTGCTCTATAATTTGTTTGTTTGTATATGTCTGCAGAACTAATTTTTCTGTCGCTTTGTGATATGTTGAATACAAAATGATAGAGAATAAGTTCAAGGGAAAAAATGCATAATGAACTAATGTTTATACTTAACATCAAAAAACTTCAAACCTTATTGTGTTGACAGCATGGTTACTTCTCCTATGTTATTATCTGCTCATTAAGAAATTCTTTAGCTTCTGTTCCTATACCATTGAACTATTCTGTAACTAAACTGAGACAGAGCAAGCATTTTGTGTACATTTTCAGGGAAATACCAGTGTTTTAATTCTGACTGAATTATGTCCAGACCAATTGTTGTGTAAATGAACTGAGCACAAAGGCAAAACATAAATGTTAGTATGTCAAGATTATTTTTTTAATAAAACATATTGTAACAGTCATGTTACATGTAATTTACTCATAAAATAATAAAATATGGGTAAGGGAGCTAAAAGTATTACAATGAGGAGATTACAACACTCCTACTAACATATTGCCTTGAGCCTTATAGAAGATAGCAACAGAAGATCATTGATAAAGCTACACAAAGTGGTCAAACGCATCTGATCAAGATACACACAAACTATATATTTTATTTTTTATTGTTATTGTCAGTCGATTAATAGTACAATAAATGGCATATTGTTTTACTTCCACAAGTTCTCCCCAAATTTGATTACTCATACAAGGATTTTTGATTACATACTATTGGCTATCAATATTAAGACACTCCACTCATACGTATATACCACACACCTGGAATTATATATAGAACACTACCACAGCACAAACAGTGATAGGAAAGAAGGGAGTACCAACCAAAAACCAGCAGCCCTATTAAATTTGAATCCCGTAGAGGCATCAGCACACCCGCAAAGGCTGCGGCCTTGCAATGTGGCTGCTTTACAGAGCTATTAAATTGAACCATGCCGCGAGTTACGGACCGGAGACGCAAACCCATAAACCATTCTGCACATGTTGGATTGGCGGCTGTGAACATGATCAATTAGTCAAACCACAGTTACGGGTTTAGACAGAGCCAATGACAAATGAGATCGTCATCAATACGTCACTGAAAAATGAAAGGTTAGTTTTCAAAGTATTACGGGTCCCAATTACGAGTTTCGATCGGACCCGTATTCCAGAAATAATGCCTATTAAAAAAATCAGTAAATATGATATTCAAGTCCATGCAAGTTCCATTAACGTATTAACTCATTGATTGCCGGGATCGATATAACATGGAAATTAAACATTAAAAATGTATTTTATATTGCAGATATGCAAGCTTGATAATGTTGCGCTATTAATTTTAATACCTAACATCACTTTTCCATTAATTATAAGTACAGTAGTGTGTGTATATTTGCATTTACAGTGCTACAGATAGGACTTTAACCCCTTGCAGGTCCTCTCTAGCACCCGTTGTCTTTTTGGCTTCATTTGCTGGTTACGGGTTTGAACGTCAGTAGATTCACAGCAATTTAATTTCGATTTTCGAACGTAACAGTTATGGGCTTGACATATCAAAGGACTTGTGGCCGCGAAGTGCAGTTTTCGACATCATGTAGGGTTTTTTCACACTTAATCCGCTAGTCATTAGCAGGTTGCTTTACGGGCAAACTTAATAGCTGTAAGTCTTGCGAGCTATGTTACGGGCTACGGCTTAAGTCGTTGAGGGAATTTTATAGGACATCAGGAGTATGATGGGAAGCAAGTTTTATCCCTCATATATATGAGGTATGTGATGGTGAGGGTTGAATCTCTATTTGATATATACGTGGGACAGGGAAAGTCCTTACAATAGTGATCTGCACCAAGAGTAGATGTACTGTCTCGTCCCCACCTTCTTATATTACAGAGAGACAATCACTTCAGTTATTTTATGATGAAGTTAGGATTTTCCAATTTGTACTGTTGTATCAGAAAATCTTCATGTTCATTAAGTATGTTACACATATGAAACATCAGCAGATATGTAAGCCATGAGCATAAAATATTATTTTAAAGAAAATCTTAATTACAGCAGACTTTGTTTGTGTCTAACAGTTTCCACATTGGACCGTGAGGACGCTCATAAATGGCTGGAGCTTGATGAGAAATCAGGGACTTGTACTTTTATTTAATAGCCTTGTTATGTGACAATCATTCTGTAGAACTGAATGGGGATTTTATCAAGATCCCTTTCAGGTGACTGTTCATTTCTGGATCAAAAGCAAATTTTGCTTTAAGTAAAGCTAAATTAAAGTGATATGGAATGCTTCTGGATTTCACTAGGTATATGATATACTTATGAATCTATTTAATTTTATGTATTTTATGTATTTTATTAATAAATGCTTATAATATTTCCTAAATTTATATTTGACTAAAATCATACAAATAGTACCTGCCCTCTGCAGCTCATGAAAACACAGACTCTCTCGTTCTTGGTGTGCAGTGTCTCATTCAAGCCAATTGCAGGCCAGTTCTCAGCAGCATACTGCAGCATGCTGCTGAGACATGGTCACTGGTAGGCTAGAAGTATACACTATACAGCCAGATTCACAGTGTCTTCATGAACTGCAGAAGGCAGACCGAAGCAGGTACTTTTTGTTTGATTTTAGTCAACAAACACAGAGCTTATAGGTACTTCTTAATAAAATAAAAGTCCATAAACATATATAGATACATAGGTATATCATATCCCTAGTAAAATCCAGGAACCATCAATTTTAATAGGATTGTTTCAATTCCTATTTTTTTAAATGTTCTTAAAACATTTTGGCTGTTATTATGAGATAGTCAAAATAACACACTGTATCCAGTCTTTTCGGTCTGCCCTCTGCAGTTCATGGGTTATATGAGCTAAAAGGCAAAAATAAGTACTACTGTGGTTATCAGTGGTGGAGCTAGGGAGTGGAGGGTCCCAGTGCAAAAAAAGGGGACTGAAAACATTTTTTGATCTTGGCTACCGTAACAGTTTCCCTCTCTAAGACCCCCTTCCATAACATTACCCTCCGCCCGCAAAACCCCTTTCCATAGCTGCTCCTCTTCCCATAGCTTGTCCACAGGGGCCCCTCAGAGGCCAGGGGCCTCTGTGCGCTGCACCAGTTGTACCAGTAGTTGCTCTGCTTCTGATAGTATAATAATTTTTTTAGAGTAACCCTGAAAAAAAAATTTTTGACGTAGTCTAATAAAGGGAGAACCAATTAATATGAATTAACAGATGGTATTAATTGTATCAAATCTAGCCAGATGCCCTTTCTAAAAATGTTTCAAGTTTAGGCTCAGAAATGCATTTATTATATTTAATTTAGGGAAACCTGTGCTACAGCTTTTCAGGCACAAGAAGTGAAAGATGTCTCATTAGTAAGATCATACCTCTTATATTCTTGTATTATTTTTTGCAGTTTATTTTCTAAGGTAAAAAGGGAAAAGACAATTGGAAAGGTACTATAAAGATTAACAGCCTTATTAAATTGCGATTCAGCAAATTTAAAAGGGCTCTATATAAGCACACAGCATATTTTTTTTACAGAAGTTTTTAGTTAGTGAAGACCTTGCTTTTGTATAGAAGTTCACTAACTAAAAACTTCTGTAAAAAAAATATGCTGTGTGCTTAAATAGAGCCCTTTTAATTTTGCCGAATCGCAATGTAATAAGGCTGTAAGTTATTGAAGAAGTCTTACTCGAGTAATGAGAAATGTCTCACCTTAGGCCAATACAAAAAATAAGTAATTTAAAAAAAAAGTAAAAATGCACTGGTTAACATTTATTCTCCTTAAACAGGAAATCTAAGGAACACATTTATTAATCACGAGTATAACTAACAGATAAAGGGACCTAAAAATAAAGTCATATGCTACTATATACTGTATAATCATCTGCCTTGAATATACATTGTGCAATGCTGGACTTTTGATTGAAAGGCCTGAGGATGTTTTTCTATCACACACACACTGTGTATTGGAAATGTTGCTGCAATATGTTTAGAATTTAGCACCTCTCAACAGAAATAAATATGTATCATAAAGTATATATGGAAAAGCTGTTTAAAAATTCTTATAAAAAGCTACTAATGTATAGTAATATATCACATATATAGTTGTCAGCAAGTGGGTTGTTGCTAACGCTTGCGGGCTCGCATAGCGAGCCTGCCGCAACTGCGGCTCTCTCAAAGCAAGGGTCGCAGTTGCTGGCAAGAAGCACCAAAGGCGCTCCTTGCGCTGGTGGAGATGAGCGACTTTCGGACAGCAAATGTGGACCCTTGCGAAGCGAGGGGCCGCATTTGCGGAGGTGGAGGCTCCCACATCGGCTGCAATGAGCCGCAGGCTCATTTCAGCCCGCAAGTGCGGACCTTTGCGAAGCGAGGGGCCGCATTTGCGGAGGTGGTGGCTCTACATTGCCTTACAACCGGTTACAAACCACCACAAAAGCGGGACTTGGAAAAAAAAAACATAAACACGCAATGACTAACTACGGACTTACACAAAAATAGACCAGCCGTGGGACTTAGAACAAAATAAATTCAGGACGTACACAAAAACAATTACGGACTCGCAAAAATACGACCTTAACGGAAAACACTCGCACAGCGCCAAACATTAAAAAACACAAGAATGCACACAAAAATAAAATAAAAACCTTACCCACACCAAGGGGGGACACCCTGGACCTCTGCAACACAGCTTAAACCTCCAATTCTGTCAACTTTACAAAGTTTAGCCACTGAGAAAAAATGGCAGCTGAACAAAACGAAAACGAGGCTACACGACCCCTAAAGCCTCTGAATTCCAAAAACCAAATATGTCTTTTACAAAAACCCGTACGACCTACAACATACACCATTAGCAAGGACGCTTCATCATACAAACCCGCCTACCACATACACATTCCCCGCCATTTTACAACACTAACTTACAGAATGCGGAAGTAACCAGCTACACTAACGGATTCCCCTCGTGCATGCAGACTATTTACACTACACACTGCACACATTGCTGACACTTACACCTCAGCTCCACAACACTGCAAACCTACAATGCTGCAGGAACATAAAAACAGATTGTCAGATCTTTAACACAATGCTTCCTGCATGTATTACTTACAAATAGGTAAAGTATATTAATTTATTATTTTACTACTTATTTCATTAGCATCACAAAAAACATATACACACAAAAAAAAAAAAAAAAACTATTGCAATAAATGCAAAAGAAATTCACTGAGTGCCTCACAACTAGCGCCAACGCAGCTCATAGCACACAAACTACACCAGGGGACAGCCTTGCAATAAGCGCAAAAAGCAGATCAGCGCCGATCTTACAATAACAGCAAAAGCGCCTCTGATAAAAAAAAATACAACAACCAAGAGGCTCGCAATGACCGCCGATATCCCAGACCACCACAAAAAATAATGTGTGTGCCAAACACCATTCCTTGACTTACAATTTTATTGCCGTCATTTTTTGACGGGCAATTCACTAGTATTTTATATCTGTAAGGTTATCTGAGACCCATGAATTATTAGCTCCAAGAAACCCTATTTTTCACTATTACATCTACACAGGGTATTTTCATTTTAAAAATAAAATGTCCCAGTGACATCATTTTTATAGATTTATTCCACCTGGTGCTTTCAATGTATAATCACCATTAGGCATTGTCAACCAATGAGCACTGATAAAGTTGCACACTGACATACATTTTCGCACTGTTCAAAGATAGTGATAATGTTCATTGGGAAATCATTGTCTATAATACTAAGAGCCCAATTCAATTGAGCAAACGTAAGTTACTGGAGCCCGTAAGGGAGGCTATAAGTTAATTTGCTATTCAATTGATGACTTTTTGCATGCTCCAAACGTTTTACTTGTTACGGGCTTGAAAACTTTGCGGTTGTCAAACCCAGAACTTACAGCCTCCCGAAGCTTTTGATCTTTCCCATTCGCAAGAGTTACAATTGCTAAAATTGCAAATCACTTTTTAATTGATAGAATTCCCCAAGCCCGCAAATGTTTTCACACCCGTAAACGGCAAATGTAGGAGAAAATCCTATTAAGTGCTAGAGAGGAGGGGTTAAACCCCTGTCCGTAGCACTGTAAATGCAAAGAAAAAATCATTAGTGCACTGTAAATGACGTGTAAAGCGATGAAAGACATTAGAATTGCACAACAGTCTCAAGCTTGCAAATCAGCAATAAAACATTCATTTTTTATGTGTCATTTCGGGGTTATATGGATCTCGGTAATCAATGAGTTAATACATATCAGGCCACCCACATGGACTAGAACAGTATCAGCATTCACTTTTATTATTTTGTATTTTGCGGTTTTGCAAGTCCGATGGCATATCGGACCCCTAAACACTAATTGATTGGCTTCACCTACATGTTTTACTGACATCATGATGACAGTCTCATTTTCTATTGGCTATTTCAAAATGGGTGGTTACGGCCTTGCTTAATTGATCATATTCCCGCCCTGAACTGCTACGGACATGTGCGTGGTTTACGGATTCGGCTTTCGGCCAGTAACTTGCGAGCTGGTTCAATTGAATAGCATCAAAATGTTTTCTAGGCAAAGATACTGACGTGGGTCACCAGTTTCTTCTCCAGTGGACCACAATTTTTCTGACCTTTTTGCTTTGACCTGCCCATCTTGGGTGATCCTACATGGTTTAGCTCACAGTTTAATTGAGGTACACAAGCCCATTCACCGTGAAAAGGTTATTATAAATTGTAGTTGTGTTACTATATTATTATTATTATTATCATAATTATTATTATTGTGTACAATTAATACAACAAATATTTTTAATTCACTCAATAATGCACAGAAGATTTTTTTTAAACGTTATTTTGTATATATAAAATATCATTAAATTCTGAGGAACCCTAATCATTCTTCCAACACTCTTTGAGATGTAAATAAAATAAATCTTCTGTAAATAGAACAAATTTAAAATGATCTGAAGCACCCTTGTCAACCCTTGTCAATTAGCAATCCCAAAATATTAATGGATTTATTAATACTGTGATATTTTTTTTAATTAAATTCAAATTGATTGCAAATCAATTGCATTCTTTCATGTCAAATGTTTTTGTTCCTAAAATTCCTTAAATTTAGGAGGAAATCCCTTCTAATGCTTATTCGGAAATAACACAAAACCAATAAAAGGAAATAAAATCCTTGCAACATGGGAGACCAAGTTATACATTACTCCACAAAGATGTTTCATGTCAGTTTGTAAATGAAATGAATAGTCCTGTGTTGCGTCGACTTTTGTTTCTTTGTTCATCTTGGAGAAGGTTAATCTTCAAACCAGCTTTTTAATGTTTTTTGGTAATTCAATATCATTGTTTAAATTTCTCTCACAGAAACAGTTTGTGGTTTGAAATATTGTTATTTTAAGTGGAGATGAGGCATTAGGGTGGACATTTTTAATGTCTTTTGCGACAGCTGTGTTTTTGTTTAGATTAACATTTCTATTCATTTTTGTTTTGGCTTTCCAGGACTTTGATATCTTATGAGTTCAGAGCTAAAGTTGAAGATTGATTTGGTGACATGTACAACTGGAAGTGGGAAAGACGATGGAAATATTTCATTATGAAACGTAATATCTTAAGACTAGGAAGTGCTTTGACATTTTTCAAGGTTACAAATGAATTTGAAACTTTTAACTAGACAGGTTGGTTAAAAGATGTCCTGATGACTGTAAATACTGTTGGAAAGAAACCTGTCTGTGGTTGTCGGTCGACACTATTAATGATATGGAGAAAGATTAGGATGTTTGGAGAAGAGCAACACTTATGGTGTCAAGTTCAATCAGGGTTTAACAAAACAGATACATGTACGAGGTGTGGTACAGCTTTGTTTTGCTCTTAAGAAAAACAGGGACATTTATGTTCTTGGCTGTGGCAACCAATACATCAACGCAATCTTTTAATGCCTTTCTACTTAGCAAGAACAACATAGAACGACATAGATTAGACGAAAAAAGATGTATCCTCTATCAAGCAAATACTTGGTGTGTGTTAGAGAGATGTCTACACATCTGTATATTTTTGAAGAGCTACTGAATGTATATTCTTTCATAAAAAAATACATTTTAAGTCCCATATTTATAATATATGTTCTTTGGAAGATTTCAAATGTAATTGATTTTAAGATCAAAGACAGGGCCCTCCATTTTCTTTTTTTTATTTTGCATTGTGTTAATATTATTTTTGACCTGAACTTACCCCTGTTTAGCGCTATGGAATATGTTGGCTTTTTACAAATAAATGAAATAAGAATAATAAAAATTGCTCAGATTCTTTTCAGAAAATTAATAACAATTGTTAACTATTACATGGAGCTACATGCAGTACTGGACAAAGGCATTAAGTCACCCCTGTCTGTTAACTTGTCTAAAACACCCACAATAAAGAATGACTGCGTGCAATTGCATAAATAAGACAATAAATTATTATTATTTTTTAGCAATGTAAAAGATGTTGCATATTAGCAATTCTATTTTGTTTGTAATATTAGATGTTATGGAACTCTTCACATTTAATATATATATGCAGAAAGTAAGATATATTTTGAAACTTTAGAACATCGTAATGAAATAAAATGAGAGGATACACATTTGCTCAAGGTGTATAGGCCACTACTGTAGATACTTGAGTATAGCGCTAGTTTTTTATGTTTCCATTTTAACCAATAATCAGAGGATTGCGATATTTTTGGGATACAGCTGTTCTAAATTCTGGTAAATTAGTTCCCTGCAGTTCTTATTGTTGAATGAAATTTATAGTCTTCCCATTGATTCAGTAAAAAAAAATTCTCCTCGCTGTCATGTCTTTATTAGAGCGCATCCTGCTGCTGCAGCCAGTGCACTGAGTGCTGCATTTACCACAGGCTGCGACCATTGTGTTGTCCTGTGGGGGGGGGGGGGGGAATGGGAGTGGAGGTCTCAAGCATACAGTACATATTATATATGTACATTATGTGAACATGATATTAACCATAATATTCTGTTGCATTTTCTTATTATACTTAATATTAAAGCATTTATGCGCCATTTAGAGTGCTTTTGAAACAGGATTCAGCATATATTTTTCTACAATTCCGTAAATTCTAACCCTTGCGTTATATTCACATTTTGCACTTCTTCACCTACCAAATTTGTAACCCTAGTGGTATATTCGGGTGGTGCTATATTCAAGTATCTACTGTAATAGAAAACAGTTTAAGAAAGATGATAGAGACCATGGGCCTCATTCAATTGCGGGATGTAACTCGATCGCAAATCGCTGATCTCCTGTGAATTACGTC
Organism: Discoglossus pictus; assembly: GCA_027410445.1. Classification (NCBI taxonomy): domain Eukaryota; kingdom Metazoa; phylum Chordata; class Amphibia; order Anura; family Alytidae; genus Discoglossus; species Discoglossus pictus. Next base: position 60,009,076 of record CM050171.1, read on the forward strand.
CTTGCGTAGCTCTATGTTTACGCTGCTGTTCAATTGGCCGGCACCGCAAATCAGTCCCCCTTCCCGCTAATTGAAAACCATGCTATTGGCAGTAAGCATTTGCGTGCTTGAACATGATCGTGGCCGCAAGGCCGTAACTCGTGTTTCAAGCCCGCAAACTTGGAGCACTGTAAATGCAAATATAAATTCAATACAGCACTGTAAATGATGGGGAACTCAATGGGTGACATTAGGATTAAAGGCACAACATTCTCAAGCTGGCACATCGCCAAAATACAATACTTTATTTCACGTTTAATTTCTGTCCAGCGTCCTACTGGCTTGAATGATCTCCAAGCACGTAACTAGTTATTCAAGCCCGTAGGACTTCAATGAAATACGGAGGGTGGATATAAAAGTCCTACAGGCTTGGAGGTTGAAGCCCGTAGGACTTTAGGATGAAAATTAAACAAGAAATAAACTATTTAATTACGACAATTTGAGAATTGGGGAATGTTGTGCTATTAATTCTAAGACCTACAATCACTTTCACCTTTAATAAAAGTACAGGATTGCTTTTTTATTTGCTTAAAAGTGCTACGATTTGTAAGTAAGCCGTTTGCAACACCTCCTTGGTACAATTAAGCTGTGATTCGCGTTTATCCATTTACGGCTTGACAGAAGGGTGAATCGGAGCAATTGAATAGCTATTAGGGATTTTTTGTAGCTACAACTCTTGCAGCCGTGAAAGATCAAAGGCTTTGAGGGAAGTAACTTGTGATTAGCAGAATCAAAATGGAAAGTGGCACGCAGCATGTAATTCGAAGGCAATTGAATAGCATTTGCAAGCCCAGATCTCTAAAATGTAGCAATTGAATGAGGCCCCATATGTATGACCATGGTATGATAAAGGAGATATAGCCTGAAAGCTTGCAATCCAATATAATAAGTGTTAGAAAACCTTGTCCTCAACCCTTGCAGTACCTATGACAGCAACTTTCTCCACTTTTTAAAAGGGTCATATTATTCAGTTTTCTGAACACACAGTAATCGAGTTAAAATGCATTGTTTTTATTGCAGACACTAGGCAATTAAAGGAAGGAGTGGATTAATTTGTTAAGAATAATAACTAATCATCATTATTCTGGTAAAATTGATTTTGCACCACAGTACAATTAGGGGCCGCAGTGGAAGCTTTTTGGTAGATAGAATAGGAAAATAGAGTGGGCCTGTTGGTTTTTTATCTGCTTTCTAATTTATATTTCTACATCCAGACAATCACAATTGCTGCTGACAAAATGTGAAATCATATCTAAACATATTTTGATCATTTACAAGAAATATCAACTTACAAAAACATCCTCTACCCATCAGTTTGTAATTTGTAGAAGACTTAAGAATCATTGGAGCCACTTCAGTGTTATATTGTTTTTGCTGTCCTCTGTGGCAGGAATTATGATCTAATGGGTTATTGTGCTATAATGGAAATGTTCCCATTAATCAGTAAGACGTTGTAAAGCTTTTAATAATTACATTTCTGGTCTTATAGTAAAACGTTTGTTTCCAGTTCTAATTTAAAACCTTGTCTAGACCCATTAATTAATTTTAAAATGATGGCCTTTGATTTATTTGTGCCAACATACATATTTCAGCCTTCAAATATTCTCATATTAACCTTAATTATATCTATCAGCTTGACTAATGGAACATCTGGTGCCAATAAACACATGCCTGAGCAATACAGAGAAAGAAGTGACCAATCATAAAAACGTTCATATATAAACACAAATAAAGGAATCATCTTTACCTATATGTAACATGTTATTGTGGCCATGAATGTACTCCCTTTAACACTATGGAAATAGTAAATACATAATTTGTTTTGACAAGAGTATTGAACACTTATGATTGATACATACTTTGGTCGCAGAGAGTATTACAAGAAGCTTCAGTGCTGCTTATAAGAAGTCACAATATTATTCTAGGAACATTTAAGTATTTAGTTCCATGTTGTTGCTTGCATCGTTCAGTCATGTCCGACTCTCCGTGACCTCATGGACCGTAACACACCATGTAAGAGATACTTCGGTGGGTTGCCAGTTCCTTCTCCAGTGGGCCACAGCATACAAATCCTGGTAATCCTAGGTGGTCTCCCATCCAAGTACTGACCAGGCCCAATTCTGCTTGGCTTCAGGGTTGTATGACCTTTTGTTCCCTGACTGGAATCAAACCCAGGTCTCAGCAATGAAACCCCCAAATCCTAACCACTGGACCATCAGGGAACCCATGTAGTTCTTTAACATGAAACAATTGTTTTAACTTTATGCAGTTCAGGCAGATAATATAAAACATATTTTTCATAGCAATGCCACTCTTCCATATATTTTACATAGATATCACACACCCACTTACTTCCACACTCTTATTACCAACACTCTGTATTAGTAAGAGTGATGTAATTTTGAGCAATATTGGTTAAGTTTCAATAATTACTAAGTTTTACACTAAAATAGTTTGACCTGTGACAGCATTAAAACTATTAAGGCCTTTATTAACTCTTAAATATTTGCACTGTGAATAATGAATGTCTTATTTTGTGTGTTGTGTTAGTTTTACACAAAATGTTGCTATTTGTCTATATCATTTGGTGTCCATTTCGACAAAGAATTGCTTCTTAATAGGATCTGATATATAGTGTTGATCTTATTCTATGGTGTGTTGTTTCTATGAAGGTATAATATTTCTTGAGTTCTATGGAGCAAGAAAATATACATTTTGTTTAGATTAGTGTCATTTCAATGTTTCCTCTGCTTATGTGAGCCTAGTAATGATGAAAACTTTTTCCTGGTCATACAAAGATTTCAAAAAATACTTTATGATTACAAACTACAGTAAACTCCCCATTATCCAGCACCCACGAGGACTCTCTATTGCCGGATAAGTGTAGTTGCTGGTTAATTGTGAGTCCCTGAAAAAAAGCATCTAAAGGACCCCCCAAAACTCTCAAAATGCCTAAAAAGGCAGTGGAACCTAAACTGGGCCAAGAAAAAATAATTGATGCCGGTGCCGGTTGCTTGATAGCCTCGATTAGTTGAGTGCCGGATAATCAGGAATTTACTGTATAAGAAATTCATAAATATATGTATAATTTACTGGTTCAAGACATACCTTCAAAATGATATTTTACTAGCATTTATAACCTGAGCTATTTGTTTCCTTTGCAAAGATTCTAGGTTTGTCAGAATGTAATCGATAATGGGTATGGGGGAAAGATGTGCACCACCCTTTGATTGTGCTAATCAATTTGGCTTTTTTTAAATACCAGTATATAAAAATGAACAAATGGAGAAAAACAAAGGAAATCAATAAAAGAGACACTCGCATTGTTTTCCACCCGGAACAGGAGAAACAGCAAACCCCAGGCGTATGTTTCAGCCCTCATCAGTAGGGTGTTTTTATCCACATGTTCATTTTTATATACAGTAGACTCTCAGTTAACCGGAACTGAAGCATCCAGAACTCTCACACAACCAGAAAAAAATTGAATACTGTACTTTAAATAGAAATTTTACAGGGCTCACAAATGCCAGGAGCTAGGTTGTCATGCCACAATAAGCCTTTAGGCACATAGATTTCATCCACTGAATGTCTCTACAATTCAGTGTTACCTGGAAGCACACAGGCACGAGTGACTTTAGTGTTTGTGTTGCTGGCTTCAGCAATTCCTGGTAGTTTGATACATGAGGACATGTACATATTTACCTAGCAGTAGGGGTAAGTGTGGGTATTATTAAATCATTGGAACTTTTAGAATTTGACACCCACCCATGGCAGAGCTAAGCACCGGGCCCATAATAGGGAAGGGAAGTGGGGTAGATAATTATCTTTTAGAAAAGTAACCTTAAAACCTAATAAATAATTTGCTTTTTATCGACTAAACACCATGGGCCTGATTCAATTGTGATTTGGCCAATTTAATAGGGCTCTATATAAGCACAGAAAATATTTTTTTACATAAGTTTTTAGTTAGTGAAGACCTTGCTTTTGGATAGAAGTTCACTGACTAAAAACTTCTGTCAAAAAAATATGCTAAAATATGCCAAATCGCAATTGAATAAGGCCCCATGGGTGTAGGAACTGGAGGGTGGGGTGACAACTCCCCCTGCCTGATTTTTTTATGTTTGTATGTATGTATATAAATGCAATTTACAGCCTGTAAAAACAATGAGCAGTATCCCCCTGCCCCCCTCCCAAAAAAAATAAATATTCTTGCTCCTACACTCCTGCTAAAGGCAGTTACCTTGTATAGAGAAGTTGTAAGAGGAGGGCCCCAAATAATTTTGCACCGGGGCCTTCTATTCATTACCTCTGCCACTGCACCTACCAATTCCTCCAAAGATGACCAGAAGTTGACTGTTCGCAACATTCACCAAAGTATCATGGATGCATCCAGGGGCAAGAAGATTTATCTTTTTTTTTACTTATTTAAAACTAGCTATTTGACATCCTGCGTGTTAGACACAGACTACATTTGCCTCATTATTTTATTATTATTTTAATAAATATACGTATAATAGAAGAGATAGATAGATAGATAGATACCGATAGCTAGATAGATAGATACCGATAGCTAGATAGATAGATACCGATAGCTAGATAGATAGATAGATAGATAGATAGATAGATAGATAGATAGATAGATAGAGGGACAAATAGAGGGATAGATAGATAGATAGATAGATAGATAGATAGATAGATAGATAGATAGATAGATAGATAGATAGAGCATTATCTAGATTATTTATGTAGTTCATATACTGTTTTACCACAGAAGCAAAACAGGACCATTAATGTTCTTATAGAACAACAATTGCCTTTTTTTACTTCAGTAGAACTGCTGCTTTGTATGACTTTTTCACGGTTTCTTAGTACAGGTTTATGGGTAAAAGCTTATTATCTTACAAGAAGGATTCCAAATTTGTGCTTTAGCCTGCATTGTAATCATAGGTGTTAATTCATCAATAGCTCTAGACAATGCCGACTTCAGTTCCCAGCTGTTGAAAAGTCAGGAGGGGAAAAATAATTCATCTGGTAATAACTGGTAAGTGAGTTTACTGATGGAACACAATAAAGAACAAAAACTACACAGTTACCCAGTAGCTAGCACAATGCTTGGCACTTTCAATGAAAAGGATGTATAACAATATAAAGGTTAAAGAGTAGCAAACGAGAAATTATGAACATATAATGTATTTTTGCTCCGAACTCTTAATGTATGCTTAATTCATAATGGCAGTAACTTCCTAACGTAATACCACACTCACAAAATATAACCACAAAAAGGATTCATAGTTTTATATATATATATATATATATATATATATATATATATATATATATATATATATATATATATATATAGTGCCTTGCAAAAGTATTCACCTCCCTTGACTTTTTACCTATTTTGTTACATTACAGCCTTAAGTTCAATGTTTTGTTAATCTGAATTTTATGTGATGGATCAGAACACAATAGTCTAAGTTGGTGAAGTGAAAAGAGAAAAAATATATACATAAAACTAGTTTTTAGAAATAGAAAATTGGCATGTGCTTATGTATTCACCCCCTTTGTTATGAAGCCCATAAAAAGCTCTGGGGCAACCAATTACCTTCAGAAGTTACATAATTAGTGAAATTATGTCCACCTGTGTGCAATCTAAGTGTCACATGATCTGTCATTACATATACACACCTTTTTGAAAGGCCCCAGAGGCTGCAACACCTAAGCAAGAGGCATCACTAACCAAACACTGCCATGAAGACCAAGGCACTCTCCAAACAAGCAAGGGACAATGTTGTTGAGAAGTTCAAGTCAGGGTTAGGTTATAAAAAAATATCTAAATCTTTGATGATCCCCAGGAGCACCATCAAATCTATCATAACCAAATGGAAAGAACATGGCACAACAGCAAATCTGCCAAAAGACGGCCCCCCCACCAAAACTCACAGACCTGGCAAGGAGGGCATTAATAGGAGAGGCAGCACAGAGACCTAAGGTAACCCTGGAGGAGCTGCAGAGTTCCACAGCAGAGACTGGAGTATCTGTACATAGGATGACAATAAGCCATACACTCCATAGAGTTGGGCTTTATGGCAGAGTGGCCAGAAGAAAGCCATTACTTTCAGCAGAAAACAAAATGGCACGTTTTGAGTTTGCAAAAAGGCATGTGCGAGACTCCCAAAATGTATGGAAGGCGGCGCTCTGGTCTGATATGATGTGTAAATGTGTTGGAATGGTCTAGTCAAAGCCCAGACCTCAATCCAATATAAAATCTGTGGTCAGACTTAAAAATTGATTTTCACAAGTGCAAACCATCCAACTTGAAGGAGCTGAAACAGTTTTGCAAGGAGGAATTGGCAAAAACCCCAGTGGTAAGATGTGGCAAGCTCATAGAGACTTATCCAAAGCGACTTGGAGCTGTGGTTGCCGCAACAGGTGGCTCTACAAAGTATTGACTTTAGGGGGTGAATAGTTATGCACATTGGCTTTTTCTGTTATTTTGTCCTATTTGTTGTTTGCTTTACAATTAAAAAAAAACATCTACAAAGTTGTGGGCATGTTTTGTAAATTAAATGATGCAAAACCTCAAACAGCCAGTGCAGTGTTGGTGTTACATTCCCCGGGTTCAGCACTGCACCCTCCAGCCGAACGTACCTGTGTTTAAGTGAGGAGTGAAAGCCGCTGCTGCTAGAACGACCCTCACTGACAAATATACAACAGAGCATCCTTTGTGCAGCTAATCTAGGCCTCTTCTAATAGCAACTCTGAAGCAACCATAAACTACATTTATCCAGCATCTACCTCGTCAACCTGCTCCTGGCATTAGCCAAGCTGGCTATATATAACTCCAGGAAGCAGTGTTTGACAGAGGGGGTTCCATTGTCACCTGAAGCCATGTTCCGGGCACTGGTGCGCTCCCGTACCCGGGCAGATTATCACCTGGCTTTGTCCACTGGGCAAATTGATGAATTTGTCTCCTAGTTGGCTATAGATGGTGTGCTCTGCCCAGTGTCCCCCCATCGGGTTTCCTTTGAGCTCACGCTCCCTATATGATTGTGTTTATTTAACAGTTAACATTTCCTTTATCTATTTCATGTTTTTGGAGAATTGGAAGTGAACATTGCTCTTTTAAGAAGCTGCAAGCTTTGACATAGTCCCTTGGACCCCTGACTGGAGGATCATATTATCCATTTCCTGACCGTATTACTACTGTGAGACCAGACCCTGAATACAAGAAAACCAATTACTGGACTGTGCTTTGTGACCAGTAACAGTTCTCTTAAAGGTGGAACTGCTGGTACCCTTTTAAGGACCTCTTACTTTATTCATTTTCTATTTATTTTTATGGACTTTTCTTTCACCAAGTGTGTTTTTAGACGTATTTTGGTGCACCTTACCCTGAGTGTAGTAGTTTTTTTTAGCTAAATCATACAAGGTATTGCTAGGGTTGGTATTTATTGTCAGAATGTAAGATAACATTGTTTGGTAACTGTCACAAAACTTTTCTATTTGCAAGAGATGGAGAAGGTCAATTAGTCTACATTTTAAACTAGTACATTATTTTTTTTAATAATACAGACATAAAAGTTGTTGGTCATAACTTAAAATGTATTAACCAGAGCTCAGCAAATATATGGGAGCCTTAGAAAGAACAAATTACTGAAATTCTGGAGAAAAATAACTTAAATTAATGAGGGATAATCAAAACATTTTCAAAAAATAAAATACAGACCTTTCATAATCCCAAATCTTTCTTCCTTAATAGACCCTATAAATCATCATAATGATAATATAATGAATACTTACATTTAATATTTGACGTCATCCATTTCTAATATAATTTAAATGTGCTTTTTATTTCCCTTCAGCCTGTGATCATCTTAGAACTATTAAATTGCAGGAGATTTCCTCCTGTCATTCAGATAGCAATCTTTTGAATTGTGCTTTATAGGAAAATAATAAGACTACTAAATATAGATTTCCTATCACAATACTGTGTCTACAAGGACGGACATTAAGAGTTTAAGCACATCATTCCATTCACTTTCGTAATAATCCTTTTCCTTCCTATTGTGTATCCAGTGTCTTTTGTTTCGACATCTTAACATTGACTAAAGAAGAGATCCCTCTGATGATAGACTTGGAAAATAATCCTTCTGCAAACCTACACATGCTTCCTGTTTCACTTTTAAAAGCCAACTACATCATCTGCTGTGATTTCCATTCTGATATAAGCTCATGTTGCTGGATGAAACCTGTGGCCTTTCTTCAAAAAAGATAATAAGTAACAGACCTTTAAGTGTTTGTTGAAAGCAGTAGAAAAGCTGCTGTCTGCCACTGGACTCCCCAGAGAGAGAGTGCTATTGTTGTGGAGCAGACAGTCCGCGTGTGCTAGTCAGTTCTTACAATGACACACTCTAATGACAAGAGACATAACATCACAGCAAAGGCTCCTGGATGGCTAAAACTACTGACACATGTTGTACGGATATAATTAACACTGGGTTAGTTGAACTGCCATTCGATTAATGCTACACAAATTCTGACAATATAAGCAGTAAGTCAGCAATTAAAACAACAGCATGTTATAATATTAATAAAGGCACTCTAATAAAAAAAAGTAAAAATATGCCTAAACCTATATTTATATTGTTTTGTTTAGCTGATAATTTTCTCTAATGAATAGAGAATAATGTTCTGAACAGCTGGTCGTGGGACCAATGCAGGTACCTGAGTCCTTGGAGAGCCTTACATTTTAAAAATGCCACAACCATTGTTTATATTTATAGATATATTGTAGATGAGTGGAGAGCCTCTGCAGTAAAATTAACTCTATTCAAATTAGTTCAAAACTAGATTAAAATGTGTGTCATGTATATTATTATCCTCTTAAAAATGTAGGAAGGCTACCAGCCAGTGCCAAAGATCAAAAACACTGAGTCACTGTGCTAGAAGCTATTATTATTATTATTATCTTTATTTATATTGCGCCAACATATTCCGTAGCGCTGTACAGGGGTTGAGTACATGGCAAAAACAAACTTAACACCTTATAAAGAAAGGAGGCCCCTGTTTTTCAGTGAAGGTCACTTAGTAAAATACAACTGTACCTCTCAGAATGATATCCAAGATCGCTGAAGTGTACTCAGAGGTCTCTCAGAGAGCTCACATTTTTTAAAAAGCTGCCAGATACCTTCCTAAAGACAGAAAATTATTCTGGGGAACCTGGATGGCTAAAATACAGCACTATGAAAGGGCTGATACCTTAACTGTATGAGATTTGAGGCTTGATGTTTCAAAACCGGCACAATTAAGGAACTTCAACCACCTGCCACTACCACCTTTTAGCCTGTGTATCCCCCAGGTTTTCCCCTTCAATACACAAGGGCCTGTTCTGTGGGATGGGGGTTCCATTTACCCCATGGGATTCCCTATGGATTCATTTGGGGCCTCTAACCATAACCATGGTTATTTAAAAGTATAACCTTTGGAGTCTGTATGAACCTCCATGGTACCTAAACTTAACCTCTGTACCATGGGGGAACCTATAGGCCTCCATGGTACCTAATGTTAATCCCTTTACCATGGGGGAACCTATAGACCTCCATGGTATAATAAGTTAAAGAAGCTACCAAAAAATATTAAAAAAACGTATTATATTAAGTTATTTTTGACAACCCTCCAGAGACCATCGTCTATGCCCTGGTCCTCAATCTTCATCCCTGGATAAGAGGCCACATCCCTGTTGCTTGAAGACATCTGTCCTCCTATCTTGATTGAAGACCCTTGAACCTCACAATCTGTCCACTGAAAGGGCCACTCTAAAAAAAAAAACTGAACTAAAGCAGCAGCGGCTTTTTGAAAACTAACATTCTCTTCTCTGATTGGCTGTTTCTGTAGTCAATCAGAGAAGGATACCACTAGAATGAAACCCTATTCTCATTGGCTAACATTTCAACCTATCAGAATAGGGACAATAGAGCCCTATGATTGGTTAAAAGCTAACTAATAGAAATGCACAATTTTCAATCCACGCATTCTGATTGATTAGATTTTTAACCAATCAAAAATGAGACGGAATAAGTTCAAATACTCTTTAATTCTGATAGTCTAAAATATGATTGACACATATTTGAGCCAATCAGAAGTCATAAAAGTAGTATATAATTTGAGGGTGCCATCAGAAAGTTATTAGTCGGTGGGGGAGCTCCTAAGAGGTTGAGCTCTGTTAGTTCCATTTAATTTTTTTCAGAGCAGTTTTTCAGGTACATACCCTTTTTTTGTTTCAATGTTTTTATTGAAGACAATTTGGTAATATTATTAGAGCAGTTTGTATCACATTTTAAATCGAACAAAACATATATTTTAAGTCGTTTGTATACATTTCCCCTTATTGTTTAAAGAGAGAGAAATAAAAAGAAAAAACAACAACATTGTATCAGGAAAATAATGTTTGTCGTCTTATTCATTTTTTTAAAAATGATTATCAACTTGTTAACCTTTTAATTTTCTAACTTTAATTTCCCCTCTCATATTTAAATTATTAAAATACTTTATTTAGTCTGCCCATATTACATTCACAGCATGTAAGCAAGGATATAACAGATTCAAAATTAGAGCATGTCTCTATCTGGTTGACAAATTCAAACAAGCATAAGCCATTGTTTATATTAGGACATGAGGGGGCAATTTCTCTGAGTAGTTAAACAATGTGAATTCAATTTATAAATAAATTAGGGAGAAATGAAAAAAAAAGTGGAAAAGAAAAGGGGATAGAAATAAGATGGCAAAGAAGCGTCCTCCTTACAAGATGCAAATTTGGGAATCCTTAGGAAGGATCAGTTAGATTTGTAAGGTTTACCTTACTTTCCATCTCCCGAGTCAGCACTAAGGTCCAGGTTCCTTTGTTCTCCTGCTCTCCGCCAAGAAGGAGGGATTGGTAGTTAGTAAAAGACTTATGGGAGAGATATGCAATCCAGGGATTTTAGCCAAGTTTCCTATATTTGTAAGAATAGGGGATAGGAGTCTGTCAAAATGTGCGTTAGCCTTTCGTTAAGCTGTATGAAGTTGACTTTATGTATGATGTCGCAGAAGTTGAGAGACTGGGCTTTCCAGTTTTTAGCTATAATATCTTTAGTAGATAAAGCTATAAATTAAAATAGTTTCTTTTGTGATGTATTTAAGTTTTCGATGTGAATGCCAAGGAGGCAAGATTCGATTTTTGGAGTGATTGGAAAATTCTGTATTTTGGAAGCTAATTGGATTGTTTTCTTCCAGATACCCTGAACAATAGGGCACTTTCACCAAGTATGCATGAGGTCGTCCTCGATCTGGCAGCCTCTGAAGCAATTATTACTATTTTGCGGTTCAATCTTATGTAGTCTTGATTGAGCAAAGTATGCTCTATGTAGGACTATTATAGAGATTTCCAACAGATTATAGCTTATAGAGCCCTTTGAAAGATTGGCGCATGACTCAAGCCATTGGATCATTTTGACACCTGGCTCCCTCACTTTCTCTCCTCTAACATACCCTCACTCATTCTTGGTGATTTCAACATTGCCACTGACACTCCCACTTCTCCCACAGCCACAAAACTACTTGCACTTACCTCTTCCCTTGGCCTCTCACAGTGGATAGAATCCCCTACCCACCAGGATGGACACTCCCTGGACCTAATTTTCTCTAATCACTGCTCTATCTACAATCTTACAATCTCCCCACTCCCTCTTTCTGACCACCATCTCCTAACCTACAGCCTCATTACCCCTTCCAATCTCTACCCTTTATCACGCCCAACTACCAGAACCCACAGAAACCTGCAGACACTTAACTCACAACACCTTTCCAATTTACTGCAACCCCTTCTCAGTCCTCTCACTACTCTCACTTGCCCTGATATTGCTACCACACAATACAATTTGACTCTAAATTCCACCCTGGACTCTCTAGCCCCCATAACCACAGGCAGACGCCCCTACACACTACACAAACACGCTACATCCAGAAGTGCTCCCGTAGCGCTGAACGACTATGGAGGAAATCTCGCTCCTCATCAGACTTCCTTCATTACAAGTTTATCCTACGCTCCTATCACTATGCCCTCAATCTTGCCAAACAGAGCTACTTCTCATCATTAATATCAAATTTGTCCTCCAACCCCAAACATTTGTTCTCCACTCTTAACACTCTCCTCTGCCCTCCCCAACCTCCCGCCCCTTCCTCTCTTACAGCTGAAGATTTTGCTAGATACTTTAATAGTAAAATAGAAAATATTCATAATGAACTCTCCTCTCAACGCGGCCATATCACACCTTCTCCTCAAAAAACAAACAGCAGTCTGCCTTCACCCTTTCCCAAACCTATAGCCACTATAAACTCCTTTAACCCTGTAACTGAGGATGAACTTGTTAACCTTCTATTAACCTCTCGTCTCACAACTTGTCCACATGATCCTATTCCATCCCAGCTGATCCCCCCCCCCTTCCCCCCCTCTCTACCACACTTATCCCAGCTCTCACACATTCAACCTTTCCTTAGACACTGGCAAGTTTCCATCACCTTTGAAACAAGCCACAATTACACCCATTCTTAAGAAACCCACATCTGATCCAGCTTCTCCATCTAATTACCGCCCTATCTCTCTACTTCCCTTGGCTTCTAAACTACTTGAGCGTGTCGTCTACACTCGCCTTACACAATTAATTTCCTCCAACTCCCTCCTTGATCCCTTCCAGTCTGGCTTCCGGCCCCAACACTCTACAGAGACAACTCTCACAAAAGTTACTAATGACCTGCTCAACGCCAAATCAAAGGGTCATTTCTCTATCCTAATTCTCCTGGATCTCTCTGCTGCCTTTGACACAGTTGATCATCCTCTTCTTATCCAAATTCTCCACTCTCTTGGCATCCGTGACACTGCTCTCTCTTGGTTCACATCTTATCTAGAAAATCGAACATTTAGTGTCTCCTTCTCTGGCACCTCTTTATCTCCTCGCCCTCTAACTGTCGGTGTACCCCAAGGCTCAGTCCTAGGCCCCCTTCTTTTCTCCATCTATACATCCTCCCTTGGTGCCCTTATACAATCTTTTGGATTTCAGTATCATCTATATGCTGATGACACCCAAATCTACATCTCTGCACCTGAACTATCCCCCTCTCTGCTAGCTCATGTTGCCAATTGCCTCTCGAGCATATCCTCATGGATGTCTGCCCGTCAACTAAAACTCAACATGTCTAAGACAGAGCTCCTTATCTTTCCACCCTCTACTACAGCTTTCACTCCGCAAATATCTCTCACTGTTGACAATGCCATCATCACTCCCACTACCTCACACAAGACACAACTAAAATTCTTATTCACGCTCTCATCATATCTCGCCTCGATTACTGCAACACTCTCCTTGCTGGCCTTCCTATCACCCGTCTGTCTCCACTCCAATCCATTTTGAATGCATCCGCTAGACTCATCTACCATACTAAACGATCAGTGTCTGCAGCACCTCTCTGTCAGGCACTCCACTGGCTTCCCATAGCGTCTAGAATACAATTCAAAATCATGACCCTAACATATAAAGCCCTCCACAATAGTGCACCCTCCTACATCTCTGCTCTCATCCCAAAATACACTCCCACCCACCCTCTTCGCTCTGCTAATGACCTTCTTCTCTTCTCCTCTCTCATCACCTCCTCTCATTCCCATCTTCAAGACTTTTCACGTGCTGCCCCTATTCTTTGGAACTCTTTACCTCGCACCACCAGACTATCTTCCTGCCTCAGATCCTTCAAAATCTCTTTAAAAACACATCTATTCAAAAAAGCCTATCATCTTTAGCCTCTTCATTCACTATGCATCTCTCACTCTCCTGTACCTCACACATACCCTTTAGAAATTAAGTTTGCGAGTTTTAATCTTGTGAGGTGCTTTAGGGAAAGCACAGTGTATATCAGATTGAAAGCTCAATAACAGGGTCTTCCATTATTTTCATTGTGGGGTATTGTTTATACTTGTACCTAACCCCTGTATTGCACTGCGGAATATGTTGGCACGTTATAAATAAAGGATAATAATAATAATAATAATAATAATAATAATAATAATAATAATAATTTATTGCTCTCCCATTTCTAATCTAAATTGGACTCCCATTTAACCATGAAGGGAGGTTTTTGGTCATCATTGGGGAAATTGAAGATTCCATACAGGGAGCCTAGGATGCCTCTGGTTAAAGGAAGGTTTTGACATATTGAGGAGAACCAGGATGGTTTGGGGGGGGGGGGGGGGGGGGGAGTTTTGACTATATTAGTCACCCAGTGTCTTAATTTTAAATGATTAAAGAATTCCTTAGGAGGGATGTTTAAGTTATTCCTAAATAGTTTGCAGGGGATGATTTACCCTTTTTTTTGGGCCTGATGATGAGAATTGAGGGTCTTCAATCAAGATAGAAGAAGACCGACTTCAAGCAACATGGATGTGCCCACTTATCCAGGTCTGAAGATTAAGGATCAGGTTGTCGATGATCATCACTCGAAGGTTTCTTTTCTTTGTTTTTATGTGTCTTTTTTATTTTTAGCTGACATTATTTATTTATGTAAAAAAATATTTTCAGTAATTATATATTTGATTGAATTTATTTTATTAAATTGAGGGGTAGTGATAGGGACTATGGCAGTCCTTGTGGACACCCATTGGGGGATAGGGTCCATGGGATCATAAGGACACCTATGGTAGTAGTTAGGATGCCATTTGGATACATAGAGATCCCCATAACAGCATCTTAAGTTTAGGTACCAAGGAAGTTCATAGAGACCCCCAGTATACTAAGCCAGGGGAGTTCATAAGGACACCCATTTTAGGTGCAATAGGTGTCCGGAGGGACGCCCATGGTGTAGTGTTTATGTTAGGTATGATAGGGGTCCATACAGACCCCATGTTATAGGGGTTCATTTTAGGTTCCTTGGGTATTCTCTTTAAAATATTCTATTAAATAAGAACATATTATTTAAAATATTAGTGTTTATGTCTTATTATTTGTCTATGTTTATGATCTGTATGTGTCAAAATAGTTAATAAAACATTAGTAAAAACAAAAATCGGAAACCAGATTTTGAACTAAAAGTAATTAGGTTTGTGTGAAAGGCTTTTATAGAGTTTTAAGGTCTGAAATATGGGGGAAGCATGGCAAAAGGAGTAAAGAGTTTCACTGGCTACAGTTTAAGGTGTAATGGGCAGGGGCGACTGGTGCATTAGGGCAAATGGGCAACCGACCTCCCAATATTATGCATTCAATATTAAATTTGCATTGATTTAATAAGTTCTAGAAGTTCCTTCAAAATAAAAAAAAACTAAAGTTGCATAACAATATTTTTTTTTATACATGGGTCATATCACTTTAAATTTTAAAGCTTCAATATTAAATACATATTGATTTAATAATTTGTAGAATTTCCCTCAATATAAAAATAAAAAAGGTGTATAACATATATATTTTTTTTACATGGGTGCTTTCACTTTACATTTTAAACTCCTCCAGCCATCCAGATTAGAGCACATGTGACAATTTGTCAAAATCCAATTTTGACAAAATTGGACATGCGTTCTGAACTGATGAATTGAATGGGAGGAGCTGCAGCTTTAACATCAGACTGGGAGCAGTAAATGGCACAGTCCCCAGCCAATGGGGCTTTAAAGCTACAAATAGGCGGTCTCTGTTACTATGGATGTCACGGTTAGTGTATGTTCCTGCCATGCTGCATATTGGGAGATGTAGTCATCACCCTAAGTTCTCCTTCACACTCCCTGGCTCTGGAAACTACAATCCCAGAGTGCCCTGGGTGAGTGGGAGCTGCATGTTCTGACAGTCCAGGCAGTGCAGGTGGAGGAGCAGGGAGGCTCTGGCTTTATTACACCCCACAGGTACTCACCTTTCACTGAGATTGGACGGTATAACATAGATAGATCAGGGAGAGACAGAGGTAGATCAGAGAAATAAGGGATAGATCAGAGAGATAGAGGAGTGATTAGAAAGAGAAAGGGGGAGATCAGAGGGAGAGACAGAAGAGTCATCAGAAAGAGAGAGGGGGAAAACAGAGGGAGGCTAGAGTATTAATATGGGGAATCAGTGAGAGCAGAGCAGAGACTGGGCTGGATGGGAATTTATACTGCCTGGCACACCCCTAACTGCAACCAACAGAAGTAAAGATCTGGGGCGTAAGAACTGGGGGGGGGGGGGGTGAGGGGGACAAATCTACCCCAGATTAAATGAATAGGTGATACAAAAAATATTGCTAAACTATCCAACAGCAAAAACATTTGAATTGAAAATAATTACATTTTTTAATACAAAGGACACTGGACTAAATATTGGTTTATGTTTTCTATCCCACTACCAACATGTTTTATCATTCACATTCCACATGTCCAATGTTAAATTTATGTTTTTCTAATCCACAAACTGTGGGGGAATGTATGGCTCTAAATTATTGTTCTTCTGGACATTATTTATAACTAGCAACTTGCCCCCTATATATGTGTGTGTGTGTAAATGTATATTATATATATGTTGTCATGATTCCCTTGACCATCCTTTGGGTTTAGTCATTCTTATTGTTATTTAATATGTTTTTTGTTAAGTTGATTACCCTATGTGTGTTGATTACTGTATATTATGTTGTTTCCCTATGTTTGATTGACTTGTGATGCTTGATTCTGTATATTGCATGTTTGGCTCATGAAGTGTTAAATCATTTGCTGTGCTGTCAGTCTGTAGTTGTCAGAGAGAGTCAGTTGAGATTGAGTGAGATATAATGGTGAGGTAACCCAGGTATCAGTGACTCAGAGAAGCTTAATATATATATATATATATATATATATATATATATATATATATATATATATATATATATATATGGAATAAGATATCTGGAAGATATATATATTTATCAGAATCCATAGTGAAGATAGGATTAATATATATATGGAAAAAGTATCTGGAGGATATATATGTGTCAGAGAAAATAGCTGCCCTTATCCTGTACAAGTAATTATTGTGTATACGCTCCTAATCAAAGGGGAGGAAACCAAAGTGTGTTTAGGCTCCTAATAAAAGGGGAGGAAACCTATCTAGAAGATATGTATATATGTCAGGATTCCTAGAGAAGATACTAATGGAGTGGATGTTATGATGCCTTGCAGATGCAACCTTGTCAATAGTAATTTATAAGACACACAAACTAATGCAAAATGTTATCAGTTCAAGTTTAAATATACATCTATTGAACCTGTTATGAATTATAACAACAATTGAAGTAGTTCCTGATTTTTATAATGCTGAGCCCGAGTTCATTTTTTTTTTAATACTGCATCTGAGTAAGGGCATTTTAAAAGACACGAGCTGTCTTGGTGAAGGGATCAAAAGAACCTGGTAGATCTGCTGGTTAGGTTTTGCCATAATAGCCTTATCAAGCCCAACTGAAGAAGAAGCAGATTGTAACAAGTAGTGGCAGCAGTGGGATCCCTTTATCAACTATTTAAGACAGCAGCCAGGATGGCATATGGAAACTTGTCCAAGATAGAAATCAAGTACTTTTGGAGGCTTGGAAGAGATGCAGAGACAGGCAAACGATTTGCCCAATACTATCAGACCAGATCCCTGCAGAGCAGATGTTACTCAGGAGAAAAGGAGCCAGATCACAAGGATAATGGAGCGGAGAGCACACCAGGTTGAAATTGAAGAGGACCTGGCAGCAGCTTTTATGCATCAGTGGATGGCATTCCTTGGAATGCAACAGGGAGGTGAGCTATCAAAATGACTGGAAGGACTGGTGTGGGAGGAGATCACTTTGGTGGAGCAGTATGATGATCTGAAGGAACCGGCTTATTGCAACAGCCTAAAGAAAAGACTCCAGTGTGTACTGCAGGGCGATCCAGCATTTGGCCTATTGAAAAGAGGATGCTTCTGTATAATCAGCGCTGCCAATAATTCTGACTAAAACCAGGGCTGCGTTGATTGAACCCCCTAATCCAGGAAGAGTTAGAGCTGCAAGCTAATTTTATGAAGCTGCTGGTAGAGGCAACCATTGGTAGGACCTGGCTCAAGGGATGGAAGGACCCCTGCCAATCAGAGAAGGATGAAGAAGATGCATTGTGCCACCAGGAGGTCCTAAAAGCATCTGTCTTTCTTGCAAACCTGCAGAAAAATATTGCAGAAAAAGACAAGCAGATAAATAGGAAAATATTGTTTGGCTCTGGCACATCCTAATTTTGCAAATAGTGGAGAAGAGCTCAAGTCTCTACAGAGAGAAAACATGTCCCTAAAAGCAGAAATCAATCTGTTCCAGGGTTTGAAGAATGAGCAGGTTGCTGCCACTCTCATACAGGAACAGCTGCAAAGTAATATATTTGAAAGAGATGAGAAAATAAAATATCTCAATGAGCATCTTCAGAATGAGCATGCAAAAGTGTCCAACAAAGTTGAGGAAAATAAAGTTCTGCATAATTACAACAAAGAGTTGCAATTACAGATCAATACATTACAGGCTAATAAAGATTTATTAGGGCAGATGAAGAAGAATAATCAAGAAAAAGATGAAAAAATCAAAACAGTGGAAGAACTTTTAGTGACCGGACTCATAGAGTTGGCAAACAAACAAGAAGAGTTAAGAATATTCAAAGAAGAACATTCATCCTTAAGAATGGATATTAAAAATCTGCAGGCTGAAAAGACAGAACAGATGTCACTTACTTCAGCTGTTGAGGAACTGAAGAATGTGATCCATGAGAAAGAGGGGAATATAAAGTCTGTAGAATATTGCCTACAGGCTGAAATCCTCTTAGTGGTCATAAAGGAGAAAATTATTCAGGCATTGAATAAGAAAATCGAAGCTCTGGAGGAAGAGTTAGCAAATAGCCAACTTGAAAAGGCAGAACCAGTGCCTATTATAGCACAGGTACAGGAGCTACAGAATGAACTGAAGGACAAGAAAAAAACATTAAGTATGATGGAGGCCAGATTAAATGAGCGTGAGAAGCTGGCACTGGTGTGTTTGAAAGAAAATTTTGGAGCAGAAGAGGTCAAGATTTCTGATGCCAGCCAACAACTACAACTGCCTACTTTTGGTCCAATAGGCCCATGGACTGTTTTAGTCATAACAGGACAGCTGTTAGGACTGGCCTGTTTGGGGAGGGTTGTTGTGGCATGGGATCAACTGGAGTCACTTCCAGAATCGTTTTTGCCCCTGAACATTGTACAGATAAAAAAGAACAAAGTCGATCCTGCACACTCAATAAGAACTCGGGTAAGGGAGGCCTCAGGGAATTGCTTTACACATCTGCCCCAATGTGGTTGAGTAGCTCAGCAACCCAGTCATGGACTTATTCATGGACTTAATTTTTTGCAGCATGCCAGTGTTCACCTGAAAGTTAGATTAAGTGGGATGTAGTGGTGTCTCTGATCAGTGATTCTGAGAATATATATATATATATATATATATATATATATATATATATATATATATATATATGGAATAAGATATCTGGAAACTATATATCTGTATCAGAATCCATAGTGATGATAGGATTAATATATACATGTAAAAAGATATCTGGAAGATATATATGTGTCAGAGAAAATAGCTGCCCTGATCCTATACAATTAATGAATGTGTATATGCTCTTATTCAAAGGGGAGGAAGCCAAAGTGTGTGTAGGTGCCTAATAAAATTGTAGGAACCCTATCTAGAAGATATGTGAATATGTCAGCATTCCTAGAGAAGATAATAATGAAGTGGATGTTATGATGCCTTGCAGATGAAACCTTGTCAATAGTAATTTATACAAAATCGAGAAGACACACAAAACTAATGGAGAATGTTATCAGTTCAAGTTTAAATATACAGTACATCTATTGAACCTGTTATGAATTATAATAACAATTAAAGTAGTTCCTGATTTTTATAATGCTGAGCCTGAGTTCATATTTTTTTAAATGCTGCATCTGAGTAAGGGTATTCTAAGAGACATCAGCTCTCTCGGTGAAGGGATCAAAAGAACCTTGTGGATCTGCTGGGTAGGTTTGGCCATATTAGCCTTATCAAGCCCAACTGAAGAAGAAGCAGATCGTAACATACATAATTTTTAATTATATTGGGGGGGCAGGTGTACTGAGAATATAACCAAAATAAATTAAAAAAAGAAAGGTTTGGGTGGCACTGCAACAATGCAACCCCTCCCCCCCCCCTCCAGCCGCTAACCCTACCTCCACCATTGCACCTGGTGCACTGGTGGTAAATCTGTGCCTGCTTCCTGTGTTAGGAATAGAGTTACATAGTTACATAGTACTTAAGGTTGAAAAAAGACCTTCAGTCCATCAAGTTCAACCTTTCAAGATCTGATCCGATCTGCAATATGCGGATTAACTATTAATTAATTAGTTGTTATCCATGATAACCCTGAATTCCCTTTTTAATTAGAAATAAATCCAGTCCCCTTTTAAAGCTATCTATCGAATCGCTGTCACCCCCTCCTCTGGTAGAGAATTCCACAGATTAACCACCCTTGCTGTGAAGAACCCTTTTCTTTCTTTAAGGTGGAATCTTTTTACTTCTAACCTCAGGAGATGTCCTCTTGTCAGTTGAAAACCTCTTGGCACAAAAAAACTCCCTTGACAAATTTTTTATACTGACCCTGGATGTATTTATTTAAGGTAATCATATCTCCTCTTACATGCCTTTTTCTAGAAAAAATAAGTTTAATTTGGTTAGTCTTTCTACATAACTTAGCCCCTCCATTCCCCTTATTAGTTTTGTTCCCCTTCTCTGTACCTTTTCCAGCTCTAAAATGTCCTTTTTATGAAGTGGTGCCCAAAATTGTACTCCATATTCCAAATGAGGGAGTACTAGAAATTTGTATAGTGGCAGAATTATATTTGCTTCCCTGGCTTCTATACCTTTCTTAATACATGCTAATATTTTATTTGCCTTTGCAGCTGCTGCTTGGCTTTGAGCACTGTTACCTAGGTGGTTGTCCACAAGCACTCCCAAATCCGTTTCAATATCGGATACACCTAGATTTGCTCCATTAAGATTATAAATTGTATGGCTATTTTTCTTTCCCAGATGCATAACTTTACATTTATTCGTAATAAATCTCATCTGCCATTTAGATGCCCATTCCTCAATTTTATGTAAATCCCTTTGGAGGGAAAGCACATCACTATCTGATTTAATTACCTTGCACAACTTCGTGTCATCAGCGAAAATGGAGACACCACACTCCAATCCTACCTCTAAGTCATTAATAAATATGTTAAAAAGGAGAGGACCTAATACTGAACCCTGAGGAACCCCACTTACCACATTAGTCTAATCGGAGTATATCCATTTACAACAACCCTTTGCTTCCTGTCTTTTAGCCAGCTCTCAATCCATGAGCAGATATTTACTGCAACTCCTGTATCTCTTAGTTTGCACAATAGTCTCCCATGTGGCACTGTATCAGAAGCCTTTGCAAAATCCAAAAAGACTACATCCACTGAGTTGCCTTGATCCAGGTTCCTACTAACCTCCTCAGATAAACTAATTAGATTTGTTTGACATGACCTATCCCTCATAAATCCATGTTGACTCCTACTTATAATCCTGTTCAAATAGACATATTCTTGTATAATATCCCTTGTTAACCCTTCTAAAAGCTTCCCCACTACAGAAGTGAGGCTCACTGGTCTATAATTCCCCAGATTAGCTCTTGCTCCCTTTTTAAATATAGGTATCACATCAGCTTTTCTCCAGTCATCTGGTAGAGACCCTGTGTTGAGTGAATCTTGAAAAATTAAATATAATGGTTTGGCTATTACAGAACCCAGTTCCCTTAGTACCCTTGGATGTATTCCATCAGGACCCGGGGCTTTATTAACATTTATTTTTTCCAACCTCTTTTGGATTACTTCCTGTGTTAATCAATTATTTGGCAAAGGTAGTGTAGCCCCATTATGTTGCTGTGTCCTAACCACTGGTACCTCCCTTGTGTATACCGAAGAAAAGAACCTATTTAACTCATCTGCCTTTTCTTGGTCACTAATTATCAGACGGCCTGTGTCACATTGTAATGTTCCTATAGCTTCCTTCCTCGCCTTCTTCCCATTAATATACTTAAAAAATATTTTATGGTTGGTCTTACTCTCTTTTGCAATTAATTTTTCATTTTCTATTTTAGCCAGTGTAATCGCCCTTTTGCAAGCCTTGTTGATTTCATTTTATTCCTGTAAGGCAGTCTCTGTCCCCTCTTGTTTGTATAATTTAAATGCCTGTTTTTTACTCCATATCTTGATCTTTAAATCATTGTTAAGCCACATTGGATGGGATTTACTCCTTTTACTTTTATTCCCACAAGGTATATGCTGATGTGTATGTATATTTAGTAAGGATTTAAATTTTGTCCATTTATGTTCAGTGTTTTTACCTGCCAGTACTCTGTCCCAGTCTATACTTCGTATTGCTGCCCTTAGACCATTAAATTGTGCCCTTTTAAAATGAAGAGTTTTCGTTGGCCCCTAAAATGTTTTTTTTTTAATTCAATCTCAAACGAGACTGTGCTGTGATCACTGTTTCCCAAAGGTTGCCCTATTTCAACATTTGATACTATATCAATATTATTTGTGATTACTAAATCTAAGATAGCTTCATTTCTAGTAGGCTCTTGTATAACCTGGGCCAGATAATGATCCCTGAGTGTACTCAAGAACCTGCTCCCCTTAGATGAACTGCTGGTCTCATTTATCCAGTTTATTTCAGGGTGATTAAAATCTCCCATTATTGGAACCTGACCATGCTTAGCCGCATTTTCAATCTGCAACAATAATTGTATTTCCTCACTTTCAGCTATATTTGGGGGTTTAAAGCATACTCCTACTAATATTCTTTTGGAATTTGCTGCTTCGCTATTTAACTCTACCCACAAACATTCAGCTTTATCACTAGGTCCACCATAAATATCTTCTCTGACTATAGGCTAAAATTCAGGCTTAACATACAGACAAATCCCTCCTCCTCGTTTACCATTGCCTCTATCTTTCCTAAATAGGTTATAACCATCCAGATTAACAGTCCAGTCATGAGATTCATCCCACCACGTTTCAGTAATGCCTATTAAATCCCATTTTTCATTAATTGCTATTAATTCTAACTCTCCCATTTTTCCTGGCAAGCTTCTGGCATTAGCAAGCATACACATTATGTTATGAGTCTGTAGTTCTGAAGTGCCTGCCACTGTACTTGAATTATTTAGTACTACCTCCCTATTGACTATACTACCCCTCCCCCCATCTCCTCCCCTATGAGTTGTTAATTCATCCCTAATACCATCTACAGTTTCTACCCCATTACTTATATCTAGTCCCTCCCCTTCTCCCCCCACCTACTAGTTTAAAAACTCCCCCAGCCTTTCTACCATCCTATCCCCTAGTACAAAAGCTCCCTCATCATTAAGGTGCAATCCATCCCTACTGTAGAGATTGTACCGAAGTAAGAAGTCAGCCCAGTGCTCTAAAAACCCAAACCCCTCCTTAGTGCACCACATCTTTAGCCACACATTAACCTCCCTAAGCTCCTTCTGTCTCCCTGGGCTAGCACGTGGCACTGGTAGTATCTCAGAAAATACTACCTTGGAGGTCCTTGCTTTCAGCTTATTACCTAGTTCTCTAAAATCCTTCTTTAGGACACTCCATCTTCCACTAACTTTGTCATTGGTACCAATATGTACCAAGACCGCCGGTTCATTTCCAGCCCCTCCCAATAATTTGTCTACCCGATCCACAACATGACGAACCAGAGTACCGGGGAGACAGCAAACTGTTCGATTGCTGGGATCTGGGTGACAAATCACCCTGTCTACCTTCCTAATAATAGAGTCCCCTACAACCAAAACCTGTCTGTTGCTCTGCCTATTCTGCCCTCCCTCTCCTCCAGTAGAGCTGTTCTCCCGGCTGTTAGAGGGAAAAGCTCTATCTGGCATTGCCATTCCTGAATGGACATCCCCAACAGTTTCACTCAATCTGGCAAATCTGTTGGTGTTTGCCAACTCAGAACTGGCCTGCCTCATCCTGTTCCCCCTGCTTTCCCTTGTAACTGTAACCCAGCTACCTCCCTGGACATCCTCACTAGCCCCAGCTCCGCCCTCCATGCTAGGCCCAGCTAAACTGTGCTCAGTGAGCACCAACCCCCTTTCCAGTGGAGCAATATCACTAAGTGCTCCAATTTGAGCTTCCAGAGAGGCAATATGCTCACACCTCTCACATGGACCCTGGATCATCTGTTCCAGTATTGCATACATATGACAGGATGTATACTGAGTGAGGTTGCCACTGGACTGACTCATAATTATAATTATTGTCTACAAAAATTCAGTGGGAAAAATAAATAATATAAAATTATATTTGTATAAAGTTTTCCTCCTTTGCACTATAAATCTGCCCTCCCTTTTCTTTGAAGTCCCTATCCCTATTTAAACTCCTACACTTTCACTAGAACTGCACCTGATACCGAAAATGTTTGCAAGCTCACAAGTTCGCCCCTTCTCCCGTTTATACTAACTTCTGCCTTCTCACCTGGGCACAATTAGTGCACTCTGCAATTTATCAGTCTTTACCTGTAAAGGAAAATCCACTTGTAAACAGGCCCCAAAACATGTAAACATGCCCCAAAACAGTTGAATTATCCCCACAGATTTGGGGTCCTACGCCCATGATAGAGAGTGCTGGTAGATGGGAGAGAGGGGGGAACAGAGAGATTCGGGAGTAATAATATGAGGGGATCAGAGCCTGCACTGGAAGGGTTTTTACACTACCCCTCTAGGACTGACCAGAGAAGAGAGCTCAGGCAGAGGAAAACAGAGAGAGATAGGATGAGATCAGAGAGACATACAGTAATACACAGAGAATCAGCACAGATAGTGGGACCATGGGGGAGCAGCAGAGCAGTGGAATGTGCACCATGAGACGAGCAACAGCCCACATGGACGCAATCCAGTCCTGGAGGTGAGTGGGTCCAGCATTCCACAGCACTGTCTTCCAAGAGGTGAGTGAATGGCTGAGATATGTAGTGCAAGAATTGACAAGCCCTGTACTGTACAGTACAGCAGAATACTGCATAACAGTACATAACTAATCCGTTCTGTGAGGCAGTGCAGTGTTTTCTGTCCTGTGCTCATTAATCATTGTTCAGGTGAGTAGGCGGGGTCTTTTTTAACAAGGGAAGAGCGAGCTTAGGAGCTTTCAATCATTTCTAATGTAAGTGTAGTTAGTGTGTAGGAGAATAAATAAGGAGGAAATCCAAAGAAATGGTGTATTATAAGAAAAAAAAGAAAACAAACGTATATATTTTTTTTCTGTTTTGTTTGGGTTAAGGTGTAGAAAAGCAATCTTTATACAAATACATTGATTTGTTTTCTCACTGTATTTTTGTAACTGATAATCATGAGTCAGTCCAGTGGCAACCTCACTCAGTGTACATCCTGCCAAATGTATGCACTACTTGAACAGATGATCCAGAGTCCATACCTCTGTGTCAGGTGTGAGCATGATGCCTCTCTGGAAGCTCAAATTGAAGATCTGGAGAGGAGAATTGCAGCACTTAGTGATACTGCTTCACTGTAAAGGGAGGTGGTGCTCACGGAGCACAGTTTAGCTGGGCCTAGTATGGAGGGAGGAGCTGGGGATAGTGACGATGTCCAGGGAGGTAGCTGGGTTACAGTTACAAGGGGAATCAGGGGGAACAGGAGGAGGCAGGCCAGTTCTGAGTTGGCAAACACCAACAGATTTGCCAGATTGAGTGAAACTGTTGGGGATGTCCATTCAGGAATGGCAATGCCAGATAGAGCTGTTCCCTCTAACAGCCGGGAGAACAGTTCTACTGGAGGAGAGGGAGGGCAGAATAGGCAGAGCAACAGACATGTTCTGGTGGTAGGGGACTCTATTATTAGGAAGGTAGACAGGGTAATTTGTCACCCAGATCCCAGCAATCGAACAGTCTTGGTACACATTGGTACCAATGACAAAGTTAGTGGAAGATGGAGCGTCCTAAAGAATGATTTTAGAGAACTAGGGAATAAGCTTAAAGCGAGGACCTCCAAGGTAGTATTTTTGGAGATACTACCAGTGCCACATGCTAGCCCAGAGAGTCAGAAGGAGCTTAGGGAGGTTAATGCGTGGCTAAAAAAGTGGTGCAGTGCAGAGGGTTTTGGCTTTTTAGAGCACTGGGCTGACTTCTCACTTGGGTACAATCTCTATAGCAGGGATGGATTGCACCTTAGTGATGAGGGAGCTTTTGTGCTAGGGGGTAGGATGGTAGAACAGCTCGGGGAGTTTTTAAACTTGTAGGTGGAGGGACTATATAGAAGTATTGGGGTAAATAGGGTAGAGATGGAAAGGGATGAATTAGTTACCCATGGGGGAGGAGAAGGGGGAGGGGTAAAATAGACAATAGGGAGTTATTAATAGGGGCCTCAAATACAGAGGCAAGCAATTCACAACGGCAGAGCCATAGCAACATAAAGTGTATGCTTGCTAAAGCAAGACGTTTGCCTGGGAAAATGGACGAGCTAGAAATATTAGCAGTCCAAGAAAAATGGGGCTTAATAGGCATTACTGAAACATGGTGCGATGAATCTCATGACTGGACTGTTAATCTGGATGGTTTTAACCTATTTAGGAAAGATAGGGGAAATGGTAAAAAAGGAGGAGGGATTTGTCTTTATGTTAAGCCTGAATTTAAGCCTATAGTCAGGGAAGATATTTATGCTGGCACTAACGGCATCATTGAATCTTTGTGGGTTGAGCTAAATAGTAGAGGAGCTAATTCTAAACACATATTGGTGGGAGTATGCTATAAACCCCCAAATATAGCTGAAAGTGAGGAAATACAATTATTGTTACAGATTGGAAATGCAGCTAAGCATGGGCAAGTTCTAATAATGGGAGACTTTAATTACCCTGAAATAAACTGGATAAATGAGACCAGCAGCTCAGCTAAGGGGAGCAGGTTCTTGAGTACACTCGGGGATCATTATCTGGCCCAGGTAATACAAGAACCTACTAGAAATGGGGCCATCTTGGATTTAGTCATCACAAGTAATATTGATATAATATCAAATGTTAAAATAGGGGAACCCTTGGGGAACAGTGATCACAAAACAGTATCATTTGAGATTGAATACAAAAAAAAGAGTTGTAAGGGGCCAACAAAAACTCTAAATTTTAAAAGGGCTAACTTTAATTGGCTATGGGCAGCAATACTACATATAGACTGGGACAAAGAACTTACAGGGAAAAATACTGAAAATAAATGAACAACATTCAAATCCTTACTAAATAAACATACTCATCGTCATGTACCATGTGGAAATAAAATGAATAGGAGTAAATCATATCCCATGTGGCTTAACAATGACTTAAAGATCATGATGAGGAAAAAGAAACATGCGTTTAAATTATACAAGAAGGAGGGAACAGAGGCAGCTTTATGTGACTATAAGGAAATCAACAAGGCTTGCAAAAGGGCTATTAGACTGGCTAAAATAGAAAATTAGAAGTCAGTAGCAATGGACAGTAAGACTAACCCTAAAATATTTTTTCAATATATCAATGGGAAGAAGGCCAGGAAGGAAGCTATATGAAAATTACAATGTCACAGGCCATCTAATAATTAGTGACCAGGAAAAGGCAGATGAGCTAAATAGGTTATTTTCGTCGGTATACACAAGGGAGGTACCAGTGGTTGGGACACTGCAACATAATGGGGCTACACTACCTTCACTAAATAATTGGTTAACGCAGGAAGAAATCCAAAAGAGATTAGAGAAAATAAATGTTAATAAAGCCCCAGCTCCTGATGGAATACATCCAAGGGTACTGAGGGAGCTGGGTTCTGTAATAGCCAAACCATTATATCTAATCTTTCAAGACTCACTCACTACAGGGTCTCTACCGGATGACTGGAGAAAAGCAGAGGTGATACCTAGGTATTTGATACAGTGCCACATGGAAGACTAGTGAGCAAACTAAGGGATACAGGAATTGCAGTAAATATCTGCTCATGGATCGAGAGCTGGCTAAAAGACAGGAAGCAAAGGGTTGTTGTGAATGGAACATAATCTGATTGGTCTAATGTGATAAGTGGGGTTCCTCAAGGTTCAGTATTAGGTCCTCTCCTTTTTAACATATTTATTAATGATATAGAAGTAGAACTCGAAAGTAGTGTCTCCATTTTTGCTGATGACACTAAGTTGTGGAAGGAAATAAAATCAGATAATGATGTACTTTCCCTACAAAGGAATTTGCATAAATTAGAGAAATGGGTGGCTAAATGGCAGATGAGATTTAATACAAATAAATGTAAGGTTATGCATTTGGGAAGGGAAAATAGCCATTCAATCTATAATCTTAATGGAGCAAATCATGGTGTATCAGATATTGAAAGGGATTTGGGAGTGCTTGTAGACAACCACCTAGGTAACAGCGCTCAAAGCCAAGCAGCAGCTGCAAAGGCAAGTAAAATATTAGCATGTATTAGGAAGGGTATAGAAGCAAGGGAAGCAAATATATTTCTGCCACTATACAAATCCCTAGTACGCCCTCTTTTGGAATATGGAGTACAATTTTGGGCACCACTTCATAAGTAAGACATTTTAGAGCTGGAAAAAGTACAGAGAATGGCTACAAAACTAATAAGGGGAATGGAGGGGCTAAGTTATGAAGAAAGACTAACCAAATTAAACTTATTTTCGCTAGAAAAAAGGCGTCTACGAGGGGATATAATTACCTTATTTAAATACATCCAGGGTCAATATAAGGCTTTGTCAAGTGAACTTTTTGTAGCAAGAGATTTTCAACTGACAAGAGGACACCCTTTGAGGTTAGAGGAAAAAAGATTTCACCTTAAACAAAGAAAAGGGTTCTTCACAGTTAGGGTGGTTAAACTGTGGAATTCTCTACCAAAGGAGGTGGTAACAGCGAATTCGATAGACAACTTCAAAAATTGGTTAGATATATTTTTGAATAAAGAGGGCATTCAAGGCTATCCTAGATAACTAGCGAAGGAATATTGATCCAGGGAGAAATTTGATCGCCAGTTTCTGGGGTCAGGAAGGAATTTTGCTTTATTTCCCCTTATGAGACAATTGGCAAAGTTTCAGTGTTTTTTTTTTTCTGTTTGCCTTCCTCTGGATTAATTAACAATTAATAATAAAGGGAGGCGGAGCTAGCGTCTGGAGCAGGAAGACGCAGTGAGAAAGAGCTCCTGCTCCAGATTTCTTAAAGAGGCCCAAAAAGGGCCAAAAGTCCGGCCAGGGCAGGCCACAACCCCCCCACAAGACCGGGGGGGAGCATAGGAGTCACCCCCAAACCCCCCGAGGCGCACCTGGAAAGCCCGCCGGCATAGATAGCGCGGCCGCGCTCCGGCAGGTCACAAAAGGGCTGAAGCCCAATCAGTGCTCCTCTACACGAGGTCTCCAAGACCCGTGGACCGGGGATACCGTCCGGGCCCCGCTGGATCCGGCATCAGGAGTGGTTCAGTCGTGCCAGGAGGGATCCCAGAGCTGGGAGGCGGCCATCTTGCCTGCACACGAGGCGTCAGCGCTGCGGGAGGCCCAGACAGGGTGAGTGCCCCAAGAGAGGGCCAGGGGCTCCCCGGGGGCCGATCCCAGGCGACTGGCCAGGGCAGAGAGGCCTGAGAGGGCTGAGGAGGCAGCAGGAGAGAGGGGGAAAGAGCCCGCGAAACTGGAGGCCGCCATTTTGTAATCTGGGCCTGGTGGAAGGGCCTTGGTCAGCCCTGTATCTCCCTACAGCATCCCACACTGCTAAGGAGTGAAACACCAAGAGACACTGAGGCTGCTGAACTGGGGTCAGGCTGCTCAGGATAGGATCTGCCCTACAAGCCGGGCACAGGGTGACCCTCTCCCTGATCCAGCTCATGTAAGTGACTCTGCATTTCTTTAATAAGCACATCACTGGTGCACGGCCATCTTTATTGCTCCTTCACATACAGACTGCTTCTGGTAGCATATATCTGACCAGAATAACAGTGAGAAGGCTTCTACGCCAATTCTTCTTGCAGTGGCACAGACCACTATTTGCTGATATCCACGTACATACACCTGGAAAGACACAGCATCAGGAGTGAAAGTAGCCTGGGAACGCAGTCCCCCACCCCATTTGTGCGGCATCAGTTACCCAGTATATATTGGCCATTGGCGCGAGGTTGTCACAGCGATTTAGGGCAATTCTGAAGTGACAGTGACGCCTAGTAGTTGAACAATTCAAGACGCCAGGCAGAAGAAAATGGGCATGCACGCTTCATATAGAAGGTATGTGCGGAAGGGATCCTGGAGCTAGAGGCAATGGGGAGGCGACAAGCAGAGTAAGCTGAAATAATGAGATCCTATTCATGAGCGACAAGGAATACCCCAGTACCCTAGCCTGAACAGCCGCATTGCACATAATCGTCACAAACCCCATGCCAGGGGCGGTATCCTAGCAGCCCACACAAGCTAAAATAGCCAACACCAGGGAGACCCTCTATAACCAAGACGAACCCCCGGTGACCTGCGGGCCTGGAGCAGAAGCAGGACCGATGATGAAGAAAGGGAAGAAAAGCATAACCTCCAGGGGCATATCTTATCATTTCCCAGTAGCAACCACACCGAAAAACAAAGCAGGGGAGAGCTCCCCAGAACGGTCGGAGATGTCGGAAGCTAAGGGAGACCGGCCCAATACAATCACAGATGTGGACTTCTCGGTGTCAGCAATGGCCAAATTCGAAGTGTTGCTGAAAACCCAGCTGGCGTTGGCCCTAAAGGAAGTGAGAGATGAGATCTGTGCGGTGGGACAGAGAACTCATGAGCTGGAACGAACAACTGACCAAATCATATCCGCTCAGGAGGAAGATAAGCTGGAGATAAGTGCTAATACTTCTCGCATTGAGGCTCTGGAAAGCAAGATAGAGGATCTAGAGAATAGATCCCGTAGACACAACGTCCGTCTTAGAGGCGTCCCGACGAAAGTGGGTGACATCATGGCGTACCTTGAAGTAGTATTCTTTACCATCATGCCCGGCCATCAAAAGGAGGAACTGCTGATAGAAAGGGCCCATAGGGCTCTGGGTGGCCCTAGCAACCCAGAAAAACCAAAAGACATTGTTGTGCGCTTTGTGAGACAAAGTTCCAGAGACTTGCTAATGGCTAAGGCAAGAAGGTTGCCCAAGATAGTGGGACCGGACGGTTCTTCTTTACAACTGTTTGCAGATCTTGCCCCAGCAACCTTAGCAAAAAGGAGAGAGATGAAACCAGCTCTGGAATTCTTAACTGCGAACAAAATCCAGTATAGATGGGGATTTCTATTTAGCATCCAATTTGAATGGAGGGAGCAATCACATAGAGCTTTTTCCCTGGCAAGCCTTCAAAAAAACCTGGTGCATTTACAGCTGGTACCAGAAGGTACTTACCTGTTGGGTCAGCTACCCAGACCCAGAGAGAGGCCTTCCAGAGAATGGTCCGAAGTCTCCGTCAAGAAGAAACAAAGACACAACAACAGACTGGAGCAACGAGATCAGGGTAGTGGTAACAAGGAAGGGGAGCCACCATGTAATGATATAATGGACTGATAAGCTATTTATTAGTAGCAAGGACTAAAGGCCGTACTTATGGTCAATAATGTAGAGTCTTACTTTACTGTTTAGGACGAGTCAGAGTAATGGTCGGGGGGAAGCTGGGGTTTTGCTTAGCAAAAGCGTATCAAGAACAAGGATCGAAGTTAGGATAATCAAAGCGGAAGCTTATATTTCTTGTTTGCCGCCCATAGTTTCTTGGGGGAAGGGTTTTTTTTCTTTTTCTTTTAGTAGATAAAACTGAGTAGTATAGTTGTCTACTATCAGGAAGTTCCTCACACTAGGGATCTTTAGTGGGTTCAGGGATCTCCACTCCCTTGGCACGAAGGTGCAAGATGGTAAGTTATGTGAGGAGGAGGGGGAGGGTGGGGGGAACAGGGCCCAAAATGGTTTAGTTTTTCAAGTTCTGTTGTTAATGTGTTTTTACTGTATTTCTCTTGCTCAGGCTGGTAAAGAAACGGATGCACTGGCAAATCGCCGGCTCTCACGGACCTCTCCCGCGGAATCCAAATCCTCTGTCTCCACAAATGGTGAGTCACCACTGACAATAGTAACACACGACTATAATACCTATGGCTGAGTCAGAATACGTCTGCATCACACATAACGTTAGAGGCTTTAACACCCCCTCCAAAAGAAGCAAAGCGTTCCAATCTTACAAAGCCCATAACCCGGCGGTAATATTTATCCAAGAAACACACTTTAAACGCCGCCAGGTCCCGTCCTTTATGGACAAAAACTTCCCCATATTTCACACTACATGTAGTAACTCTAAGAAGGAAGGGACAGCGATTCTGTTACACAAAAATTTCCCGTTCATACTAGACAAAAAAATAGTAGATAAGCAGGGATATTACCTGTTTCTGACAGGGACCGTCCTAGACCTCCCGGTTACCTTAGCCACCATGTATGCCCCTACTAACTCTCCACACAATTATTTAATCAGAGCGCTGAGACACCTAGCGAAAGTGATAGAGGGTAAGATCATCCTGGGGGGAGACTTCAATCTGACGTTGGACGTGAAAAACGATAGAACGGGGAAAGACTTAGGAGGCAAATCTATGGAGGGAATGTCACCTAGGGACTAGAGAATTCACCTTCTATTCATACCCCCACAAAGTATACTCCAGAATAGATTACATACTAACGGACTCAGTACTGTTGAAGGAGGCTAGGGGGGTGGAAATAGTACCCTGTGCTTGGTCAGACCATAGCCTGGATAAGGCGACCATAAATCTAGGCCCCACAACTAAACCTCCATACAAGTGGAGACTGAACGAAAGAGTATTGACGATTCCTTCAGTTAAGGACAGAATAACCCAAGAATTAGAATTTTTCTTTGAGTCTAATGAAACACCGGAGATGGGGATTGGCTGGGTCTGGGTGGCGCATAAGGCATACATCAGGGGCATGTGTATAAAGGAAGCGGCCAAGTTTAGGAAAGAACAGAAAGCTCGAGAACAGAAACTTACGGAAGAGCTAGGCGTCCTAGAAAAGGGTAACCAACAAAAACCTAACAAGCAGACTAGGCGGGAAATTGAAAGAGTGAGAGTAGAATTGGATAAGATTTACTCAGAAAGGGCAGAAAAATTGCTTAGGAGAACCCATCATAAATTCTTCCTTCAAGCAGATAAACCTGATAGGATGCTGGCGAGAAAGTTAAGATCAAAACATATGCAATCAAGAATTCATTGTATAAAAGTAGGGGGCAGTGTAAGAACGGCTAATCCCACTAGGATACAGGAAATGTTTTTCCACTTTTATCAGAACCTCTACTCGGCGGCCGGTAAGGAAACAGAAGGTAGCATAAGATCATGGCTAGACAGGTACGATTTACCAAGATTGGAGGAAACTGAGGTAGAAGCGCTAAACACCAAAATTTCACTCGAAGAAGTTAGGAAAGGAATACAAGCATTGAAGAGTGGTAAAGCCCCGGGTCCAGATGGGTTCTCCAACATGTATTATAAGATCTTCAAGGATCAGTTGGCACCCAGATTAGCCAAGTTGTATAACCATATCTTAGAGGGGCAGTCAATTCCCCCTGAAATGAATCTGGCCGAAATAACTATTTTTCGTAAGGAAGGGAAGGACAACACAGAGGTTAAGAACTACAGGCCCATTTCATTGCTGAACGGGGATATTAAACTCTTGGCTAAGATTATGGCGGACAGAGTCTCAAAATGTCTTCCACGTATTATCCACATAGACCAGGTAGGGTTTGTCCCCCATAGACAAGCTCGAGATAACATTAGAAAAGTAATTAATTTAATCCACCATGCCAATAATAACAAGATCCTGGCATGCCTATTGGCGTTAGACATTGAGAAGGCCTTTGATTCTTTGGAGTGGCCATACCTTGGGGAGGTCTTAAAGAAATTTGGTTTTACAGGAGGATTCCTAAACTTAATTAATACATATTATAGAAACCCGGAAGCGCATCTGAAGCTCCCGGGCACACTGAATCAGGCCATCAAAATTGGAAGGGGTACAAGACAGGGGTGTCCCCTTTCCCCCTTACTCTTTGCCATCGCAATTAAACCATTAGCACAGGCAATTAGGATGAACTCAGGGATCAAGGGTCTGGTAATAGGGCAACAACACTATAAACTTAACCTGTTTGCAGACGATATGTTGTGCACAATAACAGAACCTGAACATTCCATTACTACCTTGATGGACACCCTCTCAGAGTTTGGTCGCAAATCAGGGCTCCTCATTAACGTCGGGAAAACAGAAGCATTGGCTATAAATCTGGATTCTCACACAAAAGAATTAATATCAGACAAGTTCAAATTCCAATGGGCCAAGGACTACATTCAGTATCTAGGGATAAAAATCACACCGCATACAAATTCCTTATATAGGTCTAACTATCCCCTGCTTTATAAAAGACTTAGTGAAGATATGCATAAATGGTCTAGCTATCCTATTTCATGGCTGGGAAGGATTAACTCCTTTAAGATGACAATTCTACCGAAGCTGTTGTATCTGTTTAGGACCCTGCCAATCCCCGTCAATCAGGTAGACTTGAAAGGGTTTCAAAGGAAAGTATCCCAATTTACATGGAAGGGCAAACCCCCCAGAATCAAAAAGGAGATAATGTACAAGCACAAGGATAGGGGTGGACTATCATTTCCAGACCTGAAGAAATACTATAGAGCTGCTCAATTATCGTTTATTCCCTTAATTCATTCAGGGGTTCACCAACCGCTATGGAAAACGCTAGAAGACCAGTGGCTAAACCCTTACACCTGGGACACCCTGGTCTGGTTGGATGGGGTGCGGGAAAGATTAAGCACCCGGTTATTGCCAATACGTTACAAGGATTGAAATGGGCCCTGAAACACACAAAACTTTTTAGACACCCATCCCCGATGCTCTCAGTATTTGGGCATCCACAGTCTCCAACAGGGATCAGCTCAGAGGCAAAATGGTGGTGGAAATCTAGGGGGCTAGATAGGCTAGGAGCTTGGCTAGGAACGGACATTCCAATAACATACGAATACTTGAGAGATCATCATAATATCCCTATTGATCAACATTTTAATTTCTGCAAAATCAGACATTTGGTCAATACTATAGGTAGAATGCAAGGCCCCCCTAAAAAAACATGGCTTTCGGGAATATGTCAAAAAGTTCCCCTGACTAAAGGAATCATAGGGGGTATATACGAAATTTATAATACACCTACAGAAGGGGTAAGGGATAAATACATAGAGGAATGGGAGAGGGACATAGGAGAACACTGGGAAACAGAGAAATGGGAGAAAGTTTGGAAAAATATTTATAAAGGTTCACTAAACCACACACTTCTAGAAACTGCCATTAAGGTCCTCCACAGAACTTACCTAACCCCTGTAAGAATGGCGAGGTGGAACAAATCAGGGGGGATATATTGTACAAGGGGCTGTCAGACTCCTGGTTCATTCATACACATGTGGTGGGAATGCCCTAAAGTTGCTCAGATATGGACAGCTGTGACAGATCTTGCGGTTGACATTCTCAAAACCCCAGGAGGGGGCTCGTTAGATTCATGTTTATTGGGAGCCCCAGACCCATGGCTATCCCCAACACAAAATAGGCTACTACAATTCATGTACATGGCTACCAAGTCACATATCGCTAAACATTGGAAAACGGATACACTTGAGCTTCAGGCTATAAAAAACAAAATAAACTATCTAGCAGTAAACGAGCACATGACACATATTTTAGCAGATTCGGTCCAGAAATACAGAGACATATGGGAGCCATGGTTAGCATATGTGGGCTAGCAAGGTGGGAACACAGGTGGGTAAGGCGACAGAGAGAAGGAAAACAAAAGGGGGAAAAAAAAAAAAAAAAAGGGAAAAACTAGGAGGAGGAGGAAACGTGAGAGGCGCTGGAGAGACCGGCGAGGAGCCATGCAGTTCAGAAAGGTAAAACAAATAGAAATTCTAATGCTTTTTTTTTATATTGTATGAGAAAATACAGGTGACACTACAGTTTTGAATTTTGTTCAAGTTTAGGTGTGTAAGAATGAATAAAGGATATGGGGGATTGATATGTTGAATTAGGTTTCTGTAATCAAGAATAGATACCTTGTACATAGGAAGGTCATTTTTCAAGGGTAGTAAGAAGGGAAGGTCTATAGGCTTAGAAAACCAGGCTTAAACCCGAGTATGAGTATAAATAAAGACAAAAAAACCCTATTAGAGATTGTTTTTCTGTTTTTTGTTTTATTTTAGGATTTCACATTTGGTTAATTTAGTTGGGGTGGGTAGGATTTA
Source organism: Discoglossus pictus (assembly GCA_027410445.1). Classification (NCBI taxonomy): domain Eukaryota; kingdom Metazoa; phylum Chordata; class Amphibia; order Anura; family Alytidae; genus Discoglossus; species Discoglossus pictus. The sequence continues at coordinate 60,045,534 of CM050171.1, forward strand.
TTTAAGTTAAATGCTATATGGAATGTCGCAGGTAGGGTAAATACAAAGAACACTAGAAGGGGCATTTGGGGATTAAGGTTCATATTGCTAAATGTAATAGGCCCCATTAAGCCTAGCCTGCGAGCTATGGATTACTGAGTCAATAAATGAAAAGTTACAGAGAAAAGAAAAAAAAAAAAGTTATACCCATTTATGGTTAGTGTTGTATTACCAGAAAACGGAAAAGGAGGGGGGAGAGGTCACGTTGATTGCAGAGTCAGGTTACATATGTTTATAAAAATGGTTGTAGAAGGTTAATTCCTGACCTGTGAGTCATGGCTTACTGATATATTGTGTGTTTAATGTTTGAAGTGACCAATAAAAACTATTGCCCCTCCTCTGCCTCCCTTGTGTCTCCCCCTCCTCCCCCTCCCTTGTGTCTCATTCCACCCTTCCTCTACCTCCATTGTGTCTAATCCCCCCTCTCTCCCTTGTGTCTCATTCCCCCTCTCCCTCCCATGTGTCTCATTTCCCACTCCTCTCTGCCTCCCTTGTGTCTCCTTTCCCCCTCCTCTCCCTCCCTTGTGTCTCCCTCTCCTCCCCCTCCCTTGTGTCTCATTCCACGCTTCCTCTCCTTCCATTGTGTCTAATCCCCCCTCTCTCACTTGTGTCTCATTTCTCCTCTCCCTCCCTTGTGTCTCATTTCCCACTCCTCTCTCTCTCCCTTGTGTCTCATTTCCCCCCTCCTCTATCTCCCTTGTGTCACATTTCCCCCTCCTCTCCCTCCCATGTGTCGCCTTTCCCCCTCCCCTCTCTCCAATGTGTCTCCTTTTCTTCCTCCTCTCCCTCCCTTGTGTCTCCTTTTCCCCCTCCTCTCCCTCCCTTGTGTCTCCTTTCCCCCCTCCTCTCCTTCCTTGTGTCTCCTCTTCCCACCTCCCCTGTGTCTCTTTCCCCATCCCTCCCCTGTGTCTCTTCCCCCTCCTCTGTGTCTCTTTCCCCCTTCTCCCTCTCTTGTGTCTCATTCCCCCTTTCCCTCCCATGTGTCTCATTCCCCCACCCTTCTCGCTCCCTTTTGTCTCCTTTCCCCCCTCCTCTCCCTCCCTTGTATCTCATTTCCCCCCTCCTCTCTCTCCCTTGTGTCTCATTTCCCCATCCTCTCTCTCTCCCTTGTGTCTCATTTTCCCCCTCCTCTCTCTCCCTTGTGTCTCATTTCCCCCCTCCTCTATCTCCCTTGTGTCTCATTTCCCCCTCCTCTCCCTCCCATGTGTCTCATTTCTCCCCTCCCCGTCTCCCTTGTATCTCCTTTTCCTCCTCCTCTCCCTCCCTTGTGTCTCATTTTCTCCCTCTTCTCCCTTCCTCCTCTCCCTCCCTTGTGTCTCCTTTCCCCCTCCTCTCCCTCCCTTGTGTCTCATTTCTCCCTCCTCTCCTTCCTTGTGTCTCATCTTCCCCCTCCTCTGTGTCTCTTCCCTCCCTCTACCTACCCTATGTCTCTCCCCCCCTCCATCCCCTGTGTTGCTTCCCCCTCCCCTGTGTCTCTTTTCCCCCTCTCCCTCCCCTGTCCTTTTTCCCCATCTACTCCCTCCCCTGTGTCTCTTTGTCCTGCTCTACCTCTCATGTGTCTCTTCCCCCCTCTCCCTCCCCTGTGTCTCGCACCCACCTCTCCCTCCCCTGTGTCTCTTTTATAATTTCCACAAAATTTGTAAGGGATAATGATGAGGCTTAGTAACTAAAATACATCTATATTAGGAATATTGAGTCAGCCACATAAATTAATTTCACTGACACTGTCAAGTCAATAAAGGTGGGGACTAATTGCTTTTTTGGTAAGTTCATTTCACAATGCATGTGTAAAATCTGGCATAGGAGAAGGCGCTCCTTGCCAGCAACTGCGGACCTCGCAAAAAAATACGAGACACGTTACCACCAATTACGACCTCGCAAAAATCAACCGAAAATGAAAAAATTAAAAAAAATTAAAAACACAATAAATACACACAACACATACATAAAAAGCTTACCTACAGGAAGAGGGGGCATCCAGGACCTCAAAAACTGAAGTTACACCTCAATTTTACTCAAAATAATAGAGTTTACACACTGAAAAATTATCTAAGCGAGAGAAAAAATGCCCGCCGAAAAAAACGAAAACGAGGCAACAGCAGTCTAAAGACCCAAAACACCACCAAACACCTACGGAATTGCCGAAAAAGACATACGAGATTAGAAAACAAAGACGCAACCAGCGCGACCCCAAACACATTAGAAACACAATAAATACACACAACAAACATATAAAAAGCTTACCCACAGCAAGGTGGTGCACCAAGGACCTCCGCAAGTAAAGTTACACCTCGATTTAAGTACAAAGTTCGGAGTTTAAACACCCGAAAATCACCTAAGCAAGAGAAAAAATGGCCGTCGAACTAAACGAAAACGAGGCTACAGGACTCTAAACACGCAAAACACCACCAGAAACACGCAAAACACCACAAAACAGCTACGGATATTCCGCCACAGCCGAATACCACACTTTAGCCACCATTTTAGAACAATAACTTATAAAATGCGGACACAGCTATGCTAACGGATTTGTCTCGCGCACGCACACTATTACACTCCACACATTCATCACGCTTACACAGCAGCTCCACACCACAACATGAAAACAGATTGCCAGCTCTTCAACAGAATGCTTCCTGCCTATATTACTTCAAAATAGGTAAAGTATATTACTTTATTATTCTATTAGTTATTTTATTATTATACACCAAACAGCATTAGCTCACTTACGATTTGATTGCCGTCATTTTTTGACGGGCAATTCGCTAGTAATAATAATAATAAGAAGAAAGTAATGGGGTAACAAGTGACACACGTAAAGATACTGGTACAATCTCCAGACTAGTTGCATAAGTTTATATAGGCTGAAGGCCAAAGCAGACTGAGTTCAAGTGGAGTCGATATCTTTGTTCAAGTGGCAAAGGGGAAAACACACACAGTATATCTTTGAAAAAAAGTCTCTTCTCACAACCTCTATCAATGTTGGTACGAGAAGAGTATGTTTTTCACCCAGATTTTAGCATGTTTGTTGTTTGCCTCATTTAACTCTCCAGACTCCTCAATGTCCCTGTAAGTGTTTCTTGTAGTATTGTAATATGTAGGAAATGTAATGTAATCTTGTAGTAAATGCAATATGAATAAATGTGTAGATTTTGACTAGATTTAACAGCTAAATCCATAATGTAAGCATTTGCATAATTGATTAAATACGTAAACTGGCAGTATTATATACTGACCTAATAATGATGTTTTCCCCATTCCACCTTATTGGTTGTAGTGCTTAATTAACTAAAAAGTGAATATTGTTTTGCCATTTAAAATTGCCATCCAGTATCATTATGAGGATTTGGACAGTCCTTTCCCCTGAAATGACCATTGTAGTGGGTTGTGTTTGTGTCGCTCAGTTGTGTCAGACTCTATGCGACCTCATGGACTGCAACTACCAGGCACATCCTTGTGTCCATGGTCATACTGATCCACTTGGTATTCATGACAGATATACTGGAGTGGGTTGACAGTTCCCTCTTCAGTTGGCCTCAGCATACAGCTCCTGGTATTTCTATGTGGTCTCCCATTCGAGTACTGACCCTGCTCAGCTTCAGGGTGGGGTGACCTCTTGGTTTCCTTACTGGAATCAAACACAGGTTGGAGCAATGAAAGCCCTGAACCCTTACCACTGGACCACCAGGGAACCCTTATTAAAATACTTTTTAGAAGGTATAGGGGAAAGAAGCGCACAACCAAATCCTAGTGCAGATGAGTCTTATTTATTAAATAGAAAAACACTGAAATGGTGCAGCTTATACGTCAATATAATAAGTATATAAACAAGAATGTAATAATAATCCACTCACATTTTATTACCTCGAAATATAGGTAAGTTGTTCAGCTTTCAGAAATTTCCATCAGTGGATAATCTGGATCACAGGCACATTTGCTAGAAGTCAAGCACACAGATCACAAGATCCCCCTGAATATGGGGTAAAATATGGTGTAGTGTATGCATGGGTTTTTTATATATGTCTAATGACACCATTGAAGCCCACCCAAGGAGACCCTTTCTTTGGGTAATCAGATGTCCCTGGTTCATCAGCCAGGGTATAATGACTCCCTTTTGGAAGGGATGCCCGGGACTAAAAAATCATGTCCACTATAGCATACACTAACACCTAAACCCAAAAAACTGATGGTAAAAAGCAATATACCTATATCTGTGTAGACCGAGAATCCACACTAATGGACTAGATGATGGCAGATAATATATAATCAAACGTGTTTCGCTTTAAAATTATAAAGCTTTCTCAATGATTAAAATACGATCACAAAAGGTACACACCGAATATGTGTGTCAATGCCAAAATGCGTATAAAAATTGTAAATAAGGAGTACTGGGGGCTTTTATACCTTCTCCTTACTCTTACCTCCATTTCCGTTATATAGCGATGCCAATTTTGGCACTACGCGACCTCTCCCAAAACTCCAGTGCAGTCCAATGCTACTCGGTAGTAATGGAGCCACGTAGTGCGGTACCCTAGCAACTGCGACGCGCTCTTGCTCACTTGACCTACGTCATCCTTTGCCCTAGCTCCCGCCAACCTGAAAATCACAACGGACTGCCTGGAGTTTCAGGGAGAGGTCGCCAACAATATGCCAAATGCCACAGATAATGAAGACAAGGCTATATTGGTATAAGAAAACAGTGTATAAAATGAAGAATACATAATACAAAACATCACATATATAGTTGTGAGCGTACGAGTTGTTGCTAACGTGAAGCGAGGGCCGTGGCTCGCGTAGCGAGGGCCGCGGCTCACGTAGCGAGCCCGCGGCCCTCGCAAAGCGAGGGCACTGTACCAGGTTCTCAGTTGCTGGCATGGAGCACCGAAGGCGCTCCTTGCCAGCAACTGAGGACCCTCGCGAAGCGAGGGCCTCAGTTGCTGGCTTGGAGCGCCACAGGCGCTCCATGCCAGCACCTGAGGACCTCGCAAAGCGAGGGCTTTAGTTGCAGCAACTGCGACCCTTGCAAAATTCACAACACAAATTCCCAACCCAAACAACTGCGAATCTCGCAAAGTTCACGTCGCAACCCAAAGAGCACGACACACACATTACGACACTCGCAAACAACATACGACACACGCTCACACACATTACGGCCTCGCAACACTCGGACGCAACTCGCGAACATTACAAAATTAAAAACACAATACATACACACAGCACATACATAAAAACCTTACCTACAGAAACAGGAAGCACCCAGGACCTAAAAAATGCAACTTACAACTTAATTGCACTCAAAATAAAAGAGGTTAGACACTAAATAATTTGCTAAGCGACACAAAAAATGGCCGACGAATAAAACGAAAACGAGGCTACACACGCAAACACCATACGAGACACGTTACCACACATTACGACCTCGCAAACATCGGACGCAACACGCCGACATACAAACATTTAAAACGTAAGAAATACACACAACAAACACATAAAAAGCTTACCTACAGCAAGAGGAACCATCCAGCACCTCAAAAAAACAAGTTACATCTACATTTAAATCAAAATAAAACACTTTAGACACTAATATCATCGCTAAGCGAGAGAAAAAATGGCCGACGAACAAAACGAAAACGAGGCTTCAGACGTAACTACACTACACTTACTCGCAATAATGAAACACATACTATGCGGAACATATCACAATCATATTAAACACCATTTTGAACAGTAATACGCAGAAAATGGCGGATGGAACGCAAATTGTAAGCTGGAACGCAAATAGCGCATGCGTATTGCGTTCTAACGGTCTCACTTTCCAGAACTTTCTACAAGTTTATAAATACTGCCTATTTCACACAAAAAAATACATTTCTCCTCAGGTGATGAACGGAGTGACTTCAGAGATAACTGCTGCTTTTACTTGAGAAGACAATTCTTTACTAATTTACTACTTTACATTGTGCAAATTACAACTGAGAGGTAAGCTATAATATATTACATTTTATTATCAGGACAGGTCAAACAAATAAAAAAATTAACTAGGATTTATGTAGTGACATATATGCCACATTTATGTGTATAGGCTCACAAAAAAAATACGGTTCATTTAACAAAACAATAAAAAAACATAATTCAATTTTAAACAGAGGTTTATGTATATTGACATGTGACACGCACACATATATGTCTATAATGTATAGTGACATCTGACACGCAGATATATGTCTATAATGTATAGTGACATGTGACACGCACATTTATGTGTATTGCCCCTGCATAGTGACATGTGACACGGACATATATGTGTATAATGTATAGGGACATGTGACACGCACATTTATGTGTATTGCCCCTTCAAAGTGACATGTGACACTAACATATATGTGTATAATGTATAGTGACACGCACATTTATGTGTATTGCCACTGCAACAAAATTAGCTTAAAACAAAATCAGTAAACAACTACATTTAAATGACATTATATGTCATGTATACTGATATGTGACACGCACATATATGTGTATCATCCATAGTTACATCTCACACACAGACATTTATGTGTGTTGGAAAAAAAACATATAAGGTTAATTTAACAATTTAAATATGATTCATGTATACTGATATGTCACACGCACACAAAATAATTACATTAAACTATGGAATGTGCTTCATGTATGTGACATATGTGTGTAGCCCCCACCAAAAAATAAGGTCAATTGAAAATAATTACACAAGTATATTTAAATGACATTAATTTACTGCAATTCAATAGATCATATAAAGCTGAATCTTTCTATTTCTTTTAATATTCAAACAGACTCTGCATCAACAGCGTCACTCAACAATTTGCACCGTGCACTGTGAAGCACAATCCCTTTTAAAGAACACCAACAAAGAAGAAGAGGTAAGATACAACAAGACATTACATGCTCAAAAGTCCATGCTTTGCTAGATGAAAAATTATAAATATACAAATAACTATTTCACTTTCTTTTTCAAACAGACACTACAAGAAGACCGGCGGATTAAGATTGGCAGGAGGGGACCGTCTGTCATTCGACACTTCAATCAAGGTAAAGTATTAAGTATAAACAAGAAAGAACCATGAGCCTTATTCAATTGCGACTTGCTCAATTGAATAGGGCTCTATATAAGCACATAACATATTTTTTATACAGAACTTTTTAGTTACTGAACTTCTAACCACAATCAAGGTTTTCAATAACTAAAAACTTTGCTCAATAAATATGTTATGTGATTATATAGAGCCCTCTTCAATTGGCAAAATTGCAATTCAATGAGGACCTATATATCTTTAATGGCCAAGGGCCTCACTCAAATGTGATTTGCCCATTTCAATAGGGCTCTATATAAGCACAGAGCATATTTTTTAAAGGAACTTTTTATTTAGTGAACACGTTGCTTTTGGATACAAGTTCACTAAATACAAAATTCGGTAAAAAAATATGCTCTGTGCTGATATTGAGCTCTATTCCATTGGCCAAAACACAATTGAATGAGGAGCTGACAATATAACAAATGCAGTAACCAAAGGCCCTCATTCAATTGCTATTTTGGACAATTTAATATGGCTATAAATAAGCACTTTTAGGCCCTTATTCAATTGCCATTTTGCTAATTCTATAGGGATCCAAATAATCACATAACATATATTTTTTAAAGAACTTTTTCGTTAGTGAAAACCTTGCTTTTGGATAGATGCTTAATAACTAAAAACTTCTTTAACAAATATATGTGATGTGCTTATTTTGAACTCTATTCAATTTTCAAAATTGCAATTCAATGACGGCCTTAGAGTACTATTACATTGTAAAAAATGCAATTCAATGAGGGGCAAACTATGCAACATATGGTACACAGAAAGGCCCTCATTCAATTGCAATTTGCCCAATTGAATAGGGCTCTAAATAAGAACATAACATTTTTTTTAAAAGAAGTTTTTAGTTACTAAAAATATATCCAAAAGAAAGTTTTTCACTGACTAAAAACTTCTTTAAAAAAATATGCTATGTGCTTATTTAGGGCACGATTCAATTAGCCAAATCGCAATTGAATGAGACCCAAACTGCTACACACAAAACAGAATTTCTTATTCAATGTTTAACAACCTATAAGCCTTACAAAGAAGCCAAAATAAGAATAACAAAAGTGTTGCGCACCTAATAGCATTGTACAAAAAATCACACAAACACATAGGAAACTATATTAACATTCTTCTTTAATGTTTAACAACCTATAACCAGTACAATCAAGAATAAATAACTTTTGCACAAGTGGTGCGCACAAAACAGGATTGTAAAAAAATAACACAAACACATAGCAAACTACATTAATTATATTATTTCATGTTTCACTAACTATAACCATCCCAATAAAGGTTAAATAAGTATACCACACGTGGTGCGTACAAAATAGGATTGTACAAAAACTAACATAAACACATAGCAAAATAAATTCATATTCTTATTTAATATATCATAACCCACAAGCCTTACTAAGAACCTTAAATAAGAATAACAAAAGTCGTGGGATTGTACAGAAAGTAAAAAATAAAAAATAGAAAAAAATAACCATAACTGATACAATACAGCCAAATTCATAAATTTTTTACTTATTTAAAAGGCATTTCACTCAAACAACATTTTCTATTTTATATTACAACAGATACTGCGTGAAGACAATCGGACGAGGACTTTCTCCACAGGACCAGACCATCGGACGAGGACTTTCAACACAGGACCAGACCAGCGGACGAGGAATTTCAACACAGGACCACACCATCGGACGAGGACTTTCACCAAAGGACCACAACATCGGACGAGGGCTATCGCCACAGGACCACACCATCGGACCAGAACTTTCAACAGAGGACCAGACCATAGGACCAGGATTTTACACAGAGGACCACACCATCGGACCAGGACTTCCAACAGAGGACCACACCATTGGACAACGATTTTGAACCGAGGACCAACAAACATTCGGATTTAAATCACACTTCAACCAAGGTACAGTATAATAAGTACTAAAGTAGAAAACTAAAGAAACTGCTTTCAGTGCAAATAAGTTTTGCAGTGGTAAATATCTATCCACAAACAACGTTTTTAATAAATAAAACCATTATTTTAAAAAAATATGTTACATGCTTATTTACAGCAGTATTCCATTGGCCAAATTCTTAGCCAGTGAGGACAGGAATTATAATTTTAATTAAATATAACTGATACATTAATGATTTGCCTTTTATTTCACCAATTGTGCACAAGAATCTTTAACAGGAATTACAAATTAAAATATACACAATTAAAAAAAAATTTTTCCTTTACAGATTAATATGGCTGATAACGAGACCAAAGAATAGAAGAAAAGACGTCAAACTAGAGAAAGACAAGAGAGATGGGCCGCCCAGAAGACACTGGAGGAGAAATAAATTCGACGAGAAAAAGAACGCAAAAGACTTGCAAATAAAAGAATATCAGCTGCAAAAATGAGAGATACAACCAAAAAAAATAAAAAGATAATAAAGCATTTACAAACTGTTCCTCAAACATCAGATGACATTTTACAAGATATCAGTCAAGACAGACCAAAAAAAGCAACTACAAAAACAAAGCATTTACAAACTCTTACTAAAAACTTACAGGACATTTCAACAAAACAAGGACAACATATACCAAGAAAAGCCAGGAAAAAAACTAAACATTTAGAACCTGTTGTTGAAACATTTCATGACTTTTCACCTGATGAATATGAAAGTCAACATCCGATATGCTTTGCAAATTGTCCTCTACTCAAGTCTTTAGCTGTAGAGGTTCATAGTTGTAAGGACATGAGTACTCAATGTCAATTTTGTGAGGCTTATTATTTTAAACAGGAGAGACCCAGAGATGGACAATTCATTAGTTGTTGTCAAAAAGGCAAGTTCAAACTTCCAGAAAGGAAACAATTTCCAAGCTATTTACAAAATATTATGACTGAACCTACTTTTCCAAATTACAAAAATTTTAAGACAAACATAAGATCCTACAATAGTGCCATATCATTTGCATCTATGGGGGCAACATTGGCTGCTAATGTACCAGGACATGGTCCTTACTGTTTTAAAGTCCAAGGACAAATTTATCATCGGACTTCACATTTACATCCAGAGCAAGGAGAGCAAAGAAAATTCGCTCAACTATATGTCCTGAATACAATGGAAGCTGTTGACCAACGTATGCAGATGGAAGAAAATAAAAAATGCTTACCCAGTGTTTTCATAGAGCTAAATAACATTATGGACAACAATCCCTACAGTAAAGCATACAAAAAATTGGCAGTAGTAGAAAATGAACAACAACTTCATGCACAAAGACATCAATTACCCATGCCAAAGGTTAATATGGTGCTTAAAAGAGATAGACATACTGATAAACGTCGTTATAACTTGCCAACATCAAATGAAGTTGCAATGGTATTTCAGAATGATGAAGGAGAACCACCATTTCAAAGAGACATTAGAGTATATCCCAGAAATGAGGAGCAACCATTTATTAATATTAATATCTTAAGTCCAAATTTAGATCCAATGACATATCCCATATTTTTTCCACATGGAGAAGCAGGTTGGCAACCAAAATTAACCCTTCCCAGTTACCCAAATGCTAAAGCCAGAATCCGAAATAATGTTTCTATGCTTGAATTTAAAGTAGCTCAAATTGCCATTAGAGATGAATTTAATCCAATTTTATGTGGTGGAAAACTAACACAACAATGGATTATTGATTCATATTTGCAAGTTGAGGCAAATAATTTAAACTTTATCAAATATCAACAAGATAAACTACGTGTAGAACAATATTGTGGACTCATGGACTATGTTGCTGACGTGGCTACAAGCAGAGACATGACAGCTGGCAAAGCCATCATTTTACCATCTTCCTTTCAAGGATCTCCTCGAAATATGAGAGAAAGATACAATGATGCTATGGCTATTGTGACAAAATTTGGAAAACCAGATTTATTTGTGACATTTACATGTAATCCACAATGGCCAGAAATTAATCAAAATCTATTTCTTGGACAAAGTGCTTCAGATCGACCAGATTTAGTAGCCAGAGTTTTTAAGATTAAATTAAATGAATTAATACGTGATTTCACTGTCTTGCTTATGTATATACCATTGAATTTCAAAAAAGAGGCCTTCCACATGCACATCTTCTCATAATACTTCAAGAGAAAGATAAATTAGATACTTCGGACAAAGTGGATGCAGTCATAGTTGCTGAACTACCAGATCCAGAACTATATGGTAGACTATATGAGATTGTTACTCATCGCATGATTCATGGACCCTATGGAGACCTTAATCCACAATCACCATGTATGGAAAATAATAAATGTTCCAAAGAATTTCCAAAAGATTATAGAGACAAAACATATGCAAATTGTGATGGCTATCCACTTTATAAAATAAGAGAAGGAGATATTGCCATTATTCGTGGAAAAAAAGTGGACAATAGATATGTAGTACCCTACAATCCACATTTACTCATGAAGTACAACGCCCACATCAACGTAGAAGCCTGCACTTCCATAAAATCCATTAAATATGTCTACAAATATATTTACAAAGGCTATGATGCAGCTACTGTAGTCGTCAAAAGTGCAGACAACCCTGAATGTAGTGAGTTAGTACATGATGAACTTGCATCTCATGTAGATGCTCGCTATGTCAGTGCACCAGAAGCTATGTGGCGGCTTTTAAAATTTGAAATGCATGATAGATCACATGCAGTATATAGATTAGCAGTACATTTGCCACATTGACATTTAGTCTATTTCCATGCTGGAAATGAAATGAATGCATTGGCCCAAAGTGAAGATCGTCACACTACACTAACTGCATGGTTTGCATTAAATTCAAATGATGCTCAAGCAACACAATACTTATATATTGAAATTCCATATCACTATGTTTTTGTGAATGGATTATGGAGACCAAGAAAAACCAGAGGCAATAAAATAATTCCACGAATTTACACAGTCAGTCCAAGAGATGTTGAACGTTTTTGCTTACGGATATTACTTTTAAATGTTCCAGGAGCACAAAGTTTTGAACTATTAAGAACTGTTAATGACATTGTATATGAATCCTTCCATTTAGCTGCAAGACATAGAAACTTACTCGCTGATGATACAGAGTGGGAAAGATGTTTAGAAGAAGCAGCACAATGTCAAATGCCACGACAGATGAGAGAACAATTTGCTTTTATTTGTATCTTCTCAAATGCTCCAAATGCATTAGCTTTGTGGGAGACTTTTAAAAGTAATATGGCTGAAGACTTTATGCGACGATACAATGAACCCATTGCACACTTAAAAGCGTTAATGGAAATCCAAGAAGTATTTTTAACTCATGGATTAAGTTGTGCAAGTTTTAATTTGCCTGATCCAGGTCTTATAGATGACATAAACTTTGAAGACTATGACATTCAAATACAAGCAGAAAGAACACAAGAAAGACTTGCAACTTTAAATACACTACAATTGCAAGCATTTCATGCCATTAAAAATGCAATAGATGATGACATGGTGACAGAGCGTTATTTCTATCTGGATGGACCTGGCGGATCAGGAAAAACCTATTTGTACAATTTATTAATGAGTTCAGTACGAGCACAAGGACAAATAGCAATTGCGTTTGCCACTACTGGAATTGCTGCACTTTTATTAGAAGGTGGAAGAACTGTTCATAGTGGATTTAAACTGCCAGTGTCTATTTTAGAAAATTCTGTGTCAGATATTCGCATGACATCCTTACAAGCAAAGAAATTGAAGAAATGTAAATTAATTATAATAGATGAGGCCACAATGATGTCATGCTATGCCCTCCAATGTATTGACCGTTTGCTTCGTGAAGTCATGGATAATATTTTTCCATTTGGTGGAAAGGTAATGTTGTTGGGTGGCGATTTTAGACAAACATTACCTGTTGTTGTACATGGAAATCGAACTGACATTATCGAAACCTGTATCAAGTCAAGCACAGTATGGAAACATTTTACCCATCTTCAACTGCAACAAAATATGAGATCAGAAGGACAAAATGATTTCAATGATTGGCTTATTAAAATTGGAGAAGGCACAACAGAAAAAATACTACATTTAGCTGACGACACTGTAGAGATCCCACCTCAGATGATTTGTCAACAAGATATTATATCGGCTATATTTGAAGGGAGCATCAATAACGAAGAATATTCCGAGCTTGCCAAACAAGTCATACTGACGTGTAAAAATAAAGATGCATTAATCCTCAATAATGAAATCTTAAAAAAAATGTATGCACCGCAAAGAAATTATCACAGTGCTGATTCTGTATTTGCTGATGACAATGAAAGTCAGGCTAACTTTTCGACTGAATTCATAAACTCTCTAACTCCTTCTGGAATGCCACCACATATTTTGCAGCTAAAGAAAGGTGCAATTATCATGTTACTGCGAAATATGAACCCCAAAAAAGGCCTATGCAATGGCACAAGATTAATTGTTCAACAATTAAAGGACCATTTTATAGATGCTGAAATTTTAACTGGGACCCATAAAGGAGAGAGAGTTTTTATACCAAGAATAGATTTAGCACCAAGTGAAAGTAGTCTCCCTTTTATACTTCAAAGAAGACAATTTCCCATTATTATGGCATTTGCCATGACCATTAATAAATCACAAGGTCAAACTTTCAAATCTGTTGGTATTTTTTGGGAAGAACCAGTATTTGCACATGGTCAATTGTACGTTGCATTGTCACGGTGCAAAAAACCACAGGCTATTAAAGTTTACATTGAAAAAAATGAAAGTCAAGGTGATTTATTAGAAGATGGATGTATTTTTACTAAAAACATTGTCTACTATGAAGTACTATAACTTTGCAGGATACAAATTAAAGATGCCAACATTTTTAAAAGCATTCCAAAATACATAACAATTGGTTGTTTAATTCAGTCATAATTAATGGAAGTACTGTTTATGAATGATTCGCCTCACAAAATACTTGCCTTGCATTGTTAGTAAAAATTATGTTAAAATGTTAAGTCCCTATGTTAATGTTTCTAATGTTACAAGTTTAAAAAATATATTTTCAAGTTATTTCATTCAACAGATTACAAAGTGGATGTTAAGAGGTCAAGCACCTTTTAAGTCACAATGTAAATATTGTCTGTTATCTTAAGATTACTACCTACATTAATGTTTATCGCCAGTTTATGTGCTCAGTAATTAATTACTTTAATTACGTACGTTTTAAGAAGAGTTTTACTGTATGCCTTCCTCTACATTCAATGTATATTCAAGTTAACAATTATTGTGATAGAAATTGCATTTTAATACTGATTAATTTAAAGGTCAATTGTTTTTACATTCAAATGTTAATACTTTTAATAAAAAATTAGGTTACAAAATGTATTCACTATGTTCCTGTTTATAATGTTTATAATGTTAAAAATTATACCTATGTTTTGTCAACTTCTAAACTTACATAAAAAATAAAGTTCAAGTTTAAAAATATATACTTAGAAGGTTATTGCTTACATATATTTTAAACTTCATGTTAAAATTCGCGACGTTTAAAGAAGGCTTTTTACTTTTTGCTTTCCTATTCATTCAATGTATATTAAAGTTAACAATTCTTCAGATACAAATTACATTTTAAAAAACCATTACATCAACATTTTACAAAAATACACGTTCATATTAAAATACTTACAAGTGACAAAAATATATGTTAATAACTAAACAAATTGACACACATATACATCACATTGCCGTCATTTTTTGACGGGCAAGTCGCTAGTCACATATATAGTTGTGAGCGTACGAGTTGTTGCTAATGCTTGCGGGCTCGCATAGCGAGCCCGCGTCCCTCGCAAAGCGAGGGCTGCGGGCAAGGGCCTCAGTTGCTGGCAAGGAGCGCCAAAGGCGCTCCTTGCCAGCAACTGCGACCCCCGCAAAATTTACGTTCAAACGCAAACAACCACACAACAATTGCGACCACGCAAACAACACGACACACCAACTACGACCCTCGCAAACTTTACCTCGCAACGCAAACAACATACGATACACGTTACCACACATTACGACCTCGCAACAATCGGACGCAACTCGCGAACGATACAAAATTCAAAACACAATAAATACACACAGCACATACATAAAAAGCTTACCTACAGCAAGAGGGAGCATCCAGGACCTAAAAAAAACAACTTACACCTTCATTTAACTCAAAATTAAAGAGTTTACACACAAAAAAATTCGCTAAGCGAGAGAAAAAATGGCAGCCTAACAAAACAAGGCTACAAACGCAAACAACATACGAGACATGTTAGCACACATTACGACCTCGCAAAAATCGCCCGCAACCCGCGAACATGAAAAAATTTAAAACACAATAAATACACACAACACATACATAAAAAGCTTATCTACAGCAAGAGGGAGCATCCAGGACCTCAAAAAAGCAACTTACACCTTCATTTAACTCAAAATAAAAGAGTTTAGACACTAACAAATTCGCTAAGCGAGAGAAAAAATGGCCGCCGAACAAAACGAAAACGAGGCTACAGCACTCTAAACAAGCAAAACACCACAAGAAACTCGCAAAACACCCCAAAAGACCTTCCGTATATTCCGCTAAGACGCATACCACACATTACCCGCCATTTTACGCCAATGCGGAAGTACACAACTACGCTAACGGTTTGGTCTCGCGCACGCACACTATCACACTGCACACATTCATCACGCTTACACAGCAGCTCCACACCACTAATGCTGCAGCAACATCAAAACACATTGCCAGCTCTTCAACACAATGCTTAAAAATAGGTAAAGTATATTCATTTATTAATGTATTACATATTTCATTATTACACACCAAACAGCATTAGCTACCTTACAATTTCATTGCCGTCATTGTTTGACGGGCAATTCGCTAGTGTAAAATAAAAACAATACCAATACTAAAATAAAAAGAAAATTGCACATACATATAAATAAAATAAAATATATAGTATAAAATACACACCATACTGATAAATTTAATTAAATAAAAATAAACTATGCAGGTATATAACAATCAAGATAATTATAAAAACCAAAGCATAAAACTGTCCAACACCAAGTGAAGTAGATGCATGGTTCTGCAAGAAAACCCATAGCGTTAGAGATCCCAATATAGATCCTAGACCATATAGAGCAATATATATTAATATTACAAAGCCTGCTACACCCATATTGATAACAATAAAGGTGCTAATACACAAGAGGCATCTCTAGACATATATTATCTTACCTCAAATATGCTGAAAGGTCTATGTCCCTGTTGAGACCCAGTGGCTCTAAGGTGCCAAGTTTATAGTACGTGTATGATTACTATTGTGGTCTACAGCTTGTATAGTGTTTCTTCTGGTATCCTTGTTATGTGCGGTAATCGCGCGAGCCGAAAAGCCATTATTCAATTTGTTATTATCAACATTATACAAGTGTTCGTAGAACCTTGCTTTTAGAGTTCTTTTTGTGCGTCCGCTATAGTGTTTCCCGCAACCACAGGTAATCACATAGACCACAAAGTCTGATTAGCAGGTTAAATGATGTTTGATGTTGAAGTTCTGCTTCTTACTCTTAGACACAATTATATTTTTCTGTGTTGGTTTAAGGAATTTGCATGTTATGCAATAAGCTCTAGGGCATTTATAACATCCCATTGGGCGTTTGAGTCATCTCTCTTTCTTAGCATTATTGTTCAGTTCTCTTAATTTGCTTGGAGCAAGGATATTCTTTAGATTTTGATTCTTCTTAAAAATGATCATTGGTACATCTGGGATCCACTTTTTTAGGACCTCATCTTCCTGCAGAATCCACCAATTCCTTTTAATAGCTCTAACACTTGGGCCAGCTGCCTGATTGTACTTGGTAAGGAATTTGCAAGACATATCTTTCTTCACTGTCTAACCAGTTCTTCCTTTTTTTCACGTTCATCTTAAGGAGTTTGTGTCTATTAGTATCTCTAACTTTAACAAAAGTTCTCTGAACCACTTTGTTTTGTTGTTGTACCCTTTAGCTCTAAACTTTTTCATGAGGATGTGACTTTCTATTTCATAGTCTTTCAGGTGTAAACATCTGTGTCTGATTCTTTTGAATTGTCCATGGGGGATGTTCTTAATCCAGGTCTTATGATGGCCACTGTTGACATGAAGATACCCATTAGTATCCGTGGGTTTTGTGTACAGACGTGAGGTGATCTTTTCCTGCTCTCCTGATAGAACCACATACAGAAAGGGTATGGAATGTGCATCAGTATTGATGGTGAACCGTAAATTCATCATGTTTGAGTTGACATATTGGAGGAACTTGTCTTGCATGTTGATGTCATCTGTTTTCCAAATAATGATAACGTTGTCGATATAAAGTTTCCAGAAAATTATGTTCTTACTAAAAGAATTATCCTGTCAAATAAACTGATCCTCCCAGAGTCCATTAAAGACGTTGGCAGTGCCTTTCCTCTGAAGGTAGAACTTATTCTGGAATGTAATGTAGTTCTTGTTCAGTATAAATTTGATGGTTTGTAGGTTAAATTATTTCTGTTCTTCAACGACATTATCATAGGAATCGAAAAACATCTTGACTGCTGCAATCCCCAACTCTTGAGGAATGGACGTATAGAGGGCATTAACGTCCAAAGTAATCCAGCTAAATTCTTCTTCCAAGAATTGTAATGACAACAGTTCCAGGAGGTTTGGGCTGTCTCTAATAAATGATTTTAAATTAAACACCATTGGCTGAAGGAAATGGTCCACATATTCTGACAGTCTCTCTGTCATGGCACCTATCCTCGAAATAATTGGCCTTCCTGGAGAATTTTTTATGTCTTTGTGGATCTTGGGTAGATGGTAAAACACTGCGATCCTAGGGAAGAGTATATTCAGACATTCAAATTCTTTAATGTTCAAGATGTCCCTTTTTCGTCTCTGTTACCAGATATTGATAGGACTTAAGAAGTTCTTCTGTGTGGTCAGCATCCAGATGTAAATAGGTATCTTCATCTCTAATGAGTCTCATTGCTTCCTCCACGTATTGTTCTCTGTCTTGGATAATGATACCTCCTCCCTTGTTGGTTGTCTATTTACAATCGTATGATCCTCTTGAAGGTTTTTCAAAGCTTCCTTCTCTGGGCGGTTGAGATTAGATCTAGCCGACGTGTACTTTTTAGAGCAGATCTTTTCAAATTCCTTAAGGATAAGTTTCTGGAAAACTGGAATACAGTTTCCCTGTGAATAAAGAGGATAGAAGATGGACTTCTGCTTCAGGTGAGTATGTTTGACAGCAGAATTGTCCGATTCCTTTAAGAGTTCCTCCAGATTCTTGATGGTGATTTCTTCCAAGAGAGGATCATCTGACGCAACTCCCTCTTCTCCAATTTCTCTCATCTCGTCTAATAGTTCTAACTCACTGAGATCTAGAGTCACTTCTAGATTATTACGAGCTTCTAGTGGCTTATAACAGAATAATATATATGCTTCTCGTCACATCTTAGCAAAATGCAGAGCAAGAGTGAGGTTCATAATAAACAGATGATTATCTACAAATATTTAAAAGCCATTTGGTTCAGCAAATGGGGCAAATGGCAAGCCTCTTTGTAGGATGTTAATCTCATGAGGATTTAATGTCTTTGTGAGGAATTGACTCTGCTGGGTTTTGAACCCTGGTACCCAGGCTGCTGAACCTCTTCCCCACCACTGCGCCAGCCTGCCTTTGTGAATTTCCTTGAGATCTGATAAACCTTGACTCTACTAGCAATAGTATCAGTGACTAGTCTCTTCAGCTGTGTCTGGTCAGGTGTCTGGTCCTTGGCCTATATAAGGCACTTCCTGTCTATGTACCTTGCCAGATTATTGTGGTTCCTGTTCCCTTCAATAAAGCTTGTTCCTGTTTCACCTACCTGTTGCTGAATTGGATCATTGCTGACCTAGGCTGCTGGTCTCCAAAACCTTGTGATTCCTATATCATTACAGAATAATCTGGCCCTTTCATGGAGACCGCCGGGTCAGATTCTGCATTGGCCCAGCAGGTTGCTTTTACTGCAAGAACTGTGCAGACCCAGGCACAGACCATTCAAGTGCTGCAGGACCAGGTAGCTGAACTGCAAAAGAAAAAGTTCAGTCAATACACAGTGAGTATACCAGCTACAGGGCACGTGATGTTGCGGCTGCTACTGTTACACCTGCTCAAGATGCCCGTTTGCCCCTACCAGAAAAGTTTGGAGGAGATCGCAAAAGATTTAGGGGTTTCCTAAATCAATGCCGTTTGCACTTCATGATGTTACCTCACCGTTTTCCATCTGAAAGAGAGAAGGTGGGATTTATTTTCTCCTATTCAAAGATGAAGCCCTGGCTTGGGGCTCCCCTCTTCTGGAACAGGACAGTCCAGTCTTGGGTAATTTATATGACTTACTCGAGGCCATGTGCCTAGTTTTTGATGACCCCAATCGATGTGCTACAGCAGAAGCCACTCTCCTTCATTTGCATCAAGGGAGGCGCTCTTTGGCTGAATATGCTGCTGAATTCAGACAGTGGGTTGCTGATACTCCCTGGAACCAATCAGCCCAGAGGTTCCACTTCAGAAAAGATCTCTCAGAAGCTATAAAAGATGAGCTAGCTCGTGTTGATCTTCCTGTTGACTTTGATGCATTTGTGCGTTTGGCTATCCGTATTGATCGGAGACTTTCTGAAAGAAGATTGGAAAGACAGGGCTCTTTTAGACCACGTGCTACTCCTATTTCCTATTCAAGAATTTCTACTCCGACCCCACAAACACCTACAGACTCTGAGCCTGAGGCTATGCAGGTAAATCTAATAAGAGGGCCATTATCCAATGAAGAAAAACCGTGGCGACGCACTCACAATTTATACTTGTATTATGGTAGTGCAGGGCACTATGCCATCAATTGCCCTAGCATATCCAAAAGAACAATAGCTATGGCGGCTGAGGGTGCATAGATTCGACACCAATCCCAGATTTCAGATCAACTGGATTCTGTCACACAACCCTTGTTTTCTCTGGCTCATGGTGAAGAGGGTATGTTGACTCAACATGCTCATTTTGTGGTGCCTATCACGTTGCAATGTGGTGATCGTAACATTTCAACTACAGCTATGATAGATTCTGGAGCAGGCGGAAACTTTATGGACATCAAATTTGCAGCAGGAAATATAATTCAGTCTATCCCTAATTGTTCACCTGTGTTAATGGAGACAGTAGACGGTTCTCCACTTACGTCAGGCCCGGTTACACATGAGACTGTGCCCTAAAAGTTGACTCTGGAAGTGAATCACCATGAGGCTTTATCTTTCCACCTAATTTCCTCAACACAGTTTCCAGTGATTTTGGGGGTACCTTGGATTGCTCTGCATAACCCACAGATTGATTGGAAGAGCAGAACTTTGTCCTTTCCTTCAGAACACTGCTTAATGAATTGTCAACCCTCTAAGGTAACACCTGTTGCCACAACAATTAATAAAATGGTTGCTACAAACTTGACTAAGCTTCCTCTACAATATCGGGATTTTGCAGATGTCTGTGAAAAGAAGAATGCTGATCAGCTTCCACCCCACAGGCCTTATGATTGCCCAATAGAGCTGTTACCTGGGACTGCTATCCCATTTGGCCATATATATTCCCTTTCTGAGCCTGAATTGAAAGCTCTTCATGAATACATACAAGAAAATCTTGCCAAAGGCCTTATTCGACCATCTACTTCTCCAGCAGGAGCTCCTATATTCTTTGTAGAAAAGAAAGATGGCAGCCTACGGCCATGCGTTGACTACAGGGACATTAATAACATCACTGTTAAAAAACGCTACCCCTTGCCTCTCATTCCTGAACTTTTGGAGAGACTTCGCTCAGCTAAAATATTTACGAAGCTTGATCTTCGGGGGGCATATAATCTTGTTAGCATAATACCAAATGATGAATGGAAAACAGCTTTCAGAACCAGGTACGGGCATTACGAATATCTAGTAATGCCATTTGGGCTTTGTAATGTCCCTGCAACTTTCCAGCATCTTATCAATGATGTACTACGAGATCTCCCGGATCAGTTTGTTGTGGCATATTTGGATGATATCCTAATATTTTCTGATAATCTTGAAAACCACAGAAAACAGGTCCGTATAGTTCTGGAGCGCCTTCGTACCCACCACCTATACATTAAACTGGAAAAAGGTGAGTTTGAACAAACAGAAATTAAATTCCTGGGGTATGTAATAACTCCTAAAGGTTTAAGTATGGACGCAAGTAAAATTAAAGCTGTGCTGGACTGGCCCATCCCCAAGAATGAAAAAGATATTCAGAGATTTGTGGGGTTTGCCAATTTTTACAGGCATTTCATTAAGAATTTCTCTGCCGTTATTACACCGATCACTGAACTTACACGTAAAGGTACTCCTTTTCAGTGGTCCGATAAGGCTGATACCACATTCTCCCGATTAAAGACTCTGTTTACATCTGCCCCCGTCCTGGTACATCCTCAGCCGGAATTACCATTTATTGTGGAAGTTGATGCTTCTGATTCAGCTGTTGGTGCTATACTGTCTCAAAGGACTGGACCTAAGATGCTGTTACATCTGTGTGCCTTCTATTCCCGCCAGATGGTGCCAGCAGAAAGAAACTATGACATAGGGAATAAAGAACTATTGGCTATAAAAGCTGCCTTCACCGAATAGAGACATCTCTTGGAGGGAGCTACCCATCCAATTACTGTCCTCACAGATCACAAAAATCTGGAATGTATTCGATCGGCTAAGAGACTGTCAGCCAGACAAGCACGCTGGTCCCTATTCTTCTCGAGGTTTCATTTTTTGGTTACATACCGTCCTGGCTCCAAGAATGGTGAGGCGGATGCCTTGTCTAGAATAGCTGACCCCCTCCATACTACCGTAACCAAGACCACCATCTTGCCGGAGGATATATTTATAGGAGTTACATTTCCTTCTGATCTGATGTCTCGCATTAAAAAGGGCTACGCTGAAGATCCAGTTCTTCGTGATCCTCCTCGTGATCTCCATATGACGATGCTTAATGGGTTTTGGATTTTTCAACAACGTCTGTTTGCTCCGGAGTCAGTGTGACTGGACCTTTTACGTCTCTACCATGACTCAAAACTAGCAGGTCATCCAGGAATCCGAAAGACACAAGAGTTACTTGCCCGATCCTTTTGGTGGCCGAAGTATTATGAGGATGTTAAGAAGTATGTGTCCTCTTGTGATGTATGTGCCAGACATAAGACTCCTCGCTCATCCCCTGTTGGCTTGCTTCAGCCTCTTCCGATTCCTCATCGTCCCTGGGGATCTATATCCATGGACTTTATTGTGGAACTACCTCCCTCCTCCCTCTAAGGAACACACTACCATTCTTGTTGTTGTGGACAGGTTAACTAAGATGGGTCATTTCATACCAGCTCGTGGTCTCCCTTCAGCTAAACAGACGGCTGACCTGGTTATTCTGGAAATATTTCGCTTGCATGGAGTGCCTGACGAAGTTGTTTCTGACAGGGGAGTGCAGTTCTCGTTTTTGGTATTATTTTTGTTCTAATCTAGGTATTAATGTAAATCTGTCATCAGCTTTTCATCCACAAAGTAATGGACAGACTGAGCGAACCAACCAGACTTTAGAGCAATATTTGCAGTGCTATATTAGTTACCTGCAGGATGACTGGCTGGATTTTCTACCCACGGCGGAGTTTGCCTATAACAATGCCCAACACTGCTCCACTTCTTTGAGCCCATTTTTTGCCAACTATGGTTACCATCCAACCTTTCTAGTGAGTCTCCCAATTACTACTTCCATTCCTGCAGTCACTGATCGGCTAACCACCTTACGAGATTCCCAAGACCTGTTGAAGGAGACTCATTCAGAGGCTCAGGAATGTTACAAGAAAGCTGCTGATAGGCTTAGAACGGAGGCCCCAGTTTATCTTGTTGGTAACAAGGTTTGGCTGTCAACAAGGAATCTTAAACTTAGGGTTCCTTCTCATAAATTGGGTCAGAGGTTCATGGGACCTTTTGAGATCATCGCTCAGATCAATGCTGTCACTTTTTGTTTGCAACTTCCAGATTCCATGAGAATACATCCAGTGTTTCACGTTGCACTGCTGAAACCTTTCCATGACAACACTTTCCCTGGCCTAGCCCTGCCTGCCCCACCTCCAGTCCTCGGGGATGGTGAGGATGAATACGAGGTGGAGAAAATTCTGGACTCCAGGATCTTCAGCAACAAGCTTCAGTATCTGGTTCATTGGAAAGGCTATGGTGAGGAGGATAGTTTGTGGGAACCAGTGAACAATATTCACGCTCCTGATCTTCTTCAATCTTTTCATGTGCAGTACCCTGTTAAACCGGGTAATAGGGCATCCAGAGGCTTCACCTATAGAGGCGGGGGTAATGTGAGGAATTGACTCTGCTGGATTTTGAACCCTGGTCCCCAGGCTGCTGAACCTCTTCCCTACCACTGCACCAGCCTGCCTTTGTGAATTTCCTTGAGATCTGATAAACCTTGACTCTGCTAGCAATAGTATCAGTGACTAGTCTCTTCAGCTGTGTCTGGTCAGGTGTCTGGTCCTTGGCCTATATAAGGAACTTCCTGTCTATGTACCTTGCCAGATTATTGTGGTTCCTGTTCCCTTCAATAAAGCTTGTTCCTGTTTCACCTACAAGTTGCTGAATTGGATCATTGCTGACCTAGGCTGCTGGTCTCCAAAACCTTGTGATTCCTATATCATTACAGTCTTATTCGAGATGTTAAAGACTTTTAGTGTGTATAGATTGTTCTTCTTGTCCTTTTGATGTTGTGTTCTCCTTCCTCCTCTACATCCTCTTCTTGTTCTTCATTTAGGGGCCTCTTTGCTCTCTTGGTCCGAGGTGTGAAGTTAGGGTTATTTGGGACCGTAGTTAGTGGTATGGTCCATTTCTTGTCTTTGTCTAAAAAAGAGTTCTTATTTTCCGCTGATACATCTCTCTCTATATGATTGGACTGTCAAAAGAATATACACATCTTTCTTTGGGTCTGCCTCCTTCTCTTCTCCAGTTGTCAGAGCTTCCAAAATCAATTGATCTCCATATTGGAGCATTATGTGACTTTGTTCTGTCTGGTCTAAGATCATCTCTCCTCTTATTCCCAAACTGATTGATCTTATTAGTTCCAAGTACTATATCCTCTTTATAAGATAATTGTTGATAATTGTTAATAATCCTTGATAATTGTTGTTCGGGTGTTCTTCTAACCGTGAAGTTTGGGGAGTCGATATCTTTCTATTGATAGTCGGATTTCTCTTATGTTGAACCTGGGAATTTCTAATTTTTATCTCCATCTGCTTAATGTAGTGCATCTCTATTAAATTTCTAATTTTTCCTTTTTTGAATCTATTGAGTCTCTGTTTCACATCTTTATCCATTTGTTGGTAAAAAAGATCTTCGGTGAATGGTTGAAGTTCTATAATATTTTTTTCCAATTTGGATTGTATAGTCATTAGATTAGAATTCCACAAGAATCTTCATGAGCTCTAGAGTCTCCGCCCATCTATTAAGGAAGGTGTCTTCTTTCATCTCAAAAGAGCATTTTTTCTGGACTCTCAAGCCTCTGTGTATGATCTTATGTTTGAGATAATTTTCCAGACTTAGATCATACCAATTGGTGATCTCTTGTTTATCCACTTATCCAGATTTCTCAAAAGGATTTTTGGTTTTGGATTAATATATGTCTCTTGTTTCTAGTGGATGTATCAATATATGATCCATAGACATATTTGTTAGTCATGATGTAGCCTCAGACAAAATTATAGTCACAATATGTACAAGTACGGGTGAAAAAGAGTAATGGACCAATAGTCACAGAAAAACAGCACCGAAAATATAAACAAATAAACTTGTGCAATTTGAACACAAACAATAGAAAATACATTAACCAATTCATACTACTATAATACTTATTAACCAAAAAATATGTATTTAAAAAAAAGCAATGCAGATTTAAAACTTACATTTGAACATTAGTTTTCAAACTTTGACAGATCTGCTTCTCTCCAATCCTCTATTCAGTGACCAGGGGATGCAGACAAAGCTACAATGGTAAAAAAAATATGTTTAGGAAAACCCCTGGGATGATCCTCCCCCTGCACACTTAATAGGGGTGGAGAGAAACAAGTCTGAAATAAAGTTCAAATGCAAGTTTAAAAAACTTAATTGAATTTATTTTTTTAAATAAAAAATGATATTCCAAATCAGTTGCTAACTTTACAAATAGCACCCTATTTTATGACTATTATATGTAGTAATTTATTACTCATTTTTTGCATATCACCTCACAAATATGACTAAACGTTTTGCTGATCCTACTGTTTCTTTTATCATAACATTTTTTCAGTACACTGTGGTTTGTCCTACTAGCATTATATGTATTATTGTTCAAATGCATATCTCACTTAGCCTTTGATAATTAAACACAATTTTGAGAGAGAAGGGGAGGGGGGGGAGAAGGGGAAGAGTGGAAAAGAGAGGGATAGAGACTGAAAGATGGGGAGAGAGAAGGGAGAGACAAAGAAGGGGGGACACAGAAGGGGGAAGAAAGTGAGAAGGGTGAGAGAGTGAGACAAAGAGAATGGGAGGGAGAGAGAGAGAGAATGAAAAGAGAGACATGACAGAGAGAGAGAGAGAGGGTAGAGAGAATGGGAGAAAGAGAAGATAGAGAAAGAGAAGGAGGGAGAGACAGGAGGGGGAATAGAGAGAGAATGGGGAGGAAGGGAGAGTGAGAGAGAAGGGAGTGAGCGAGAGAGAATGGATTGAGAGAGAAGGGGGAGGGGGAGAGAGAAGGGGAAGAGTGTAAGAGAGAGGAATAGAGACTGAGAGATGGGGATAGGGAAGGGGGAGACAAAGAAGGGGGGACACATAAGGGGAAGGAAAGTGAGAATGGTGAGAGAGAGAGACAGAGAGAATGGGAGGGAGGGAGGGAGAGAGAGAGAGAAGGGTGGAGTGAGAGGACAGAGAGAGAAGTGAGAGAGAGAGGGAGAAGGGGAGAGAGAGAAGGAGGAGAGAGAAAACAGTTGGAATAGAGAGAGAAGGAGAGAGTGAGAGAGAGAATGTATAGAAAGACAGAAGGGGGAGAGAAAGGAAGGAAGTGAGGAGGGAGAATGAGATAGAAGGAAAAGAGAGACAAAGGTGGAGTGAGAGAGGGAGAAGTGAGAGAGAGAAGGGAAAGGGAGAGAAAGGTGACATGAGAGAGAAGGGGGAGAGAGAGAAAAAAGGTAAGAGAGGGAGAAGGGGAGAGAGAGAAGGGTAGAGAAAGATAAAGGGGAGAGAGAGAGGAGGAAAGAGAAGGGAGAGAGAGAAGTGGTGATAGAGAGAGAAGGGTGGGCTGAGAGAGATAAGAGAAAAAGAGAGCGACAGAAGGTGGGAGAGAGAGGGGGTTAGTGAGAGAGAAGAGAGAGAGAAAGGGGTGGAATGAGAGAGAAGGGATAGATAGAGAGAGAAGGGGGAGAGAGAAGGGAGAGAGAGATAAAAGGGGAGAGAGAGAATTGGGGGAGAAGGGAGATAGAGAGATAAAGGGTGAGTCAGAGAAAGTGGAGAGAAGGGACAGAGAGAATGGGAAAGAGAGAGAGAGAGAAGGGGGAGAGTGAAAGAAGGGGACAGCAAACTCAGGGTAAGCTCTGAGCTGCAAAAGCTCTAGCTATGCCACTACTTACATGTAAATGCAAACTCCCACAAAAGCAGCTAAACCTGATATGACAACACTTATGAAACATGTAAGTACCAGTTAACAGAAAAAAACTGTCTAAAGAAGCAAGTTATAGGACTCTAATAAAAGAAACGGCTTACATATCTTACAGCACACCAAGAATTACTAAATTGCAATGTCAATTGCAAATAAATACCAAAGCCAAACACAAATATAATCAGTGTGGTGCAAACTTATCCAGGGGGCCATGAGGCTAACTAAAAATAATATAAGAAACGTATCTAACCCATAATACTGTAGAAAAATGCATATATATATATATAAATAAAGCATATGCAAATTAACAAAGGGATAATTAATAAATTGTTATCACTAATGGCCAGAGATCACTAAAGTGATTGATCCCAAAGGGCAGCAGAAAATTATTATTTTTTCTTATCCATTTACTCAATCCCAACAGGTTACTACCAATACCAACATTTATATCATTATCACTGATGAAGCCATCAGCAAAACGTCGAAACACGTTTGATGAAGTGTATTTACACATTAACATCATCTCCAACCCCTCAAAGAAAGTGGAGACATAATTTTTGTGCACCAACCTATCAAAGTTTTTATAGGTTTTAAATCTTTTAGAGTTTGTTTTTACTTTTTATTTTTTTCTTTGTTTTATCCGTTGTATATGACATACACCAAAGACGGACTACTGTGTATATTTTATCTGCGGCATTCTATGAATAAAACCTGTTTATCAACCCTGGTTTCCATCTCATTGATTTGGGGTGCGTTTGAAGGATCCATGGCTGTTTAGACACTATCATTACAGCAAAAACGCAACATCAACAGGTGGCCATATCCACATTACTAGTCTACCTCACTGCCACTGGGATCTTTGCACTGTGAGAACAGATCTGAATGGCAACCAGCCAATTGATAGATACATAGCATCTATCTATCTGTCCTCCATCAGTACAGCGTATATATAAATAACATTTCTACATAAGAGAAACCAATATTGAGAGCTTCAGATCAAACATTACCCCATAACATTGGGACTACTGAAGGGATTGTGCGCTTTTTCCACTCCACCTTTGCATTTCTCTTTTTCTCGGGCACTGACGTGAACAGAGCCCCAAGAAAAGCTGCAGATCCCAGTTCACACCAATAGAAGCCAAAGCATTGGATAACCCTGAAGCAGGGAATCACCATACCTGACATCCCAGTCTGGACCACCTCCAGACAGGGGTAAGAAAGAACATCCAGTAGGACTACCCATAAGAACCTACTACAAATACACGGATCATCTTACCGACACACCTACCCTGCGCTACGCCTAAGTTGGGGACACACACCCGACATCCTATTTCACTCCATACAACCTACACTCCCTGCTACCTACCCCATGCTATTACCCTGTTAGCCCGAACACCTTACACAATTAGTATACCCATAAAAAACACATAGGACACACACTGTGGGCAGTGATAGTGGTTTATTATATGGTTTAACATAGGTCTTGGACCAACATATGGACACATCAGCAAGATGATAATTTACACCAACAGGTTGCCATATCCACAGTACTAGTCTACCTCCCTGCCACCGGGATCTTTGAACTGTGAGAAAAGATCTGAATGGCAACCAGCCAATTGATAGATACATAGCATCTATCTATCTGTCTGCCATCAGTACAGTGTATATATAAATTACATTTCTACATAAGAGAAACCAATATTGAGAGCTTCAGACCAAACATTACCCCATAACATTGGGACTACTGAAAGGATTGTGCGCTTTTTCCACTCCACCTTTGCAGGTTGTAGGGAGCGCTTGCGTAACACAAAAGAATAATTACGAGTCTCATAGTCTACTTTCCCTTAGGTAACAACCCCCTGGCTCCAATTACATAATTTCCCTTCTTGAGCTTGCCAGTAATAGCTCAGCAAATTCCCTCATAAAAGCTCCAGCAGAGTAGAATCAGCCTTATGAGAGATCATATGGGAGCAATGTAATTGGGAGTCCTGTGAGCTTAAAGCTCATATTCACTAAACCAGGCCAAAGGGAAGACTCATCTCAACACAAATTGCTCTTATATGAAGGAATTCACTTATAGAAGTTAAAATATATGCATAAAAGATTCAGCATGTTTCAATTATTGCTACAAATCCTCCTGGTTGTTAGGTGATATGAACATCTGGAGAACTCAAAGCATGTATGTAACTGTCACAGTTTAGGATTAGATAGCTCTTTCATTTTTAACCTTATCAGCTTTCTTAGTGCCAGTGGCAAACGTGAAACTTAAAATGGCAGCTTCCACTCTAGAACTAGAAAACGTGACAAGCTTCATAACTTTTACATAGATAGTTAATCTTTTCTATCAGTGCTCTTAATATGAAAATAAACTTTAGTTTAGACAGAACTTGACTTTTAAGTTTATCTAAGTTATCACCTCTTTAAATTAAAAACTATTTCAAGTTTTCCAATAATTATTTTCTTATTTCTGGATTATTAAGACACAGTTGAAATTATTTTTGCTTTTGATATTAAAGGAATATTTATCTAACAATTAAACATGAAATTATAGGTATACATTCTTATCCACAAAACTTAATACAAATACTGTATATGTGCGCTGCACATAGAGATAGGTAGAGAGATATACCTATCCAATACCATAATCTACTTAACAAGTACATGTAAAAAGATGTGTGTTCAATAATCATCTTATCAGTCAACCATTTAGAACCACCTCCTATTAACTATATATTTCTTAGATTAACCCAAGAGAACTGTATTGAAACATTTACAAATGTAATCATGTGACAAGAATTATCAATATATGTTTGTTCCTGACACCAAATATTAATTTTGACCTTTCACTCTTCATCACCTTTTATCAACTTCTTATCTGTGTTAATTTAATTGCCAAAAGTATGGATTTATTTTAAACCAAAGATTGTTCTAAACCTTTTTAATATTTTTCACCAAATATGCAACTTCCTTTGATAGAAAGTCCCACTTGTTATGCAAAGAACCCTTTCGCTGTTGAAGATGGCATCTTCTTTCCTCTTAAGGGCATATCTAAGATTCTTGGATTATGAATGCATCTGAAAGAGGAGAATCATCAGTGTATGAAAACTTTTTTTTTGCATGAAAAAATACCAAAATAAACATTAACAAACTCACCCTGATGTTTGCTAAATCTCTTGAGTATCTATCTATCTATCTATCTATCTATCTATCTATCTATCTATCTATCTCAGACCACTATCGGAAATGTATTTGTGTCCATAACTGAACTAATATTCTTCCCTCATAAAGATTCCATGAGCACCAGCCATCTCCCTCAAAACTGGTGACTCAAGCCTACTGCTTTGAAGATATCTCTAACTTCCATCTAATCTTCAGACTTCACATCAATCATCCTGGAATTGAATCCGTCACATTGCTAGTCCAATGTTATGTTCAAAAGCCACTCTTATAAAAGACTCTAGTGACACTTGTGGCCAAGTAAAATAATGCATGACTAATGAGTAACACTCCTTCTGGATCGCTACCTTGTTGTGGTGAAGGGGCTTGTGTACTTTAGAGAAACTGTGAACTAAACCATGTTAGGTCACTCAAGATGGACAGATCATAGTAGAGAGGTCAGACAAATCATGATCCACTGGAGAGTAACTGGCAACCCCCTCCAGTAGCTTTACCATGAAAACCGTTATGGATAAGAATGACTAGGACATAATGATGTATGTACCTGGCGTTGTGTGGTCCATATGGTCATGGAGAGTTGGACACGACTAAATGACTTAACAACAATAAGTAACAGCAATTTATAACTTCCCGTTATTATATATAAATGGAAAACACCCTTGACCTAGTGCTTCCATTTTTTTTTTTTACTTTACTTTCTCCTTCATCCCTGACATATGACTGACAAACCACTACTAGTCAATTTTTCCTCACTGGCTAGACACTCTTTTTCTTTTCTTCGTGACAAGTCATAGTGGTCTCCCATTAATAATATCTCAGATTTTAAATGGAAGCCACATATTTCTGTAAATCTTGCTTTCTCCTCTTCCATTCTCGCACCATGTTCAGTCCTCTTCCTGTCCATCACTATTGGAATCTCTGATCCAGTCCTGCTCTAAAGCCCAGTAACCAATCCTGTTACTGAGCTCCAAACAGGAATTCCCTTAGATAACTTACAGCCCCATTCAATTCCAAGTCATAGCAGCAACAGCACAGCACAAAGCCTGCAGGCTTTAAAATCTGCTGAGTTGCAGAGCTATTACATTAATCCATGGCGCGAGCTATGGGCCATAAACGCAAGCCCGTAAATCCTTTCTGCGCACGCAAGCTGTTAAGAGGGTGGCTGAGCCGCGATCGCCTGTTACTAGCAATTTGCGGCATAAAGTATTGCGACACAGGCCTTTCAGTCATTAGAAAGTGGTTTAGGCGCAGATGATTGACAGAGTTAGATTATAAATTTGCATTCCACCCGCCCATGCGTTGACTGTGTTGTATTTTCTGATGAAGTAGCATGCAGGTCCTGGAGTTGATGGTTGGTTTGACATAGAGAGAGAGTAGGAGAGTTTTGAGAGAAGTAATTTGGGGTTTTGTTCATTTATATTATACCATTTACTATTTTACACTTAATCCTTGATTACACATATTTACAGATTACACATAATTGCAATAAACATGATTTAAACAACACACATAGAGAAATATAGAGCTAGGTCACTTCTGAGACAAGTGCCCACAGATGGAGCTTCAGGCATGGTGACCCAGCAGGACCCAGCCTCCATGTCAGGTGAATATCACATACACCAACATGTCACAACATTTACATCCCACACACTACACATGTACATGATGACCAAAAAGGACACTGACTTGTCAGCTCCATGGAATTAACAAATGGAAAGATGGATTCGTCATTAAATCCATAAAGCTGACAAATCACTGTCATTCCTGAGCACAACAACAGTAATCAACCAATAGATAGTCCATGTATTGGTGTGCCCACTGCAACATATGCAGTTACAGACCGCAGCCGGAATCAAGATAGCATTAGGAGACAAGAACGATCAAGACCAAGAGCCAAAGAATAGATCACATCTAGAAAATGATAGCTAATCTGAGTTGCAATTAGGAGAACCATCCATGTTCAAGCCTAGATGTCAGCACTCCTCAGTGACAATATATTGGTCACAATGTTAACCTAATCTAGTCTGGCTACAGAGTATTAGATCTTGGCCTATGTGATGGTGATATTTTGTATACCAGATGGCTACCTTCCATCACATGGTCCATGATCCTCTTCTCTGGGACACGTAGGGTTCTGTTTAACATGTCACCAATTGATGATCACTGAGGAATGCTGTTGAGAAGAGATGCTGCAGTCCCTATATTTTAAGGCCTTATTTTGTAGGTGTTATTTGTTTAATTTTTTTGTTTTGTTTAAGGTACAATCCAGATCCATAAATGCATCTTCTGCATCTGCAAGCATTGTGAAGGAAATGTATGAGGTGTAAGGTCTTCACAGTGCTTCTCAGGTAGACATTCCTTCATTGACAACCCCCCCCCCCCCCCCCCAACATGTAGCTCTAAAAATCTTAAACCTATCGCCAGATAAGACATGATTGTTGTTAGCTGAAATGTAGACTAATACCGCTATTGCAGTGGGTTTGCAAGGTCTCACAATGGCATGTTATTGACAGCCAGCATTAATATATGCACTAGTGAAGCATGGGATCCTGACCTCAATATCTGTCCGAGAACAGATCCTTGGTCTGATGTAAGTAACAGTGAATCTGGCTGACCTTTGTGTCCTCTCTGTATTAATGGGTATTTTACCATATTGCTGATTATCCACAGACCTAGCAAATAGTTAGTAATGCTTGCAGATGGGAATCAGGTGAGTTGGTATATTGTTATAGTTAAAGTATTTCATGTGATGGGAGACCTCCATAGACCCTGCACCTTCCTATCCCTTGCTTGTTTTGGACCATGGCTAGGGATACTTCTTAATGTTTGAGCTAATCTGTGTTCTTCCATGTCTTGAGTACTATTGTTATAATAGACTGAAGAGCTAATTCTAATGAGTACATGGAAGATATCACGTAGGATCCTACATTTCCCACAAGTGTTAAATGGGGAACTCCCTTACCTCAGGTATACAGTATGTCAGTTTACCTAGATGAACATATTTTTTCGGTGATACATATGAATAGTGGTTAAATTAGCATATCTGATTGAGATTTATACGTGCTGAAATCTAAACCACAAATATTCTGAAACTATTAATGAATCAACACTAAGCGCTGTACACTATGGTTAATATTCTCATCATCCCCTACAATACAAAGATAATTCCTGTTGACACTTAAATTGCCTAGTGTAAAAAGGCTCATTTAATAGACCTGAACTCCTCTCTCAAACATGGAGATTTTGCAACACATCCAGTTCATGTGACCAGGCAATCAACTGAACAGAGCTGTCTTATCAGAAACTAGGTGGCACAAGTAGCTGAACTTTCCAGTAATCTTTTTTATGTTTTTGCAATGGTTTGCACGTGGTGGGAAAAAAAGACATTTTCATATTTTGGGGGTTTTGCAGGAAAATAAGTGATCGTGATTGTCAATGCAATGTATAGTTTATCGTTTTTACATCTACCCTTTACAATGTTTACATATTAAAATGATTTAAAAAAAACAATGGTATATGTACTTCAATCCAGATATATAGCATTGCAGGCAAATATTCCAGCACCAGAGCTATCTGAACACATGACTTGCATATCATAACAATATATGCACAGCAGACTGCATTGCCTTGGGTGGAAACGTTTCACTATATATAGACCATTTCAGGAAGGGATTCACTCTGAACACTAAACTAAAATGCTTTTGACTGCATAAATTCAGCAGAAATTTTAAAAATGAAAACACTTTTTCTTCTAACCTTTCATTTCTAGATTTGATGGTATAGAGCAAAACTGTGGTCATTCAAACAGAGAAATATATGCTATGCAAAGAAATTTAATGGAGCTGTGTAATCAGAACCATTAACAATTACCTCAACCCCTGTATTACAGCTACTTCATAAATGACATGTAATGCACTAGAGTTAGGAGAAAAAACAGTATCTCAGAGATTTTCAACAGTCTGTACTGAGTAGTAATTATGCCTGGGTTTTTTTGGGGGGGAATTGGGGAAACACAGATAAGATCAGACCATTAATTCTTACATGATGTCAAAATTAATGTTTTTATTAAATAATCACAGTTTTCATTACAGGGCTACTTTAGTTCACACCCCTTCTGGATCGAAACCTTGTCTTGGTGAAGGGGCTTGTGTACTTTAATGAAGCTGTGAACTATACCATGTTGGGTCATTCAAGATGGGCAGGTCATAGCAGAGAGGTCAGACAAATTGTGGTCCACTGGAGAAGGAACTGGCAACCCATTCCAGTATCTTTGCATAAATAACCTTATGCTGTGGTCCATAGGGTCATGAGAGTTGGACATGACTGAATGACACAACCATAACAAAATAGTTTAAAAAAATGTCCCATGTCTGTGAAATAACTAATTAACATTATCAACTATGTAAGACATCTGCATTAAAGCATTTTAAAGGAAGTCTTAATTTTATCAGTGTGCTTCTGTTATGTTATTAATGTGCTTTTCTATCAAGCTGTTAAGTTCAGATTTTAGTACAGTATTTGACATCTACCCCCTTCTCTTGCACGTGTTCACAGGTAGATACTTTCAGCATAAATTGGGTTCTTTTCTCCTAGAGAGATATAAATGTAAGTTTCATACGCACAACCTTTATCAAAGTATTATGAATGGCTATAATCAAAGGCTATAATATTCTGGTGTAAGCTTAATACAAAATTGAAGTTTTCTCCCTTTCCAAGCCCTGTGATAACATTAGATATGTTGAAAAACAAATTTGAACTTTCATTTTTGTTAAATTGGTCTGAAAATGGAATTGTACATGTTAAGGATCTATTTATTGGAGGAGCCTTTTGCTCTTTCGAACAACTATTCAACAAAATACAAAATCCCAAAACAAACATGGTTAGACTATTGGAAGTTTAAAAAAACATGGGAAGGGTCAAACATTTTTTGAAAAGAGTTAAGATCAATAACGGCTTATGAAAAATTGCTCTTTCAAAAAGATCATAGTCATTTGATATCAAGATGTTATTAAATTCTAAATAACGTACTAAATAACAATAAATGAGCTAAAATGGTTAGCTGGGAGTCTGATATAGACATTAAATGGAACAAAGAGGAATGGTTTAAAAGCTTAAGTATAACAGATAGATTTACCGTATTAAAAACTCTTCTTATAGTGAAATTCAAGCAAAAATGTTTTAACAAATGGTATCTAGTTTCGAAATAAAAGCGTCAGTGAATAAGAATTGCGCATTGGAAAGAGACTTACAAAAATTAGGTTTCATTAAAAATGTTCCCACCAAGTGGAAAATATGGAATATTATTGTGAATGAACAATTGTAAGAGGATATATCACTGTCATAATCTGGTAGGCTTTAACATTATTTTTTTTCCTTTTTTTAGACCTTCATGTAACTTGACATGCAATAATGTATGTTGTATGTTTATAGGTTTTCTTTATGTTTTTCTGGATCCGGGAGCAAATTAATAACGGAACATCAGATAATTTTGTATTTTAACTCAAAGAATGTTGTAAAAAAATGATGTTGTGGCATTTTGTATAAAATAATAAAAATGATGGAAAATTAAAAAAAAAAAACTGAAGACCTGAAGACTTATAAATACTTGTTTCTAATTCAAAATTAGCTTTATGAACTTTACCTTGTATAAATATGCTCTAAAATATATTTTTTGCCATACATTGCCTCTTTAAATAACCACTTAAGTCTAATA
Source organism: Discoglossus pictus (assembly GCA_027410445.1). NCBI lineage: Eukaryota > Metazoa > Chordata > Amphibia > Anura > Alytidae > Discoglossus > Discoglossus pictus. Next base: position 60,081,284 of record CM050171.1, read on the forward strand.
CATTCCAATATGTAGTTTTGAAGAATTTGTTTTTTTAAAGTAACCTATTTATAAATACAACATTTCTTTTTATTAACTATTGTATGCAAATATGCTGTAGTGGATACCACCATTGTTAATCTTGTTAATAACCCAAGATGGGACTTTCAATGTAGACAAGGTTTCCGTTTCTTTAGTTGTATTGTGGTATTTTTGACAGCAATAGTATAATGATGAACAGATATAATGAATACAAAACTATAGTTGTGTTTTATTAAAGAAAAAATAAATATATAAAATACTGTACTGGGCTATCCTGAAATTTAGTTAAGACAAGCTTTAAGGCAGAAAGAATAGGTAGATAATGTGGCTTTTTTGTTTTACTGCTGTCAAATTTCTCATTCTGTTTTTATTTTCAATATTGACATGCTGAATAAGTAGGTTGGAAAATGGTGCAATAACTCAACTTCAAGCAAATCAAGGGCTAAAAACATACTGTTGGGAGCACTACCTCCCATAACATTGATTAAAACTAGTGATAATTAAACTTAACGCTTAATGTTGGTTTGTTAAATTATTTATAATCATAATATGCTATATCCATAAAAATAACCTCCTAACATTTGTGTTCAGAAGAACCAAAGTAAAATAAAATGAACGGTATAACTTTATCCCTTACTGTATATAATTCCTGGTTCCAGCCAAGCGGTTTCTCCAAATCCAGTTGCTCTGTGGATTCCCAATTAGTAATGACAAATTAATGTGGAATCTTGTGTTCCAGCCAAGTGGTTTCTCCAAATCCAGTTGCTCTGTTGATTCCCAATTAATAATGACAAATTAATGTGGAATCTTATGTTCCAGCCAAGCGGTTTCTCCAAATCCAGTTGCTCTGTTGAAGTCCCAATTGGTAATGACAAATTAATGTATTTTTTCTATTGCTTCTGAAACACTGAAGCATAGTGCCACATTGCTTCTAGAGTAGATACATAAGATTTTAAAATCATTATTGAAACTAAGTTACAGATAAATGTATAAATGTCTTAAAGGTATACAGTGCCTTGCAAAAGTATTCACCCCCTTGGCATTTTTCGAGCTTTGTTGCCTCACAACCTGGAATTAACATGGATTGTTTGAGGATTTGCATCACTTAATTTACAGAACATGCCCACAACTTTAAAGATTTTTTTTTTTTATTGTGAAGCAAAGAACAAATAGGACAAAGTAACAGAAAAAGTCAATGTGCATAACTATTCACCCCCCTGAAGTCAATACTTTGTAGACCCACCTTTTACAGCCTTAAGTCGCTTTGGATAAGTCTCTATCTGCTTGCCACATCTTACCACTGGGATTTTTGCCCATTTCTCATTGCAAAACTGCTCCAGTTCCTTCAAGTTGGATGGTTTGCGCTTGTGAACAGCAATCTTTAAGTCTATTGGATTGAGGTCTGGGCTTTGACTAGGCCATTCCAACACATTTACATGTTTCCCCTTAAACCACTCAAGTGTTGCTTTAGCAGTGTGTTTGGGGTCATTGTCCTGCTGGAAGGTGAACCTCCGTCCTAGCCTCAAATCACGCACAGAGTGGTACAGGTTTTGCTCAAGAATATACCTGTATTTAGCACTATCCATCGTTCCCTCAACTCTGACCAGTTTCCCAGTCCTGTCTGCTGAAAAACATCGCACAGCATGATTCTGCCACCACCATGTTTCACTGTGGGGATGGTGTTCTTTGGGCGATGTGATGTGCTGGGTTTGCAACAGACATAGCGTTTTCTTTGATGGTTGAAAAGTTAAATTTTAGTTTCATCAGACCAGAGTACCTTCCTCCATACATTTTGGGAGTCTCCCACATGCCTTTTCGCAAACTCAAAACGTGCCATTTTGTTTTTTGCTGACAGTAATGGCTTTCTTCTCACCACTCTGCCATAAAGCCCAACTCTATGGAGCGTACCACTTTTTGTTGCCCTATGTACAGATACTCCAGTCTCTGCTGTGGAACTCTGCAGCTCCTCCAGGGTTACCTTAGGTCTCTGTGCTGCTTCTCTGATTATGCCCTCCTTGCCTGGTCCGTGAGTTTTGGTGGGCAGCCATCTCTTGGCAGGCTTGCTTTTGTGCCATGTTCTTTCCATTTGGTTATGATAGATTTGATGGTGCTCCTGGGGATCATCAAAGATTTTGATATTTTTTTATAACCTAACCCTGACTTGTACTTCTCAACAACAATGTCCCTTACTTGTTTAGAGCATTTCTTGGTCTTCATCACAGTGTTTGGTTAGTGGTGCCTTTTGCTTAGGTGTTGCAGCCTCTGGGGCCTTTCAAAAAATGTGTGTATATGTAAAGACAGATCATGTGACACTTAGATTGCACACAGGTGGACATCATTTCACTAATTATGTGACTTCTGAAGGTAATTGCTTGCACCAGAGCTTTTTATGGGCTTCATAACAAAGGGGGCAAATACATACGCACATGCCAATTTTCTGTTTTCTATTTCTAAAAAATAGTTTTAGGTATATATGTTTCTCATTTCACTTCACCAACTTAGACTATGTTCTGATCCATCACATAAAATTCAGATTAACAAAACATTGAACTTAAGGCTGTAATGTAACAAAATAGGTAAAAAGTCAAGGGGGGTGAATACTTTTGCAAGGCATTGTATAAGTTTCCTGGGTTTCAAATGTTTGGTAAGAAACAGGCAGTGATTATCAGAAAAATATGGGTTATATAGATAAATTCAGTGTATTTACAAAGTTATAGGCAGGAGAGTAAAATCCATCTTTGCACAGCCACATGGAGCTACATAACCAAGTACACACAGGAAAGCCAGCCAGGTATGGAGTTTGACCTTTCAAAGGAAGTAGTTGCTGCAGGATGGAATCACATGATTGGGTAGGGTCTGAACTCAGAGGAAAGCACAGGGAGAGAGGGAGAGACAGAGAGTGAGATGATGCAGGGAACAGACACCATCCAGGGGTGTGCAAGAAGCAGGCTTAGCTCTGCCAAAGAGAAAGGAGAAAAAAAACAAAGCAGCCGCAGTAGTAGTTGACTCAGGGAATAGACACTCTGTAGGGGTGTGCTAAAAGCTACAAGCCGGCTCAGCTCTGCCAAAGAGAAAGGAAAATAATAAAACCCCAGCAGCCGTAGTAGTTGATGCAGGTAACAGACCTCCTTGCAGCGGTGTGCAAGAAGCAGGCTCAGCTCTGACAAAGAGAAAGGAAACAAAAAAAACACTAGCAGCAGTAGTAGTTAATGTTTAGAACAGACACGCTGCAGGGGTGTGCTGAACGCTAGAAACAGGCTCAGCTCTGCCAAGGTAAAAGGAAACAAAGTAAAACACCAGAAGCAGTAGTAGTTGATGCAGGGAATTGACAAACTGAAGGGATAGTATGCAAGTGGGAATGTGCTGCACAGAGAGACTCTTATATGAAAATACACAGCACCTTCTAACATGTGCCACACTATATATCACAGGCTGCTTTGCAGCAGGGCCAGGAACCCCAGAGCAAATGTAGCAGCTGCCTGAATCTCCTCCTGATTAGCCAAAACCAATTATGACTGTTATGCTAATTTAGCCTGGGTTTCAAGGGGGTGTCTACTTTAATTTTCAACTGTCAGAAATTTCGGGACATTTTGCTAACTTCAAGGAAAGTGTTTAAATGTTTATTCTGGCATTTGTTCAGGCAAAGAATGTTTTTCATACACTACTGATTCTCCTCTATCAGATGCATTCATAATCCATGAAACTAAGATATGTCTCTAATGTAGTGTGATAATTGATCCTGTTATATATCACAATCATGGTGAAACCAGCAGTGAATGAGCTAAGTATATATCAGTATATTTAGAATATAAATTGAGTGTATACTTCTTCAGTGGCGTATAACATGAGAAGGTCACTGACCAGTAGCTGGTTACCCAGCAGTGGTTACCCATGTAATTGCATACTGCTCCCTAAAAAAAGATGACTGTGGTAAGTCCAGCCTATACAAAATTCCTAACGCTTTTAGCTTACACGGCTCCTTCAGAGGACAACTTGTTCCAAGGTTTCTCCCCAGATGTAAGACATAGCCAAAATACTTCCACATCTGTCCTCTTCACTCTGCTAATGACCTTCATCTGCCCACCTGTCTTATCACCTCCTCTCTCTCCTACCTTCAGGACTTTTCTTGTGCTGCTCTTATTCTCTGGAACTCATTGCCTCGCTCCACTAGACTATCCCCCTGCCTCAAAACCTTCAAAATCTCACTAAAAATTAATGGAGGAGATAGGACAGAGTTATGTTTCTGACAACCCGCAGTGCTTTTGAGCCTGGAAATCGCAATTGGAATGCGAGTAGCAAAATGTGTCCAACGTTAATATCAGTTACATTTACGAGCTACATTACGGGGTCAAGTAATTGCGATTTGGCCAATTGAATGAGACTCTTAGTTAGCTGAGCTTGTCAGTTTTTGCTAGCTGTACTGGTTAGTGTTTGTTGATTTCTGTATACAGTTTCAGGGAGTGTTTGCAGGTCACTGGAGGTTAAAAAGTTTATAAAGTGTCAAATTATTTAATTATGAAGCTAAATCCCTTTGATTTAAATGACAGTTGTTACCCAGTCCCAGCCAAAATTGCAGCTTTGGGATTTATATAATTACCTACAGAATATGTTTCTTGGCATTAATTATGTATTTTGAGAGATGCTGTGAATGTATCACAGGGTGAGTTTGCATGTTAGCTATGTCTATGGTATTTTAGAGCAAGGACAATAACTACTAAAGATTATTAGTATTGGGAACAACTTGCAGATGGCAAATCTTAGTACAGACAAACCATTGCTTAAAACAGAAATGGGGAGGGTCTCCAACTATTAGTGTATCTGAGTGTTTCACCAAAGTCAATAACAGCATTCTTGCATAAATTGTGCTGGCTAGTGATTGTATTGTATTGGTAAGTCAGTAACGGCTTTAATATGCTGTTCAGTGTGTGCTCTGGTGTCAGTGACTGTACTACTGTGTTGGTTAGTGACTGTGTCTTATGTTTGGTCAAGCATTATACTGCACTGTTAAATTAGTGATGACTTGATTGCTAAACATATTGGGGCATGGGAATGAGACAGCAATATATATGCACAGCCTCCATAGATCCAGGGTGCAGGTCCAGTTAACAAGGAGTTCTCGGAATCCAGTCCGACTAGGGAGGCAGAAAAGAAATTATTCTGGGACAGGAAAGTGGTCAGTGCTGGTTTGCAGACAAGACAATATCCAATATTGAGCAAAGGTTCGGGATTATTGGCCAACAGAGAGAGAGGCGAGAATCACATTTGAGGTCAAAATTCAATATTTTAGGATGCAGATATCATTTAGATGACCTCCGACTTGGTTCTTGCTGGAACAAGGCTGTTCAGGTCTGAAGCCATTTTATAGCTGCTCGGTACCAGACAGGCTTATGACATCATGGGATGGGACCCTATGTCAGTAACACAGAATACCACTCCGTATTCATACAGTGAGCAGAAGTAATTTTTGTCTGTAAAGTGTGGTGTCCAGGTGATGAGACGGGTAGGTGGATCAACCCTTACAAGGGTATAGGGTTCTAGTGACTCTTTATTGGGCCTGCCAGCAAATGTGTGTTGTGCTGGCCACTGAGTGTGTGTTGTTCAGATAGTAACAGTTGTAATGTTCTTCTTAGTAACTGAATTGTACAGTCTGGAAACTGTTTTTTTCTGCTGGTCAGTAACTGTGATCATGTGATGGGATGGTCATTGGTTATTTTAATGTTCTTAATAATGTGAGTAATTTTGGATAGTGAATGTGTTCTCGACCAGAGGTCCATGAGCTCCAAGCAGGTGGTCTTTGGTACACCTGGATCTAAAACAAGATGAAACAAAATTAAAAAATGCTAAAAATTGAGCAATACAGAAGTAACGAGATTCACATTTTATAGTTCATTGTAATTGTTAGGAAGAATGCAAACAAAATATTAGGTGGTCATCAAGACTCTCAGTTGCATTCAAGTGGTTTGCAAAACTCTGGTCAACTTCCATGTGGTCCATTGAAAAAATGTTTGGGAACCACTGACTGTGTGTGTTTCTGCTCACTGTGCTGTATGTGTGGATTCTTTTCTAGGAAGAATCTGCAGGTCAATGGAGGTACTATAAAAGCCTGAAGTATCAAATTATGTTTGTCAAAAGATCCCCATTTGACTTAAATGGCAGTTGTTATTAATTTTGAGTCAAAACTGTAGTCTAATACTCTGATTATTCAACTGGATTACTGTACATTCATGGCTACCTCACTCTTTATTTATATATATATATATATATATATATATATATATATATATAGTAAATAAAAGAGAATACCACCTGATCTTCTACTGTGGTCAAGAATCCCGCAGAAGAAATGGAGTAGCCATCCTAGTGAATCAAAGAGTGACCAAAGCAGTGCTCGGTTACAACCCAATAAATGACAGAATGATTTCAATTCAAATTCAAGGTAAGCCATTTAATATCACAGTGACCCAAGTCTATGCTCCAATCATGGATGCTGAAGCAGCTGAAGTTGTCCAGTTCTACAAAGATATTTAACACGTCATAGATATAACACCAAGAAAAGATACTCTCATTATCGAAGATTGGAATGCTAAAGTAGGGAACCAAAAGGCACCTGGTTTAGCCTTGGAGTACAAAATGAAGCAGGTCAGAGATTAGTAGAATTCTGTCAAGATAAATATTTGGTCATAGCAAACACCCTCTTCCAACAGATTCTGAGACTACTCTACACATGGACATCACCAGATGGACAATATAGAAATCAGATTGACTAGATACTTTGCAGTCAAAGATGGAGGAGCACTATACAGTCACCAGGAGACGACTGCGGCTCAGACCATGAGCTTCTTATTGCAAAGTTCAGAATTAAACTAAAGAAAAAAGGGAAAACCATCAGATGCAAAATAAATAATATCCCTTGTGAATATGCCGTGGAAGTAAACAATAGATTTAAGGGACTAGATATGTAAGATAGAATGCCCAAAGTTTGCAACATTATCAAGGAAACAGCAACAAATAATATCCCTAAAAGAAAGAAAGGCAAACTGGCTATTTGGTAAAGATTTGAATGTAGCCCAGGAAAGAAGGAAAGAGAAAGGCATTGGAGATAGGAAAATATTTGTCCAACTAAATGCAGAATTCCAGAGGATAGCAAGAAGAGACAAGGAGACATACAAAGAGACATACACTGAGCGATGTAAAAAAATCGAAGAAGATAACAGAATAGTTAAATCAAGAGTTCTCTTCAAGAAAAGTGTTGATCTCAAAGGCACTTTGCATGCCAAAGTGGGTGTGATAAAAGACAAAAATGGTAGGAACTTAACAGAAGTAGATAAGATAAAGAAGAAGTGATGATCTCAATAGTTTGTCCAATGAGCTCGAGCCAGACATCTTGGAGAGTGAAGTGAGATTGGCCCTAGGATGCCTTGCTGATACTAACGCTGCAGGAATGAATGGAATCCCAATTGAACTATTCATCTGATGCTGTGAAAGTATTGCTTGCCTTATGCCAACACATTTGGAAAACTCAATAATGGTCAATACACTGTAATCTCCATCCCCAAAAATGGCAGTGCCAAAGAGTGCTCCAATTATCGAACAATTACACTAATTTCACATGCCAGCAAGGTAATGCTTAAGATTCTACACGCTCAACAATATATGGACCAGGAACTATAAGATGTGCAAGCCGGGTTTCACAGAGGAAGAGGCAAAAGAGCCCAAATTGCCAATGTCTCCTGGATAATAGAGAAAGCAAGAGAGTTCCAGGAAAGCATTTACTTCTGCTTCACAGACTATTCTAAAGTCTTTGACTGATCACAACAAAATGTGGCATGTTCTTAAAGAGATGGGAGTACCAGATCATCTCATCCTCCAACTGAGGAATCTGTATGTGGACCAAGAAGCCAAAAAGGGACAACAGAATGTTTCAAGTTCGGAAAAGGTGTGCAACAAGGTTTTAAATTGTCACCTTATTTATTCAACTTATACGCAGAGTATATCAGAATCAATATTGCTGGAAGAAACATCAAAAGCCTCAGATACCCTGATGATACTACCTTGGTGGCTGAAAGTAAGGAGGAACTAAATGGCCTATGGATGTGGGTAAAAGAAGAGCGGGCAAAAGCTGGCCTGCTGCTCAATGTTAAAAAGATGAAGACCATGGCAAACGGCAATCTCAGTTCCTGGCAAATAGACAGGGAAGAAATGGAGGCAGTGACAGATTTTATTTTCCCAGTGTCAGGGCCTGACTCCTGGGATCCAAGATCCCTTCATATGGTTACTGTAGCCATGAAATTAAAGATGTTTGCTTCTAGGGAGGAAAGCTATGGCAAGCTTGGACAAGCTAATAAAAAGTAAAAGATATTAAACTATCACCAAAGGTCTGCATAGTTAGAACTATGGTATTCCCAGTAGTAACATACAAATGTGAGAGCTGGACCATAAAGAAGTCTGAGCACCCTAGAATTGACACCTTTGAAGTGTGGTGTTGGCGAAAATTACTCAAAAACGATCCAATAAATCAGTGGGGAGGAGACATGGGGGGAGAGAGACATGGGGGAGAGAGAGACATGGGGGGAGACATGGGCGGAGAGAGGCATGGGGGGAGAGACATGGGGAGAGAGAAATTGGAGAGGCTGGGAGAGAGACAGGAGGGGGAGAGACACAGGAGAGGGGGAGGGAAGAGACACAGGAGAGGGAGAGGGGAGGGAAGAGATACAGGGGAGGGAGATGGGGAAGAGATACAGGCAAGTTACTAATCACATATAATAGTTGTAAAACTGTGAATCATCGTCACGCTTGCGAGCCTTGGGCAGCAAAGCGAGCCGTTGAAGCACAGAAGTCTTCCGAGCTCGGAACACTTAGCTGATGCAAAGGCGCTCATCGCGTAGAGAGGCGAGCAGCTGAGGCATTGAAACTTGGAGCACTTAGGAGATGAGCGCCAAAGGCGATCTTTGCCTGTGAGCCTTGCAAAGTGAGGCGAGCAGTTGAGGCATTGAAACACGCGGACTTAGGAAAAAATTTGCGCCAAAGGCGCTCCTGCGAGCCATTGAAAAACGCGGGACTTAGCCTCCAAGCAGTTAGGAAACGCGGGATTGCCTTAGGCTTCAAGCAGTTGTGGAACGCGGGCTTAGGGAAACAAATTGCGAGGAGCGGAACTTATAAAAAAAAAACTACGAGGTCGTAAAAATAGGAAGTTAACGACCGATCCGCGCAAATCGAAAAACGCGGAAAACACAAAAAATAAAACAAAATATAGAAATACCAAAAAAAACTCACACACAGCACGGGGAGACAGCCAGGATGTCTGGGAGTGAGGTTGCACATGAATTTAAGACGAATTTGCAGAGTTTCGGCACTCAAAAATCGGCTAAGCAAGAAAAAAAATGGTGTCCGAAAAAAATTTAAACGAGGCTACACAACCGCTCAAAACACAGCCAGACGCGTACAACTTTTACCCAGGAATGTACTAGGTACAAAATACACTATTAGAAAGGATGGAAAATGCTTGAAAGCCGCGTAACACATAGACAATCAACGCAATAATACAACACTAAATTGAAACTAATAACATTTGAATCTAAAATGGCGCTTTACCCGACTAAACGAACGGTTTGGCTAGCGCACGCAGCCTATTTATTCTGCACAATTGACACATTGCTCATCTGGGCAGCAACAGTCCAACTGTACATTGTTTGCTGCAGGAAAATCAAGAGATTGTTAGGTAATGTATATTAATTTATTAAGTAATTAATTGATTATTTTTTTTTTTTTTTTAAATATATATATAAAAAAAATATGCTAAATAGTACATTTTACACTGCCGTTACTTTATGAATACATTAATGCTTCGCACTTCCTAATACATTTGTTCATTCAGAATTAATTATTAATGTACATTAATTTAATAGCTATTAATTAGTAATGGAAAATAAAAATGTATACATCCCACTGTACTAAAAATGTGTTACTTTTTACACTGCAGTTATATATATATATATATGGATTACTGCTCACTGGCTGCCAGAGATAGCACTCTCAAAGCAGTTACATATTTAAATCACTTTATTATGCTCTGAGACCTAAAAACATTTTCTAATTTACACTGCACTAAAAAATGTTATTTCTGTAAATGTTCACTGTGCAATAAAAAACTGTATGTTGGAAAACTGTATATGTTTGGTCTGATTAAAACCATAATTAAGCAGGGGAAAAAAGTAAAATTTTTAAAATATTTTTGATGTATTTGTTGTACCCTGGAGGCATCCATGGTAATTTGGTAGAAGGGTAGTGAGTCAAGTTGAATCAGATCAAATTATCTAAAATAAATCAACCAGACCACTCCTTGCAAAATCTCAGAGAGATGCATTAAATAATTGATGTGGGGGTGCCATTAGAGCAACTGAAACAAGACTGAAGCAGTAAACATGAACTGGGACAGAAATGGAGCAGCTACTTACCAAAACAAGAACACATGTTACTACTCATGTAACTACGGTGTGCTGCTATCCAGTGGCGGAGCTAGTGAATGGAGGGCCATTTTTCTTCTGATAATTTTTATAAAGCTCTAAAGTACGAAGTAGTATGAAGTACTTTGTAGAGGCATATGCATTTCAGGTGTTAAATAAACTGAATCCATATAAAAAAACATAAGTAAAAATTATCTCTACATAAAGAACTTGTACTGTACCGTACTCCTCACTCTGTTCTATGTCTGCAATTATTATCCCTTATGTCCAATTATTCTACAGTAGGAGTCAATCATCTTTTTATTTATTCTTGATGATTTGGTACTGTAGGTATGAGGGGAACATAAGTTGCATTAGAAAGAGGGCATTTCACAATGTGCCACAGTCTTATTTTGCCAAATAATGGTCTTGTAACACAAAAATAAGTTTAACTGCTGGCCCTCTGCAATCACCCAAAAACAGTTAAACTTCTCCACTCATTTTTGTGTTTGGAGTCCAATAAATTGTTGTGTTCATTAATTATTTATTTACATTTTTACATAAAAAATTGTGATAATAACAAATATAATTCTATAATATGTACATTTTATAGATTTGTTCATTTTAATTAGTTATATGCCAAAAAATATACATACAGTATTAAAGTATGCTCTCTCTGCATTTCCTGATATTCTCCATCAAGTTTATACAGGTTTAAATTAATATTTTTCATGCAAAAAAAAATTACTTTTATATTTTTTTAAACATGTTCTTGGAAATGCTTGTTGTTTTTCATGTCCATTGAAATGCACAACCACTTTCAGATTCTGCAGTGGAAATGTGGAAATGCAAACAGGACTAATGGAAATCTCAGTTAATACGGACATACCCTGCTGATAAACCAGTTAAGAAATATAACTTAAAAAGATAATATCTATTCACAGTAAATAATACTTAACTATTTAAAAGCTGTATTTTTCTTACTTTCTAAAAATATTGTGCCCTTTATCAAGTTTAGTAAAGCAAAAAATCATAATATAAATATGGGGCCACTTTAAATTTTGCTGACTGCTTTAAATAGTGATTAGAGATTAAAAAATCCTATATATAATTTAATCTTAATGTAATGACCTGTATGTTTGCTTTGTTCAGTCCAACCCTCCGTGACCTCAGGGACACCATAATACCAGGCTAATCTACTTGGTATTCATGGCAGGGATACTGGAGTGGGTTGCCAATTCCTTCTCTAGCATACAGCTCCTGGTATTCCTAGATGGTCTCCCATCCAAGTACTGACCAGGCCATGGGAGTAGGAGGCCAAACAAATCCGGGGGGATAATTCAACTCAACTCTCAAAACAGGAAGCAGGAGCGGACCTGCCCCTGGTGTATATAATTACAAATATATCCCTCTCTCTCTCCGCCTCTCTCTCTCTGGCTCTGCCTCTCTGTCTCTGCCTCTCTCTCTCTCTCTCTCTCTCTCTGCCTCCCTCTCTATCTGCCTACCTCTCTTTGCCTCCCACTCTATCTCTCTCTTCCTCCCTCACTCTTACTCTCTCTGCCTCCCTTGCTCTATCTTTCTCTCTGCCTCCGTCACTCTCCTCTGCCTCCCTCCCATATATATATTATATATGCCAACTTATTACGTTTGTGTGTATATATATATATATATATATATATATATATATATATATATATATATATATAAATGTATTATGAGTCAAAGCTTTCATGGGAAAGACTTACTTTTCATAATGCTGGCCAAAACAGGTAATGAATGATTAAGTTTAGTTTTACTATTATTTTGGATTCCCCCCCACATCCCAGTTCCTATGCCCCTGAACATCCATGGAAATCTACAATTCCCATATCGGGGGCCGAACCAGAGCCGCCTGGATGAAAACCGGGAATCTTAACCGCTAGACATAGAGAGCTTTAAAATAATTAATTATTTATTTATATTTCTTTACATAAATAATTTTAATAATAACAAATACAATTCTATAATATGCAAGTTACATAGATTTGTTCATTTTATTTAGTTATATGTGATATCAAAATTCCCAAAGAATACCGGACAATCTGATCATGATGTTCTATTAATAACATTTGTTAATTTTATTTTGGTATAATATTTATTATTTAATTATTTAGAATCATGGTATACTTTATAACTTCATGCTAATCTCCTATGTATTTTTCAGAATTATAATATTGTAATGTTTTTTTTTTCTTATTGTTTTTAGTAAGATACGAGAAATGGGGCCACACGCAAAGCTTTTACACAACCTAAAAACTCTCACAGTTCTATTCTTGTAGTTGTGAATTTTCCATCATTTGCATGAGACCACAGTGCTGTTAATGAACTCCATGAAGTCTGGCTGAGTACTCAGGGAGATAGGAAATAAACACAGATTTCCTTTTTTCTCTGTTTTGACTTTCACACTATTTTGAGGTGTCTTCTGATGTGTTGGTGTGAATTAAGTATCTGACACCTACCTAATGATTTTATGAGTTAGAAGTATTTTAAGCAGCAGTTGGAATGATAATGTTAATGTCATTATGTCACTGTTTGAAATGGAGCATTTTAAATTCAATTTACATCTGTTTCAAAAAGTGAAATAAGACAACAAACCAAGGCCTAGATTACGGTGGTACTTTACAGCTGCCTTGAGTACGCTAAGAATTTGGCAAAATGATAAAAGGCAAATCTTAAACGGACAATGAACATGCCTTTTCCATGCTTTAATCATTACCAAAGCTGTGTTTTGCATAAAAACAGGAAACACACATACTTACAAATATGGCGGACAGGAACAAGTCCTCTGATCAGTTAAACATTTGAATCAGTTTGTTCAGCTTTGAGAGCATCATTTGAAAAATGGAAACACAAAGTGGTACATTATCACATGTTCTCTTTCAGCTGTAATAAAGAAAAAAAAACTTTCAAGGTCCCTTAAAATAAACGGACTAACTTTTACCAGTGCTTGGATAAATGTACTAACTAGTACATAAATAGATTACAGTGCCATTGGGTCTGGTTCTTAGAAGTTGTGAAGGGATTGCAGTAACACTCTTCTGTAAATGGGCCAAAAGGGTAGTCTGCAGAAATTTTGGGGCACAGGATAATGCTAATAATTAAGGCACCTTAGGCTATTAACACACCACACTGCTTAAAACAGACTGCAAGCTCTTTCACCAAACTGAAAGACCAAAAAAGATTGCAAGCTCTTACGGGTAAGCAGAAATGGATATAACATGATAAAACCCAATAGCAAGCTTATATTACAGTTCAATGCACACACATGTCTCTATGCACATACACAAAGGTGGACAAAAACATGTTACACTTAGGAGTCAGGGAAGGTTTTCTAGGAGCCGGATGCGGTGGTTCTAGGAGCCTGGAAGGAAGTCCTTCATAGAGGGAAAGATAAGTAAGAAATTAGAGGCAAAGAGGTTCTATTCTGCAGTCAAATGTAATTTTTAGAACTGACGTGTGGGACACCCAGGGATGTATATATATATATATATATATATATATATATATATATATATATATATATATCTGTCAAAGTATTTAAACACAGTACATTCTTCATAATATGTTGTTTTGTAGAACTACGACTGATAATGTGCAAAATGTGTTTAGGAATTTAAAAGTAACATAGCCAGTCTATATGCGATTATGCTGCAGTCAGAGGTACCATATGTGTTTCTGCTTATCTGCTTCTAATGGTGTTAGGAGATGTTCAGTGTCCAGAAGCCCTCAGTTTCCATTAAATGTAACAATTATAATTGTGAGTACTTTCAGTGATATTCATTGAAATCTCAATAGTTAAAAATATACCCAGATGAGAGAGCAAGTCAAATAAGCAATTCGAACACGTATATATAATGTTCCCAATAATTATTACATATCATTTTTTACTTTCTAAGAAAATTTTCCCCATTTTTAACTCCTAACCATAACTGCTAGTTAATGTGACAATGGAATTATTTATTAAATATTACATTTTAAACAGATATGTTCCCTAGTCAGGAGCTAAAGTGTCAAGGGATCGATGCAGAGGTATTTGAAAATATATTAAATCATTTATAGTTCTATGACACCATTTTGAAATATAATTTCAATTTTATATTAGATAGTTGACAAGAACCAACCATGAGAATCAAAGGTATCACATTTAACAAGCTAAGGAAACCATTTGGGAATGACTGTCAATATGAATTCCCTTAATTTATTTAAAAGTTACAAAAATGGGCAAATGTGATGATTGTGTTTTCCTCGTTTTAAATACACAATACTGAAAATGATGACATTTTGTTCTCTTTGTGTTTGGAAGCAATCACAATGTGATGCATGGGTCCTTTCTCAGATAATGAGCAATAATGTATATTGCAGTAAGGAGCATTACTACTGGGAAGAAACAAAGCTCCAGAGAGCTGTAGGATGTTTCAAACATTATATGATGCTGAATCCATAGGTTTAAACCTCTGATGTCAGGAGGTTTATGATCAAGCAAAAAAAGATGCTGCTCTATAAACAAGGCAAGGAGGGCCAGGTTTACTTCACTTCAAGAGACCACAAAGTGACACCAAGAGCAATTTTAATAGTAAGTCCAAAATAATGGCCGTGTTACCATGCATTTGAAGGTATTATAAGCTAAGTTTGCTGTGTGACGATTTGTTGTCTATCCACTTTGCTGCAGATACACCTCTTCTCCTCTGCGATTTTGTGCCTCAGGTTACAACACTACCTCGGGTTACGCCACCGAAACTGAAAGAAGGAACAAGGCAAATGCTTCTGAACATGAGACCGTACGATCCAATACGAAAAAAAGCAAGCAAGTTCTAAACACTGTAATCGCGATTGCTTTATAGTCTGCAAGTGCCTCCAAGAGCCCAGTTTGCCTGAGCCTGCAAGAGCCCAATTCGCCTGTGCCGGTAAGAGCCTAAACAGCCTGTACCTAAACAAGACCATCAGTTCAAACTAAAATGTGAAAAATCTGGGGTCCGGAACGGATTAATTGAATTTACATTAATTCCTATGGGAAATGCTACCTCGTGTTACACTGTTTTCAGGTTACACCGCACCGTTCAGAACGCATTAAGAGTAAAACCGGAGGTACCACTGTATTCTAAATTGTGAAGTATTAACAAGCACAGCCATCTCTGAACAGTGAACACTTAATATCCACAATAATTAGTAATAATACATTGTTTGTTATCATGTCAAATATAGTAAATATAATAAAATAACAAAATATTTACCATCTGCAAATAATATTGTCATAATAGACATCACAACCTATGTTTGTAATTTGTAACTTATTATAAAACTTAACTTGTGGACTCTGTTACAATAATATTGTCTCTGTAGATAATGGACAATTAAGTACTCACAGAATCCACCTGGAATTTGGAGTAGGGACTACATTAAGATGAATCACATATATAGTTGTGAGCATGCGAGTTGTTGCTAATGCTTGCGGGCTCGCATAGCGAGCCAAGGCGCTCGCGAAGCGAGGGCAGTGGGCGAGGGCCTCAGTTGCTGGCATGGAGCGCCAAACTGCGACCCTCGCAAACTTCACCTCGCAAACTACACGACACACCAATTACGACACTCGCTAAATTTTACGACCAACGCAAACAACATACGACACACGTTAACACACATTACGGTCTCGCAACACTCGGACGCAACTCGCGAACATTACAAAATTAAAAACACAATACATACACACAGCACATACATAAAAAACTTACCTACAGCAAGAGGTAGCATCCAGGACCTCAAAAATGCAACTTACACCTTCATTTCACTCAAAATAAAAGAGTTTAGACAATATAAAATTTGCTAAGCGAGAGAAAAAATGGCCGCCGAACAAAACGAAAACGAGGCTACACACGCAAACACCATACGACACACGTTACCAGACTTTACGACCTCGCAAACATCGGACGCAACACGCCGACATACAAACATTTAAAACACACTAAATACACACAACACACACATAAAAAGCTTACCTACAGCAAGAGGAACCATCCAGCACCTCAAAAAACAAGTTACACTTTCATTTAAATAAAAATAAAACACTTTAGACACTAATAAAATCGCTAAGCGGGAGAAAAAATGGCCGACGAACAAAACGAAAACGAGGCTTCAGACGTAACTTTACTACACTTACTCGCAATAATGAAATACATACTATACGACACGTACCACACTGATATTAAACACCATTTTGACCACTACTACGCACAAAATGGTGGATGGAACGCAAATTGTAAGCTGGAACGCAAATAGCGCATGCGTATTGCGTTCTAACGGTCTAACTTTCCAGAAATTTCTAAAAGTTTATAAATACTGCCTACTTTCCACAAAATTCTACATTTCTCCTCAGGTGATGAACGGAGTGACTTCACAGTTAACTGCTACTCTTACTTGAGAAGAAAATTCTTTCCTAATTTACTACTTTACATTGTGCAAATTACAACTGAGAGGTAAGCTATAATATATTACATTTTATTATCAAGACAGGACAACAATAAAAATTAATTTTAAGTATGAAAATGCGATTTATGTATAGTGACATATGACACACACATTTATGTTTATAGGCCCTGCAACAAACTAATCTTTAAATGACATTACCAAAAATTAATAATTTATTATTAAAATCGGATTTATGTATAGTGATATGTGACACGCACATATATGTTTATCATGTATAGTCCCATGTCACACGCACATTTATTGTGGAGCCCCCAAAAATGAGTCATGTTCATTGAAAGTAATTACAGAAGTAGATCTTTACATAACATTAATTTATTGGAATTCAATATATAACCTAAAGCTCAATCATTCCCCTTTTTTTACTATTCAAACAGACTCTGCATCGACAGCGTCACTCAAGAATTTGCACCGTGCACTGTGACCCACAATCCCTTTTAAACAACTCCAAGAAAGAAGAAAAGGTAAGATACAAAAATACATTACATACTGAAAAAGACCATGCTTTGCTACATCAAAATGAAGAAATATACAATTAACCATTTCACTTTCTTTGTAAAACAGACACTACAAGAAGAGCGGCGGATTAAGATTGGCAGGAGGGGACCCTCTGTCATTCGACACTTCAATCAAGGTAAAGTATAAAGTATAAACAAGAAAACAACTATGAGCCTCATTCAATTCCGAGTTGCCCAATTGAATAGACCTCTATATAAGCACATACAAAAACATTTAAACAAACTGTTTAGTTACTGAACCTCTATCCAAAACCATGGTTTTCACTAACTAAAAACTTCTGTCAAAAAAATATCTTATGTGCTTATATAGAGCCCTATTCAATTGACAACTTTCACATTGAATGAGGACCTATATATGTTTAATGGTGACAATTTAACAAATGCAGCAATCAAAGGCCCTCATTTAATTGCTATTTTGGACAATTGAATAGGGCTCTAAATAAAAACATAACATATTTTTTTTAAGTAACTTTTTACTTAGTAAGGTCCTCATTCAATTTGAAATTTGTCAATTGAATAGGGCTCTATATAAGCACATCACATATATTTTTTACCGACGTTTTTAGTTAGTGAAAACCTTGGTTTTGGATAGAGGTTCAGTAACTAAAAAGTTTGTTTACATTTTTTGAAATGTGCTTATATAGAGCCCTATTCAATTGGGCAACTCGGAATTGAACGAGGCTCTAAGCATCTATCTAAAAGCAAGGTTTGCACGAACTAAAAACTTCATTAAAAAATATATGTTATGTGCTTATTTACAGCCATATTGAATTGGCAACATCGCAATTGAATGACGGTCTCATTAAGTAAATCAAGGCCCTCATTCAATTGCAATTTGAACAAATGAATAGGGCCCTAAATAACCACATTACATATATTTTTTAAAGAAGTTTTTTTTTAGCAAGCATCTATTCAAAAGAAAGGTTTTCAATAACTAAAAAAATCTTTAAAAAATATATGTTATGTGCTTATTTAGGGTCAACTTCAATTGGGCAAATTGCAATTGAATGAGGCCCCAACTATGCACCATATGGTACACACAAAATAGGCTTGGACACAAAAAAAAAAAACAAATACAAAACTAAATTCATATTCTTCTTTAATGTTTAACAACCTATAAGCCTTACAAAAAAACATAAATAACTATACCAAAAGTGGTACACACAAAACAGGATTGTACAAAAATAACACAAACACATAGCAAAATAAATGTATATTCTTCTTTAATGTTTAACAACCTATAAGCCTTACAAAGAACCCTAAATAAGTATACTACAAGTGGTGCGCACAAAACAGGATTGTAGAAAAACTTACACAAACACATAGCAAACTAAATTCATATTCTTAGTTAATGTTTAACAACCTATAAGCCTTACAAAGAAGCCTAAATAAGTATACCACAAGTGGTACGCACAAAACAGGATTGTAGAAAAACTCACACAAACACATAGCAAACTAAATTCATATTCTTAGTTAATGTTTAACAACCTATAAGCCTTACAAAGAAGCCTAAATAAGTATACCACAAGTGGTGCGCACAAAACAGGATTGTACTAAAACTCACACAAACACATATGAAAATACATTAAGATTCTTCTTTAATGTTTAACGACCTATAACCATTACAATGAAGACTAAATAAGTATAGCACAAGTGGTGCGCACAAAATAGGATTGTAACAAAGTCACAGGATTGTAGATAAAGTTAGACAAACACATAGAAAATGTTTACCATAACAGATACAATACACCAAAATTAAGACATTTTTGCTTTATTTAAAAGACATTTAACTCAAACAACATTTTCAATTTTATGTTACAACAGATACTGCGTGAAGACAATAGGACGAGGACTTTCAACACAGGACCAGACCAGCGGACAAGGACTTTCACCACAGGACCACAACATCGGTCAAGGGCTATCGCCAGAGGACCACACCATCGGACCAGGACTTTCAACAGAGGACCAGACCATAGGACGAGGATTTTAAACAGAGGACCACACCATCGGACGAGGACTTTCAACAGAGAACTACACCATCGGACGAGGACTTCCAACAGAGGACCAGACCATTGGACAAAGATTTTCAACCGAGGACCAACAAACATTCAGATTGAAATCACACTTCAACCAAGCTACAGTATAATAAGTACAAAAGGAGAAAACTAAAGAAACATGTTTCATCTGCATCCCTGTCAACAGAAAAAAAAAAAAATTAAGAACTATGTCCCTTATTTTATTTCAATTGGCAATATGCAATAAGTGGGTCAATAACCACATCAATGTTTTTTTTGCAAAGAAGTTTTTAATTGGTAAACATCTATCAATAACTAAAAACTTATTTAAAAAAAAGGTGTTAACTGCTTATTTACAGCAGTATTCAATTGGCCAAATTGTTATTCAATGAGGCCAGGAATTATAACTTTTAACAAAATATAACTGATACATTAATGATTTACCTTTTATTTCTCAATTATGCACAATAATCTTTAACAGTAATTACAAATTTAAATATACCCAATTACATTTCTTTTTTTGCCTTTACAGATTAACATGGCTAATAACGAGAGCAAACAAGAGAAGAAAAGACGTCAAACTAGAGAAAGACAAGAGAGATGGGCCGCCCAGCAGACACCAGAGGAGAAAGAAATTTGACGATAAAAAGAACGCAAAAGACTTGCAAGCAAAAGACTATCAGCTGCAAAAATGAAAGATATGCCAAAAAAAAAATACAAAGCAAATAAAGCATTTACAACCTGTTCCTCAAACATCAGATGACATTTTACAAGATACAATTAAAGACATACCAAAAAAAGCAACTACAAAAACAAAGCATTTACAACCTGTTACTGAAACCTTACAGGACATTTCAACAAAACCAGGACAACATATACCAAGAAAAGCCACGAAAAAAACTAAGCATTTAGAACCTGTTGTTCAAACATTCCATGACTTTTCACCTGATGAATATGCAAGTCAAACTCCTATATGCTTTGCAAATTGTCATTTACTCAAGTCTTTAGCAGTAGAGGTTCATAGTTGTGGGGACATGACTACTCAATGTCAGTTTTGTGAGGCTTATTATTTTAAACAAGAGAGACCCAGAGATGGCCAATTTATTAGTTGCTGTCAAAAAGGCAAGTTCAAACTTCCAGAAAGGAAAGAATTTCCGATCTATTTACAAAATATTATGAATGAACCTACTTTTCCAAACTACAACATTTTTAAGACAAACATAAGATCCTACAATAGTGCCATATCCTTTGCATCAATGGGGGCAACATTAGCTGCTAATGTACCAGGACATGGTCCTTACTGTTTTAAAGTCCAAGGCCAAATATATCATCATACTTCCCATTTACATCCAGAGGAAGGAGAGCAAAGAAAATTCACTCAACTATATGTACTAGATACAATGGAAGCTGTTGACCAACGTATGCAGATGGAAGAAAATAAAAAATGCTTACCGAGTGTTTTCATAGAGCTAAATAACATTATGGACAACAATCCCTACAGTAAAGCTTACAAAAAATTGGCAGAAGTAGAAAATGAACAACTACTTCATGCACAAAGACATCAATTACCAATGCCAAAGGTTAATATGGTGCTTAAAAGAGACAGACATACTGATAAACGTCGTTATAACTTGCCAACATCAAATGAGGTTGCAATGGTGTTTCAAAATGATGAAGGAGAACCACCATTTTAAAGAGACATTAGAATATATCCCAGAAATGAGGAGCAACCATTTATTAATATGAATATCTTGAGTCCAAATTTAGATCCAATGACATATCCCATCTTTTTCCCACACGGAGAAGCAGGTTGGCAACCAAAATTAACACTTCCCTGTTACCCAAATGCTAAAGCCAGAATCCGAAATAATGTTTCTATGCTTGAATTTAAAGTAGCTCAAATTGCCATTCGACATGGATTTAATCCAATTTTATGTGGTGGAAAAGTAACCCAACAATGGATTATTGATTCATATTTGCAAGTTGAGGCAAATAATTTACACTTTATAAAATATCAACAAGATAAACTAGGTGTAGAACAATATTCTGGACTCATGGACTATGTTGCTGACGTGGCTACAAGCAGAGACATGACAGCTGGCAAAGCCATCATTTTACCATCTTCCTTTCAAGGATCTCCTCGAAATATGAGAAAAAGATACAATGATGCTATGGCTATTGTCACCAAATTTGGCAAACCCGATTTATTTCTGACATTTACATGTAATCCACAATGGCCAGAAATTACACAAAATCTACTTCTTGGACAAACTGCTTCCGATCGACCAGATTTAGTAGCCAGAGTTTTTAAGATCAAATTAAATGAATTAATGCGTGACTTCACTATAAATCAGTTATTTGGCAAATGTCTTGCTTATGTATATACCATTGAATTTCAAAAAAGAGGCCTTCCACATGCACATCTTCTCATAATACTTCAAGAGAAAGATAAATTAGATACTTCGGACAAAGTGGATGCAGTCATTGTTGCTGAACTACCAGATCCAGAACGATATGGTAGACTATATGAGATTGTTACTCATCGCATGATTAATGGACCCTGTGGAGACCTTAATCCACAATCACCATGTATGGAAAATAATAAGTGTTCCAAAGAATTTCCAAAAGATTATAGAGACAAAATATATGCAAATTGTGATAGCTATCCACTTTAAAAAAGAAGAGAAGGAGATAGTGCCATTATTCGTGGAAAAAAAGTGGACAATAGATATGTAGTACCCGACAATCCACATTTATTCATGAAGTACAACGCCCACATCAACGTAGAAGCCTGCACTTCCATCAAATCCATTAAATATGTCTACAAATATATTTACAAAGGCTATGATGCAGCTACTGTAGTCGTCAAAAGTGCAGACAACCCTGAATGTAGTGAGTTAGTACATGATGAACTTGAATCTCATGTAGATGCTCTCTATGTCAGTGCGCCAGAAGCTATGTGGCGGCTTTTAAAATTTGAAATGCATGATAGATCACATGCAGTATATAGATTAGCAGTACATTTGCCACAACGACATTTAGTCTATTTCCATGCTGGAAATGAAATGAATGCATTGGCCCAAAGTGAAGATCGTCACACTACACTAACTGCATGGTTTGAATTAAATTCCACTGATGCTCAAGCAACACAATACTTATATATTGAAATTCCATATCACTATGTTTTTGAGAATGGATTATGGAGACCAAGAAAAACCAGAGGCAATAAAATAATTCCAATAATTTACACAGTCAGTCCAAGAGATGTTGAACGTTTTTGCTTACGGATATTACTTTTAAATGTTCCAGGAGCACAAAGTTTTGAACACTTAAGAACTGTTAATGACATTGTATATAAATCCTTTCATTTAGCTGCAAGACATAGAAACATACTCGCTGATGATACAGAGTGGGAAAGATGTTTAGAAGAAGCAGCACAATGTCAAATGCCACGACAGATGAGAGAACAATTTGCTTTTATTTGTATCTTCTCAAATGCTCCAAATGCATTAGCTTTGTGGGAGACTTTTAAAAGTAATATGGCTGAAGACTTTATGCGACGATACAATGAACCCATTGCACACTTAAAAGCGTTAATGGAAATCCAAGAAGTATTTTTAACTCATGGATTAAGTTGTGCAAGTTTTAATTTGCCTGATCCAGGTCTTATAGATGACATAAACTTTGAAGACTATGACATTCAACTACAAGCAGAAAGAACAGAAGAAAGACTTGCAACTTTAAATACACTACAATTGCAAGCATTTCATGCCATTAAAAATGCAATAGATGATGACATGGTGACAGAGCGTTATTTCTATCTTGATGGACCTGGCGGATCAGGAAAAATCTATCTGTATAATTTATTAATGAGTTCAGTACGAGCACAAGGTCAAATAGCAATGGCGTTTGCCACTACTGGAATTGCTGCACTTTTATTAGAAGGTGGAAGAACTGTTCATAGTGGATTTAAACTGCCAGTGCCTATTTTAGAAACTTCTGTGTCAGATATTCGCATGACATCATTACAAGCAAAGAAATTGAAGAAATGTAAATTAATTATAATAGATGAGGCCACAATGATGTCATGCTATGCCCTCCAATGTATTGACCGTTTGCTTCGTGAAGTCATGGATAATATTTTTCCATTTGGTGGAAAGGTAATGTTGTTGGGTGGCGATTTCAGACAAACATTACCTGTCGTTGTACATGGAAATCGAACTAACATTATCGAAACCTGTATAAAGTCAAGCACAGTATGGAAACATTTTACCCATCTTCAACTGCAACAAAATATGAGATCAGAAGGCCAAACTGATTTCAATGATTGGCTTATTAAAATTGGAGAAAGCAGAACTGAAAAAATATTACATTTAGCTGACGACACTGTAGAGATCCCACCTCATATGATTTGTCAACAAGATATTATATCGGCTATATTTGAAGGGAGCATAAATAACAAAGAATATTCCGAGCCTGCCAACCAAGTCATACTGACGTGTAAAAATAAAGATGCATTAATCCTCAATAACGAAATCTTTAAAAAAAATAATGCACCACAAAGAAATTATCACAGTGCTGATTCTGTACTTGCTGATGACAATGAAAGTCAGTCTAACTTTTCTACTGAATTCATAAACTCACTAACTCCTTCTGGAATGCCACCACATATTTTGCAGCTAAAGAAAGGTGCAATTATCATGTTACTGCAAAATATGAACCCCAAAAAAGGCCTATGCAATGGGACAAGATTAATTGTTCAACAATTAAAGGACCATTTTATAGATGCTGAAATGTTAACTGGTACCCATAAAGGAGAGAGAGTTTTCATACCAAGAATAGATTTAGCACCAAGTGAAAGTAGTCTCCCTTTTATACTTCAAAGAAGACAATTTCCCATTATTATGGCATTTGCCATGACCATTAATAAATCACAAGGTCAAACTTTCAAATCTGTGGGTATTTTCTTGGAAGAACCAGTATTTGCACATGGTCAATTGTATGTTGCGTTGTCACGGTGCAAAAATCCACAGGCTATTAAAGTTTACATTGAAAAGAATGAAAGTCAAGGTGATTTATTAGAAGATGGACGTATTTTTACTAAAAACATTGTCTACTATGAAGTACTATAACTTTGCAGGATAGAAATTAAAGCCATGCAAAAATGTTTTAAAAATATTCAAAAATACATAACAATTTGTTGTTTAATTCAGTCATAATTAATGGAAATACTGTTTATGGATGATTCGCCTCACAAAATACTTGCCTTGCATTTTTCAGACAAATTATATTAAAATGTTAAGTCACTGTGTTACTGTTTCTAATGTTACAAGTTTGAAAACAATATTTTCAAGTTCTTTCATTCAACATATTACAAAGTTCATGTTAAGAGCTCAAGCACCTTTTAAGTCACAATGTAAATATTGTCTGTTATCTTAAGATTACTCACTGGATTAATGTTTATCGCCAGTTCATGTGGTCAGGAAGGAAATACTTTCATTGGGTACGTTTTAAGGAGAGTTTTTACTGTATGCCTTCCTCTGCATTCAATGTATATTGAAGTTAACAATTATTCTGATAGAAATTGCATGTTAATACTGATTACTTTAAAATTCAACTGTTTTTACATTCAAATGTTAATACTTTTAATACAAAATTATGTTTAAATATTAATTCACTATCTTACTGTTTATAATGTTACAAGTTGTAAAAATGTTTTTTAAAGTTTCTTACTTGCACACATAATAAGTATCTGACTTAAACATATTACAAACTTCATGTTAAAATTGGGTACGTTTAAAGGAGGGTTTTTATAATGTTTCTCTTACTCTGCATTAAATGTATATTCAATTTAACAATTCTTCAGATAGAAATTGCATGTTAAAAAACCATTACCTGAAGTTTACAATAATGATTACTTTAAAGTGCAACTGTTTTTACATTCAATTGTTAATACTTTTAATACAAAATTATGTTACAAAATGTATTCACTATGTTACTGTTTATAATGTTACAAATTCTACAAATGTTTTGTCAAGTTACAAAGTTACAAAGAAAATAAAGTTCAAGTTTCAAAAAATATACTTTCAAGTTTATTGCTTACATATATTTCAAACTTCATGTTAAAATTGTGTACGTTTGAACAAGGCTTTTTACTCTTTGCTTTCCTCTGGATTCAATCTATATTGAAGTTAACAATTCTTCACATACAAATTTCATGTTAAAAAACCATTACCTCAACATTTTACAAAAATACACGTTCATATCACAATACTTACAAGTGTCAAATATCTATATTAATAACTAAACAACTTTACAAACATAAACATCACATTGCCGTCATTTTTTGACGGGCAAGTCGCTAGTCATACAATAAATTCCAGAACATCCAAATATGGAGCAAGTTTTATACATCTTAAATTAGAGCTGCAATTCCATTCCGGCCTGAAACAAGAAGATATGGCCGCACAGCTGCTGCAAACTGAAGCTATTTAAACATCAGTTTGGTGCAACACTGTGTCTGACCATAGTTACTGTTTTGTAGCTAACCTGTGCTCTGTTTGATTTCCCATTGACAAACTTTGCTAGGTACTTGGTCTATGCTTTTGTACTTCAGTGGCTTGGCCTTTATTTTGTGAACTCAATTACCATCAGCTTGCCATGTGACCTGATATCTCAGCCATCAGCAAGCCTCAGCCTCTTGTGATCCCTATGACCTCCCTGACCTCAGATCATATTCTGCAGATTTCTAGCTTGCAGCTACTGATACTCCATCCAGATACTGGTCCATGCTTCAGGTCAGTGTCCTACTCATAACCCGACATCAGCCCTTCAGGTTCCCAAATTGGTGCGAGAAGAGCAACAATTACATTCTGTTTCACACATCACATACCACGTTGAGAAAATGTAGTATCTGCCCAAATAATTCTTCTTTCAAGGAATGCGTCCCAAATAGACCATCTTTACAGTAACCTGAATATGAGAGCAACCACCCTTCAGTTACTTATCTCCCATGTGGAGCTTCTCCTGACCCCCGCCCCTGCTACCAAACTTCAATTAATATCTACAGACACTGCAGCAATCTCTGCAACCCACAGGGCAATAACCAAACACAGCTCAAAACCAACAAAGTTTATGAACCAGTGTCCTATGCATTTGCAAATGCATTCCTCAGTGTTTATCACCAATCACAATAGGGTTGGCTACATCATCTAATTGCTCACATTTAATACATATAATGCTTGAATATACACACAGCAGGTTTTTTAAACTGGAGATAGGCATGCCATTTCCTTCCAGATGGAATACTGAGGCTCTAGTATCTGCTGTCTGGCAAATACTGTCTTAAAGACTAAAGGATGACCATAATGCTTTGACTTCCCAACTGAGATTGAAAACGTATTAACTAGGATGAGGCATCCATTCATACCTCTCGGTCTCCTCAATCTCCACCTACTTTTCTTTCTCTTCATGCGGAGACAGGCACCAGAGAAAAACAAGCCTATGTGGTCTTGTCTGCTGAGCAAATGTTTAGAATACATTAGCCCCCATTCAATTGGCCAAATTGTAAATATTGCAGCCTGTATTGGAGCCCGTAAAAGGTACTGATATCCAATTGGCTATATTTTGCTACTCAATATCCAGTTGCGAGTTACAGGCTCAAAATGACTGCCGTTGTAAAAAACTTAACTCTGTTCTATCTACTCCTTTAATGTTTCAATCCCGAAAATGTTAACAGTGCTAATCCATATTGAATTACAACAATTCAACAAACCCGCAATTTCCTTCAAACCCGTTAATGGCAAATGTATCAAAAATGTCTATGAGTACTAGAGAGGACTTGCAAGTGAGTTAAACACCTGTTCGTAGCACTGTAAAAGCATATATAAACACACTATTGTACTTTTACCTTTTATTTCTGTGTTATATTGATCCCAGGAATCAAGGAGTTAATACATATCAGGCCACCCACATGGACTAGACCACTTTAATTATTTATTTTTATGGATTTCTACATTTATGGATTGTGAGGCTGATTGCAAATCGGACTTCTAAACACTATTTGCTTGCAGTTTAAACTCCATGTTTTATTGGCGTCATGATGATGGTCTCATTTAATATTGGCTCTGTCTAAATTGTAACTTACAGGCTTGCTTAATTTGTTTTACGGTTTTAGGCTTTAGTCCTGTAATTGCGGGCTTGAGTCAAATGAATACAGACGGAATTGTAACAAATTTCTAACCCGCAGACATGAGGCCTGTATGAAGATAATTACAGGCTTGCAATTAAATGGGGCCCATTGTCTGTTTTGTCCCTATAACAGGAGCTCAAAAAGTTGTGCCTAGAGGTCTTAAAGTAATTTCCTCAAGGCATCCTAATCACTCATCTAAAAAATACTTATACACTACAACTTGTTCCTGTTGAGCTTTCGTGAAAGTCTGAGGAAGTAAATTAATTTAAAAGCAGAGATTCCGGTAAAGTTAGAACCTCCTTTTGTCAAGATTTTGGTCTACAGAACAACATCCCTTTGCCTAACCTTGGTGGCTCAAGCTGTGGTTGAATGTCAAGAAGTTAAAGTTAATAAATAATCACTATACAATGGAAAAATACATGTTTGAAAACTGTAATTCTGACTAAGATAATGATTAAGCAGCAACAAAGTTATACTGTTAGTTTTTAATCATAAAACAAATACCTTGATGCCTCTGCAGTACACTGGAAGGATCAATGATACTGTGGTTGAATTTATGTGAGAGGGCACTTACATTCAATGAGAGCTGTGGTTGCACTGAATGATGCAAGATGTATACTTCTGGGCCATTGAGGGGGAAAGGGATGTGGTGTCAATTTCAATTGTATCCTTTTGTCAAAGAAAGGCTCTCTATAGCGGCCTATTCCCTCATCCCCTACCCCTCCCTCCACTAATAACTGTAAGCACACATTCCTATCACCTCTCAGGTTGTGATGTAACAAACACAAAATTGATTCCTATACCCATAAACAAAGTCTTCAAAAATTCAGATTTTCTCAAAAAATGGTTTATGTCCATGGCTTGTTGTTGTTTAGTGGTCTCGTCTCTTTAGATTCTCTGTGACTCTATGGACCACAGCAGGCCAGGTGCATCTCTCAGTCACTGCCCGTCTGAGCTCAATCAAGTTCAGGTTCATTGCTTCGGTCCAAAGTTCTTCAGGCATTCTATCTTCCATGTCTAGTTCCTTAAATCTATTCTTTACTTCCCTCATTGTCACAAGGGATATTATTTATTTTGTACCTACTTGGTCTGATGGTTTTCCCTCTTTTCTTCAGTTCAATTTTCAACTTTGCAATAAGAAGCTCATGGTCTGAGCCGCAGTCAGCTCCCGGTCTTGTTTTTGCTGACTGTATAGAGCTACCCCATATTTGGCTTCAAAGTATATAGTCAATCTGATTTCTATGTTGTCCATCTGGTGATGTCCATGTGTAGAGTCTTCTCAGAGGCTGTTGCAAGAGGGTGTTTGCTACAACTAGAGAATTATCTTGACAAAATTCTACTAATCTCTGACCTGCTTCATTTTGTACTCCAAGGCCAAATTTGCATTTATTTCAGGTGTCTTTGGGTTCCCTACTTTAGCATTCCAATCTCCTATGATGATAGTGACATATTTTCTTGGTGTTATATCTATGACGTGTTGAATGTTTTCGTAGAGCTGGATAACTTCAGCCTCTTCAGCATCCGTGGTTGGAGCATAGACTTGGATCACTGTGATATTAAATGACTTGCCTTGAATTTGAACGGAAATCATTCTGTCATTTATTGGGTTGTAACCGAACACTGCTTTGGCCACTCTTTGATTGACTAGGATGACTACTCCATTTCTTCTACAGGATTCTTGACAACAGTAGAAGATCTGGTGGTTGTCTGATATGAAATGTCCTATTCCAGTACATTTAAGTTCACTAATTCTCAGGATATCAATGTTTAACCTTGTCATTTCATTCTTGACCACATCTCGTTTGCCTTGGTTCATAGTTCTATCATTCCAGGTTCCTATTTTGAATTGGTCTTTGCAGCAGCAGACTTTGCTTTCCCCTTCAGACACATCCACAGCTGGGTGTCCTAACAGCTTTGGCCCAACCACTTCATTAGATCTGGTGTTACTTGTACTTGCCCTCTGCTCTTCTTCAGTAATGTGGTACGCACCTTCTGACCTGAGGGTCTCATCTTCCGGTGCCATATTCTTATGTCTCTGCTCTTCCTCAGTAATGTGGTAGGCACCTTCTGACCTGAGGGTCGCATCTTCCGGTGCCATATTCTTATGTCTCTGGTTGTGCCTGTCCATAAAGTTTTCTTAGCAAAGATATTGGAGTTGGTTATCAGTTCCTTGTCCAGTGGATTGAGATTTGTCTGACCTTACATGGCATAGCTCACAACTTCATCGAAGTACACAAGCCCTTTCATCACGACAAGGTAGCGATCCAGAAGGGGGTCCATGGCTTACACAGCTGCTAATATTTTTAGTTTGGTACATGCTTGACAAACAAATGTCTTTTTTTTCGAAATGCAATGTTATGTCAGTGTGAGATACAACAACACTGCAGCCCTGTTTTTAAATTTGCTTCTGTAGCAGGTGTGGATGCAAATACTTTGCTGCAAAGGTTTTGCTATTGATTTTTCAATGGGCTATCTTAAGAAATGCAGGAATGCAGACTTGGAAAGATCATACTAGCATTTAGTTTGGCTTATGTGGCTCCAAAAGTTATGCGCAGAACAGAGATGATATTTTTTGTTTGTTTATACAAATATTGAATATTTTTCTTGTTAAATGAAGTTATTTATTCCATAAATATATACACTATTCTTTCTCTTTTCATTTCCTTAGACCAAAAAACAACCAATACCAACATGATCCTCAATGCAATATTTATTTGAGCAGACGGTTGCAAAATTAGGTGAAAATCTTATTTAAAGGACAACTGTTCAACAAAAATATATAAATGTGCTTGAAAACTTTGAGACAGGCCAAGAACACAGGAAAAAGTAATAAAGCAAGATTTTTAATTAGAAAAACGTATTTGTGATATATCTTCTGAACCATGATACATTTCTGAAAGTTGTGAGTTTGAGAGGGTTGTTGACATATCTAGAGAGCTTTGCTTGCATCAATTGATGCAAGCTTCCTAATTATGGGCACGTGTGTAAAGGAGGTGGCTCATTACCTAACAAAGGTACTAGATTTCTTCCCATCTTTTCCACCCTTAACTCCACTGATAAAAAAACACATCATTAATAGATCATTTTAATGTAAAGCTGAAGTAAATAAACCCATTACCTAACCCTGTAGAGAGATTCATGTAATAAGTAATGTGATCAACGCCTTAGACACTGGAAAGACCTGGCATTTTGAGAGGCTATTGAGACTATTTTTCATAGTTGTTGTACTCTTTGCTCTTCACTCTTTGCAGCCCTTCTCCTATTGAGTCATCTAAAACCCTTACTTATTTTCTTGCCTCCATGTGCTATCTTTGTCTTTCTGTGACATCTCCCATGATGTTTTACTTCTGCCCTATACTCTTTCTACAGTGCCCGTCAACCCCCACCCCTTTGATTAACATCTATTCCTGCACACCCTCACTATACACCTTCACAGTTTCTCAAGCAGTTTACTCTCCCCTGCTTGTGTATTCACTGTAATGTTAATTTCCTCCTCCCTTTTACACTTTCTTTCCTTCCGCACACTTTTGATCCTGGTACTGAACTCTCCCTGACTCCTGCCCCCCCCCCCCCCCCATATGACTTCCCCTTGGACTAGACTAGATACCTTGGCATATAAGGAATAAAGTTGATGAGTAACCATTTAGAAAGATACTTCATCTCAAATGCGCAGGACCCCACTAGGCTCTTTTTCAATGGAACACTCTATAATGCGAGACATGTTTAATTTGTCTCAGGGCTCTAAGCTTTATTATTATCCTTTATTTATAATTTTAACAACAAAACCCATAATCATGGATAAACTTCCCACAGTGACCCCAGAATATCCTCTGCATAATAGCAGAATGAAATATGAAAAATATACAAAAAGCACTAAATAAAATGCAATAAATAATCACAACAGAAAAAAATCCATCATGAAATATTGAACAGTATTATATCATTTTATTATGGAAACATTCTCACTTTTAATCGTTACTTACTCCAAAAGAACTAATAGGGTCTCATTCAATTGAGATTTAGCCAATTGACTAGGGCTCTATATAAGCACATAACATATTTTTTTTACAGAAGTTTTTAGTTAGTGAAGTCCTTGCTTTTGGATAGAAGTTCACTAACTAATAACTTCTGTAAAATAAATATGCTCTCTGCTAATATAGAGCCCTATTTAATTAGCCAAATTGCAATTGAATGAGGCCCATAGTGTTCAGCTTTCAATCTTAAAAGGGCTTCCCCTCTCAGCATGGGTGGGATGAGATCTATACCTCCATATCTAGGTAGTGTTAGAAAGAGTTAGTTATACTTACAGACTGAGGCATCCATGCTGCCTTAGGACTGGGCCTTGCAAAATGATAACACTATCTCCTCCACCATTTTATTTTATTTTATTTTGAAGCAATTTTCTAAATAACATGCAAATCCAATTCATTTGGAAGTGTGACATAATTTGTTCTGATTTTCAGTAGTTTTATGGTACAGCATTCTAAACTCTGACATTAATTGAAGTGTTGAATTGATCAATATGTTTCAGTAATATTATACAACTTATTCACTGCGCCACGTTGCTTCACAGCATGGAGCACCTTAGGGCACTGGAAACACATTCTCAAAGAGAAAAAGCCTCTTTGAATGTGTTATTGTTGTTGTTTTAAATGGGGCCTTAGAACCTGTGAAAAGATTCATGTTAAGTGTTTCCAACCGGAAGGCTGAAGAGTAATTAGTGGATAGAATTACAGTAGAAGTCTGATATAATGATAATTGTTTATAGTAGAATGTATGGCTCGCTTGCTTCTAGTGATCATTGAGCAATTATCTAACTGCCTCCCCTCTAGACACCCATTCTCTATAAAAACACTGCAACTTTGTTTAATCTTCTGATTGATCACAGATGAGAAGTCTTTGAACTTACCTTGCTAAATAGCTGATTTGATTTTTCACAACAGTTTGTACAACTTTATAATTAATATTATTTTATTACTGATGTCAATTCAAGTATTGGAAATTTAAAAAAAATGTGTACATAATTTGACTAATTATAATAGTAAAATACTAATAATCTTTCCATTAAGTGTGTATTATTACTCAAACATCTCCTTTGTTTATTTTCCCAGCCCACAAAACTTAAGTGGGACATCTTTTCAGAAGATTATATTTCCATACAATTGTTTTAATTGTTGTTTCTGTATAAATATATTTTAACATCTGTAAAAATGCTGTTGTCTGTAATAAACTGGCTTTCATAAAATATATTTATTTAAAACTAATGTAAATAAATACACAAACACACACACACATATATATATATATATATATATACTAGCGACTTGCCCGTCAAAAAATGACGGCAATGTGATGTATATGTTTGTAAAGTTGTTTAGTTATTAATATACATATTTGACACTTGTAAGTATTGTGATATGAACGTGTATTTTTGTAAAATGTTGAGGTAATGTTTTTTTAACATGAAATTTGTATCTGAAGAATTGTTAACTTCAATATACATTGAATCCAGAGGAAAGCAAAGAGTAAAAAGCCTTGTTCAAACGTACACAATTTTAATATGAAGTTTGAAATATATGTAAGTAATAAACTTGAAAGTATATTTTTTGAAACTTGAACTTTTTTATCTGTGTAACTTTGGAACTTGACAAAACATTTGTAGAATTTGGAACATAATAAACAGTAACATAGTGAATACATTTTTTAACATAATTTTGTATTAAAAGTATTAACAGTTGAATGTAAAAACAGTTGCACTTTAAACTAATCATTATTGTAAACTTGAGGTAATGTTTTTTTAACATGCAATTTCTATCTGAAGAATTGTTAACTTGAATATACAAGTTTGTAATATTTTTAAGTCAGAAACTTGACATAATAATTTTTTAAACTTGAATTTTCTTATGTGTGTAACTTTGCAACTTTACAAAACATTTTTACAACTTGGAACATTATAAACAGTAACATAGTGAATTAATATTTAAACATAATTTTGTATTAAAAGTATTAGCATATGAATGTAAAAACAGTTGAACTTTAAAGTAATCAGTATTAACATGCAATTTCTATCAGAATAATTATTAACTTTAATATACATTGAATGCAGAGGAAGGCATACAGTAAAAACTCTCCTTAAAATTTACCCAATGAAATGAATTCCTTCCTGACCCCATGAACTGGCGATAAACATTAATCCAGGGAGTAATCTTAAGATAACAGACAATATTTACATTGTGACTTAAAACGAGCTTGAGCTCTTAACATGAACTTTGTAATATGTTGAAGTAAATAACTTGAAAATATTGTTTTCAAACTTGTAACATTAGAAACAGTAACATAGGGAATTAACATTTTAGCATAATTTGTCCAAAAAATGCAAGGCAAGTATTTTGTGAGGCGAATCATCCATAAACAATATTAATTATGACAGAATTATTTATTGTTTTGTATTTTTGAATGCTTTTAAATTTGTTTTGCATGGGTTTTATTTCTTTAATGAAAAGTTATAGTACTTCATAGTAGACAATGTTT
Organism: Discoglossus pictus; assembly: GCA_027410445.1. Lineage (NCBI taxonomy): Eukaryota > Metazoa > Chordata > Amphibia > Anura > Alytidae > Discoglossus > Discoglossus pictus. The sequence continues at coordinate 60,115,518 of CM050171.1, forward strand.
TTAGTAAAAATACGTCCATCTTCTAATAAAACACATTGACTTTTATTGTTTTCAATGTAAACTTTAATAGCCTGTGGATTTTTGCACAATTTGTTAATTGTATATTTCTTCTTTTTGATTTAGCAAAGCATGGTCTTTTTCAGCATGTAATGTATTTTTCTATCTTACCTCTTGTTCTTTCTTGGAGTTGTTTAAAAGGGATTGTGGGTCACAATGCACGGTGCAAATTCTTGAGTGACGCTGTTGATGCAGAGTCTGTTTCAAGTGTAAAAAAAAGGAGAAAGATGCATACATGAATCCTATTTTAATATTCAATTATTACTTTTTTGTAATGTCATTTAAAGATTAGTTTGTTGCAGGGGCTATACACATAAATGTGTCACATGTCACTATACATAAATCACATTTTCATCCGTAAATTTATTTATTTTTTGTCCTGTCTTTATAATGAAATGTAATATATTATAGCTTACCTCTCAGTTGTAATTTGCACAATGTAAAGTAGTAAATTAGGAAACAATTCTCTTCTCAAGTAAGAGCAGCAGTTAACTATGAAGTCACTCCGCTCATCACCTGCGTAGAAATGTAGTTTTTTGTGGAAAGTAGGCAGTATTTATAAACTTGTAGAAATTTCTGGAAAGTTAGACCGTTAGAACGCAATATGCATGCGCTATTTGCATTCCAGCTTACAATTTGCGTTCCATCCGCCATTTTGTGCGTAGTAGTGGTCAAAATGGTGTTTAATATCAGTGTGGTACGTTTCGCATAGTATGAATTTCATTCTTGCGAGTCAGTGTAGTATAGTTACGTCTGAAACCTCGTTTTCGTTTTGTTCGGTGGCCATTTTTTCTCTCGCTTAGGAGATTTTCGCGACTTTAAACTCTTTTTTTTGGACTTAAATGGACGTGTAAGTTAACTTTTGGAGGTGCCGGGTGCCCCCCCTTGCTGTAAGTAAGCTTTTTATGTGTTCGTTGTGTTTATTTCTTGTGTTTGTGATGTTTTGATGGGTCATTTTGCGGCCGTACTTTGTTGCGATGCGGACGTATTTTTTTGCGATGCGGCTGTATTTTTTTGCGAGAGACGCATTTGGATTTTACGTGTAAGACGCAGTGTTTATTTTCCTAAGTCGTGCGTATGTGTGTTAACGGCGTGTGAGGCGCCTTTGAGGTGTTTTTTTTTAAGTCTTGTGTGTGTGTGTAAGCTGGTGTGAGGCGCCTTTGAGGGTTTTTTTGTTAAAAAGTTGTGTGTGTGTATGTGTGTGTTAACACAGGCGACGTTGGAGCCTCCACCTCCGCAAATGCGGACCCTTTTTTTGGCTGGGAGATTGGGGTTTTTTTGTTAAGAATTCGTGTGTGTGGTGTGTTTGTGTTAACACAGCCGACATTGAGCTATTTGTTAACACAGCCGACGTTGAGCCTCCACCTCCGCAAATGCTCCAAATGCTTCGCTAGGACCTGCATTTGCGGGGGACTGCATCCCTCGCTTCGCGAGGGACGCAGTGAGCCCGCAAGCGTTAGCAACAACTCGCATGCTCACAACTATAGATGTGATATATTTTTTTAATCTTATATGTAAATATGCAGATAAATATATATATAAAATAAATATATATATATATATATATATATATATATATATATATATACATATATACACACACATTTATTTTTTATTTTTTTCAGTTGGGGGAACTTACTACATAGTTACATAGTTACATAGGGCCTCATTCTATTATCGGCCGTAAAACGGCCGCAAGGCTGCGATTCCTTGCGGGGCTCCCGTTACCTTGCAATTCTATTAAACGGCCCCGCAAGGATCTCCTCTTACGGCCGGCCGTATATCTTGCAACCGGCCGTAAGCTCAGAAATCTTTAAAGTGAAAAATAAATTCAAGACAGCACTGTACAGCTCTGTAAATGCTAGGGATCATATTGGGGGACATGAGGATTAATAGTAACCCACTCTCAAGCTTGCACATCAGCCCAAACCTGAGTTTACATTAACTGTTTATTTTCCGGCCGCAGCTTGGCTGGGTCTGAGGTGCTCCAAGCACTCTGGACTTTTTACATAAATATTTGACATAAATAAAAAAAAATTTTTTTACGGATTTGAGTATAGGGGAATGTTGTGCTATTTTTGCTAACACCTACAATCACTTTATAGTCTCCTCAGAGTGCAGGGTGGCTTTATCATGGCTTTATAATGTGCTTAATTGGTGCTAGCGGGACCTTTTTCCTGCAAGTAAGCTGCGGCTCGCTTTTAGCCTTGCAGAGAGGGTTCCCGGAGCAATAGAATAGCAACCGGGGCTTTCTTGCGGCCGAAACTCTTGCGGCCGTTTTAGATCAAAGGCTTTCCTCTGGCGCGAGCGGCCGCAAGGGATAGCAAGGCGCCGGCCGCAAGCCTGCCGGAATCCCCGGCCGGAGGGGAATAGAATAGCAGAATAGCTTGCGGCCGGTCCTTGCGGCCCCGCATCTCCTACGGCCGGTAATAGAATGAGGCCCATAGTAATTTAGGTTGAAAAAAGACTTTAGTCCATCAAGTTCAACCTTTTTAGATCTCCTCTTATGTGCAATATTCAAATTTATTGTTAATTGATCCAGAGGAAGGCAAACAGAAAAAAAACAGTGAAACTTTGCCAATTTTCTCAACAGGGAAAAAATATATAAAATTCCTTCCCGACCCCAGATACTGGCGATCTGATTAATTCGTGGATCAATACTCTCTCTCTATTTATCCAGGATAGCCCTTAATGCCCTTTTTATTTAAAAATATATCCAATCCCCTTTTAAAGTTATTTATCGAATCCGCTGTCACCACCTCATTTGGTAGAGAATTCCACAGATTAACCACCCTTACTGTGAAGAACCCTCCAACGTCAGCTGCAACGTCGGCTGCAATGAGCCAAAGGCTCATTGCAGGCCGCAAATGCGGACCCTCGTAAAGCGAGGGGCTGCATTTGCGGAGGTGCAGGCTCTACGGCGCCTCACAATCGGTTACAAACACCCACAGAAGCAGGACTTTGAAAAAAAAATGTAACACGCAATTACTAAATACGGACTTACACAAACAAAATACAAGCCGCAGGACATAGAAAAAAAAAATACGAACTCGCAAAAATACGACCTTAACGGCCGAACCACGCACAGCGGAAAACATAAAAAAAACACTAAATACACACAAAAATGTAATAAAAATCTTACCCACAGCAAGGGGGGACACCTCGGTCCAATTTACCGAGTTTAGACACTCGAAAATCCCCTAAGCGAGAGAAAAAATAGCCGCCGAAAAAAACGAAAACTAAATATACAAAAAACACCACAGTATCGCAATAAACGGCAAAGTCTTTCACCGCGCGCCTCACAAGGAGCGCCAACAGTGCTTATAGGACACAAACTACACCATGGGAGAGGCTTGCAATAAGCGCAAAAAGGAGATCAGCGCGGACCTTACAATGACAGCAAAAGCGCCTCTAATAACAAAGAATACAACCCAGAAGGCGCTCATTGCGAGCCACTCGATGAGGCTCGCAATGAGTGCTGATGGATCTCAGACGACCAAAACACTTAGTGCCTCATTCAATTGCGATTTGGCCAATTGAATAGGGCTCTAAATAAGCACATGGCATATTTTTTTAAAGAAGTTTTTAGTTAGTTAACATCTATCCAAAAGCAAGGTTTTCACTAACTAAAAACTTCTTTAAAAAAAATATGCTATGTGCTTATTTAGAGGCCTATTCAATTGGCCAAATTGCAATTGAATGAGGGCCTTACTGTCTGTGGCAAACAGCATTACCTGCCTTACAATTTTATTGCCCCGTCATTTTTTACGGGTAAGTCGCTAGTACTTATATATGTGTGAGGGCATGTAAATAATTTATAACATTCCTTCCCTGCAACAAATTTCATTACACCATCCTAAGTACAATTGATATACAAGTCTAGAGGAGGAATTAAAGGGGTAGCTCTTGTCCCCAAACAGTATTATTATCTGAACTTTGCACTATGATTTTTGGATTATTTATACATTTTTATCAACCCAATGGCAACCAAGAAATTACGTATTAACAATTAATTTCTGTTAAAAGTTTTGCACTTTTCAAAAGTATTCTCGTTATCCTTAATACTTACAATACCTTTTTAGTTTTCAACAATATTGATGGAATTCTCTTTGACCCTTGGCCCATACAAGGTTATACTTTACAATAAATGCAGCCAAAATGTATATTGTGCACTTAGGCCATCACATAGACCAGTGTTATCACTTTACAATCTGTAGAGTTGAATAATGCACATTTGTTCAGAAGAAGATTGCCTTAGGCAGTTTGGCACAAACTGGCAACATTATTCAGTTTCTCTTGGCTTTTCATATATGTAGAATTTATCTATAGAAGTTAGAAGATCCATGCAACATCAACTCAGCTATAGCCAACAATGCCAAGTCAATGTGTGGCCTGGATTCTGTGTCTCTGCCTCCCTTGGGTATCAAAACTACATTGTAGGGTTTTTCTCACAAGACGTCTGTGTTATTTTTCTAATACAAGTTGTACTGTTAAGACCAAATTATCGTTATCAGATCCAGCTGTTATTTTCCACATATTCAGCAATCTATACTGCTTGCCCAAACCTCAAGTATATACAGGAAAAGATTGATCATTGACAAGAAACACTTTATAAACAATTTGATAAGAAATGACTGTATTTCTGTAAAATAAGTCAGTCCTGATGAAAACTCCAGTGATAGTTTCTGCCTATTAAAATATGATACACACAAATTATGTGGTAGTTTTAAACAGATTTTAAATAACTGTAATAGCAATAAAAAACAGCAATACTGTCAGCATTCTTTGCTATGATGGGAAAATCCATTGCAGTATCTGCTTATCTGCTTTGGCAGTGGGGAGGGTACCTCGGAGATGACAAGCTTCTCATTATTTCCTGTGAAAGTTTTTACTCAGGAGTGTGTTCCTGTCTAGGCCTATGAGGCCCAGGCCTTGGGCAGAACATTTTCAGGGGGCAGCAGACTGCCTGAAGGTGCAGTCCTTCAGGTTGGATGGTCTGCGCTTGTGAACAGCAATCTTTAAGTCTGACCACAGATGTTCTATTGGATTGAGGTCTGGGCTTTGACTAGGCCATTCCAACACATTTACATGTTTCCCCTTAAACCAACCAAGTGTTGCTTTAGCAGTGTGTTTGGGGTCATTGTCCTGCTGGAAGATGAACCTCCGTGGTAGCCTCAAATCACGCACAGAGTGGTATAGGTTTTGCTCAAGAATATCCATGTATTTAGCACCATCCATCTTTCCCTCAACTCTGACCAGTTTCCCAGTCCCGGCTGCTGAAAAACATCCCAGCAGCATGATGCTGCCACCACCATGTTTCACTGTGGGGATGGTGTTCTTTGGGTGATCTAATCTGTTGGGTTTGCGCCAGACATAGCGTTTTCTTTGATGGCCAAAAAGTTAAATTTTAGTCTAATCAGACCAGAGCACCTCCCTCCATACATTTTGGGAGTCTCCCACATGCCTTTTCACAAACTCCAAAACGTGCCTTTTGTTTTTTTGCTGAAAGTAATGTCTTTCTTCTGGCTACTCTGCCATAAAGCCCAACTCTATGGAGCGTACAGCTTATTGTCGTCCTATTTACAGATACTCCAGCCTCTGCTGTGGAACTCTGCAGCTCCTCCAGGGATACCTTAGGTCTCTGTGCTGCCTCTCTGATTAATGCCCTCCTTGCCCGGTCCGTGAGTTTTGGTGGGCAGCTGTCTCTTGGCAGGTTTGCTGTTGTGCCATGTTCGTTTGATTGTGCTCCTGGGGATCATCAAAGATTTAGATATTTTTTTATAACCTAACCCTGACTTGTACTTCTTGTACTTGTTTGGAGAGTTCCTTGATTTTCATGGCAGTGTTTGGTTAGTGGTGCCTCTTGCTTAGGTGTTGCAGCCTCTAAGGCCTTTCAAAAAAGGTGTGTATATGTAATGACAGATCATGTGACACTTAGATTGCACACAGGTGGACATCGTTTCACTAATTGTGGGACTTCTGAAGGTAATTGGTTGCACCAGAGCTTTTATGGGCTTTATAACAAAGGGAGTGAATACATACGCACATGCCAATTTTCTGTTTTCTATTTCTAAAAAATAGTTTTATGTATATATTTTTCTCATTTAAATTCACCAACTTAGACTATTGTGTTCTGATCCATCACATGAAATTCAGATTAATAAAACATTGAACTTGAGGCTGTAATGTAACAAAATCAGTAAAAAGTCAAGGGGGTGAATACTTTTGCAAGGCGCTGTATATATACATAAACCTATAATATGATACAGGGAAAGGAAGAGTTTCAAGGCACACACATCTGATTGTGTTAGGGCTGAATAAAACTTAAATACCCCCATGTTTGCACCCCAAAGTCAAAGACCGTTCAGCAGATTAAAAGAATGTTTTATCTAATATTTAATGATTCAAAGGAGTTTTTATTTTCTAAAAAAACCTTTTCCTCATTATCAATTAAAGTTCTTAAAAAAGAATAGGTATGTGCTAAAATAAATAATGAGATTTATAAATGACATCCTGCACATTAGATTTAATAATAAAAAGGTAATTGTATTATTTAGTGAAACTTTTTGCCCATTCTATAGTGCAGCCATATTATTTAATCTTCTTTATAACAGAACCCACATTGTTGAGAAAATCATGCAGAATTACTTTTGAAGCTAGAGCTGCAAAAGATGGAACAAAAGTTACCAAGAAGACATTAGCACCAGGGCTCTATACAAGACTTGTTAGACATGAGCGCCAGGGCTCTATACAAGACTTGTTAGACATTAGCGCCAGGGCTCTATACAAGACTTGTTAGACATGAGCGCCAGGGCACTATACAAGACTTGTTAGACATGAGCACCAGGGCTCTATACAAGACTTGTTAGACATGAGCGCCAGGGCTCTACACAATATTTGTTAGACATTAGCGCCAGGGCTCTATACAAGACTTGTTAGACATGAGCGCCAGGGCTCTACACAAGACTTGTTAGACATGAGCGCCAGGGCTCTACACAATATTTGTTAGACATTAGCGCCAGGGCTCTATACAAGACTTGTTAGACATGAGCGCCAGGGCTCTACACAAGACTTGTTAGACATGAGCGCCAGGGCTGTAGACAAGACTTGTTAGACATGAGCGCCAGGGCTGTAGACAAGACTTGTTAGACATGAGCGCCAGGGCTCTATACAAGACTTGTTAGACATTAGCGCCAGGGCTCTATACAAGACTTGTTAGACATGAGCGCCGGGGCTCTACACAAGACTTGTTAGACATGAGCGCCAGGGCTGTAGACAAGACTTGTTAGACATTAGCGCCAGGGCTGTAGACAAGACTTGTTAGACATGAGCGCCAGGGCTCTATACAAGACTTGTTAGACATGAGCTCCAGGGCTGTAGACAAGACTTGTTAGACATTAGCGCCAGGGCTCTATACAAGACTTGTTAGACATGAGCGCCAGGGCTGTAGACAAGACTTGTTAGACATTAGCGCCAGGGCTCTATACAAGACTTGTTAGACATGAGCGCCCGGGCTCTGGACAAGATTTATTAGACATCAGCGCTAGAGCTATAGACAAGACTTGTTAACATGAGGGTCAGGTCTCTAGACAAGACTTCTTAGACATGAACACCAGGGCTGTAAACAAGACTGGGAAACATGCATTTTCATTTTTGCTGCTTTCTAATAGGGTTACACAAGACATTTGAACAGGCCAAATATATTTTCTAAAGAAAATATTTGTACAGTTTTTTTTTGATGTGATACAGTTGATACAGTAAATATCTCACAATAACTACATTCTAAAGTGGATTCCCCTAAAAATGGCAACATTATTCATCTGTTCTCAGCTCCAGTCTGCATATCTGTATTATGTGAAAGATTTCAACATTATTCAAACCTTACCAAGACAGCTACTGTTTGCACATGCATTTTAACTGTTAATTAATAGTGAACAAAAAAATAGGTTTAACATGAAAAGGGCGTACACTGGTACTTTAAGCTTTGTCACTTCCTAAGGGTCACTGAAGTGCTTATAAAGTAAGGTTTTATTTGTTTATTGAATTGCTGATTCCCATTAAAGTCAGCATTTTGAAAAAAAAAATGTAGTGCAATTTATAGAAGTTTAATTTGAACCTTAGCGTTGCTGGTTTTAGCAGACATGCTTCACTCCACTCACTATTAAGTGTGCAAAGGGTCTACCTAAAGGACTGTCCACATTTTTTTTCTTACTGGTCTATGTTTGTCCAGAATAACCACTTCAGGGAAGGAGGCAGATGAAGAATCCTATAAAAGCAAGAAATAAAGGACAGCCTTCTGGACAGTTCCTCTTCCACTCCTTGAACACTTGGCAAGGAGTAGTGAGAGGTAAATAAGTCTGAAGCACAAAAAAACAAATGTAAGTTTTAAAATATAAATTGAACATTTTACTTTAGATATTGTTTTTATAGCTAATTAGATATTTAAAAAATATTGTAAGAGCAATACAGTGATCATGCAAATGATAACTACATCCTTCCTATGCACAAGTGAGATACAGGCTATTATTTAAATGGCCTTTTAAGTTTAAACTGGTTTGTATAAATAGACAATCTACTGATTAACTAAAATTAATTATAGAATTGCAGGCAATTTGAAATGGAAATAATGCATAGATAATTATCCATTTTAGCTAAAACATCATTTTGGCAAAATGTACATTTCTTTGGAAATTATTATATGTATAATGGGCCAGATGTACTAGGTGTTGAGAAGCTTTGGAGAATATCTACATTCTTACGTTATCCTGTTGAGAACATGTGCTAAACTTTGACATCTACAAGATTTCACCCATTCAGTACATATTGTCCAAAGTCTTCCAGTAGTATTAAGATCTTTAGGTGGTGACACTGGCCATTTAAGGAACATTTATGAATGACAGTTTCAAAAAGATAAAGTAACAAAAATAAGAGTTCAAAGCATCAAAAGATAAGACAAAGGGCAAAGGTGAGGCAAGGGAAAGGCCACGGGTAATCGACAGGTAGGAGTCAGGAAGACAAGTAGCTGCGTTATCCATTAGCACAGTGAGAAAGCAGGACTAACTCTCAGGTCAATTTTGTAATAGTGGGTGCAAATGATAGAACCTTTTATTCAAATCTACAAAGTGTAAAGCTTAGAAATGAAGCACCACAGATAAGTATGAAGTCTTGGCTTTTGTAAACTGGACAATAAAGTATGGAAACTTATCTGTTAAATTATTTTTTTGTACATTGTGTGGATGGCTGTGGACATTGTAACGCGCCAACATATTCCGTAGCGCTATACATAAGTTAAGTTACAGGCAATGACAAGTTAAAGATTCACACATTGCAAAAAAAGGAGGGCCCTGTCTTTGAGCTTAGAATCCAGTGTCCATAGCACTTTCCCTAAAGCACCTTGCAGGATTGAAACTCGCAGACTTACAAACTATCCTCAATATAATCCTAAAGAAACAAAAATATGCATTAAGCGTATTTATGTAAATAAACAAGCAGAAGCAGTTTTATATATATATATATATATATATATATATATATATATATATATATAGTAATTAAATAGTACATCTGTGTTCACATTTGATTGTCTAAAGCAAGTTAAAAAACCTGCTTCCAGCTCAAAATTCCAAGAAAAACAGTTATTACACTGCATTTTGGGAGGCTGAGCTGGAACACACAAATGTGCATACAAATGCCTCGCTCTTCAATCTATAGCCATTTTAAACTTGGCTTCCTTTAAGCTTATGCCTGCTGTATTATACAGCTTTAATCCAAAGCCAATGTTGGATTAAACACAAGCTGAGAATCCTATCCATGTACAGCTGTTTGAAGCTCACTGGCTATCATCAGCATGGAGCAGGATCTTATGAGTAGGTAGTTCACAACAACAATCATGTAATATATGGTGGGCAAAAGAGCGATAGAAGCCCTCCACCGTACAGTAGTACAGTAAATAAATAGTACATCTGTGTTCACATTTGAATGTCTAAAACAAGTTAAAAAAACTGTTTCCAGCTCAGAATTCCGAGAAAAACAGTTATTACACTGCATTCTGGGAAGCTGGACTGGGACATGCAAATGTGCCCACAAATATATATATATAGTTAATAGGACACAATTAATTAAATCAGGTGCAGAACATCAATCTTTAAGGGTAGCAAGCAGAACATGTACTAAGGATCTATCTGCTTCAATAAAGGTGACTCAGACAATATCACTTAAAATGATGAAAGCAGATTAAACTAATTTTGGCCCCATGAGGACTTGACTTCAAAATCTGATTCTGAGTGACCCAAGGTTTGTCTCTGACGATATTGCATGATTTCTGGATTTCTTAGTGTTCCCGCAAATTCTGACACAGCAAACATTGCATTACATCTAGAAAGGATGTTGCTGGAAAAAAAGCTCAAATGATCTGTGAAGGCTGATATTGGAACATACAGCGCAGATCAGTCTCTTTTGAAATCCAGCTGTACTTGTTTTACAGGTGCTTTACTCTTCTTGACATGCTGCCATAATCCTGGAGATCAAAGAGGACTTACTTGCTTTGGATGACCTATTAACCTACACTGGAACTGCCTAACTATAGTGTCAGATGCAGTTGCCTTAAATAGGTTTTGTCAACATAAAGAAAAAAAAGATTAATCATAATCATATATTTAATTATCTAGGTCATTTCCAACACTTTGCTAAATCAATATGGTTTATGGTTACAAGCTTAATTGTCTGGACAGGAAAGATATATTTTAGGAAAAAGTGGGAATGGTGTGAACTTTTCAGGCGCTAGAATCTGGTTCATGACCAAAAGAGCTTTACTAGCTACATAACATTAGTTAAAATGTTTATGTAACAATACAAAACATGCATACAGGAAGTAGAGATATTAACACCCCTATTTAAATCTCCACTTATTCCCATGTTTTCCCCAGTTTCATAAAAATACATTTTTTTCATCTATTTTCATTTTCTGTTACTACATTTTCAAGACTATCTCAAGAACGTAATAGAAAAGGGGAGCATAGAACAGATCGCATTTGTACTGGGGCACACCCTGTTCTGATCTCAATTAAATGGGCAAAAACATTTTAAAATATAACTTTTATTAAATAATTCATTAAAATCCTTGTTGATAAAAATAAAGAGAGACATAATCGAACCTACTAATGGAATATAATATGAATCTCTATTGGTATCAAAAAATTATCAGCAAATTTAACATACCAATAGAGATTCATATTATATTCCATTAGTAGAGCCAACTGTGTCTCTCTTTATTTTTATCAACAAGGATTTTAATAAATTATTTAATAAATGTTATATTTTAAAATGTTTTTGCCTATTTAACTGAGATCAGAACAGGGTGTGCCCCAGTACAAATGAGATCTGTTCTATCCTCCCCTTTTCTATTACATTCATTATTATCTCAGGGAGCACCCCTGTAATCTTTCAATAAGGTCAACACTTTGAGCCACCACACCTTTTTTTCTCATTTTTTTTTCTTTTTTCTTTAAACTATCTCAAGAACAGCACAAATGAGACTCCTTTTTGGTTTATTTGCTCTGATCACACAAAATAGAATCCCCTATGAAAAATGCTAGTATTATAAAAATTAAGTAAAAATAATTTTAGAATTGTAAAGTAATTTCAGTCCACCATTTTTTGTGATCAATATATAAGGGCTCAATTCATGGCCTGATTGGTGAACCTTTACTAGCAAGTTTGCAGACCTTTTTCATGGCTCCCCTGCTAAAAACTCCCATAAAATTTACTGACTTGCACAAGGGGGTTTGCTTCCTGCTCTCTAGCACTAACGTGTGGTCATAACCTAACATATACCCATAGGAAACAATGAGTCTGAAACCCATTAGCCTCTATAGAAATACTATGCAACACTATTCACTTCCAAAGGTGAAGACACTACACTAAGCATAACATTCTGTCACCCATAACTATCCAGCTTATATAGCTAGATAAAAATATCCCTGCCTATGTCCCACTACATCCTATGAGTTGGTTATCACCAGTGCTTTGGGTCTTCCTTTCCCCCCCCCCCCCTTGTTCTCTGGGGTGGGACAATTAACCACTCAGTAACCCCCATGCCCTAATATATAATAAAACCCATAGATAGGGCTTCTATCTGTATTCATGAGGTCCTTAGAAACCCCCTTGTCACTTAAAATTAGGTCCGTACCATGATAACCCTATTAGCCCCCATTGCATGGACCGACAAAGACTATACCCCCGGATGGGGGTCAAAAAGGAACCCCATAGTATCTAACACTACGACCCTAACTTACCTACTGTAATCTAAATACCAAAAGATAAAAAAAGAATTACAATAAAAAATAGTTACAAAAAAAAGAATTGCATAAAAAATGTACAATAAAAAATATCTTATCAAAATAATTGAAAATATTTTACTTAAATTAAAAAATAAACTAAACCTGTAAGGAAAAAAAAGATTCATTTATTAAAAGATTAATTACATTACCCTTCTTGATGACCCTCTTCTTCGATCTTCAGCCCTGTATAAGCGGGCGCTTCATTGTTGCTTGAATAAATCATTTCTATTCTTTCTTGTTTGAGGACTCTTGATCCTCTCTTACAGAAAGGGACATCATAAGAAATATTTTCTCCACAACTCACTCAAAATTCACTGAACCAACTGAGCTCCTCCAAGTTTTCTGGTGTGGTTCTGTGTTATATAAGTTTTTTTTAAGACTTTTGATTGATTGATATATGTTTCAATTGTATTTGAATTTCTCTTAGTTTAGAGTATTTTTTTTACAGCAGCGAAGATTTGTATTCAGTATAGACCTTTCTGCAAGAGAGGCTTGAGAGGCTTTCATAATCAAGAAAAAAAGAGCAACCTTTAATTCTTTCTTTTTTTAGTAACTATCTTTTTTTTATGTACATTTATTTTTTCTTTTTCAGTATTTAGCTTAGAGTAGGTAGTTTGGAGGGGAGAGTTAGGAACTATGAAACACCTTGTGAAGCCTATTGTGACCACCATGGTATGGGGTTAATTGTAGGTGTCATAAGGTCCCTACGCACCCCATGGGGTATATTATATATAGGGACATGGGGGTTAAAGAAGGATTAATGGGGGTTGCAAGGAATAGACCTCCCTCATTGTATTTTAGCAATTTTAAAATCTTTCTGTCAAGTTTGTGGCAAGAAAATGTATAACTTTCAATGTAGAGAAAGAAGTAAAAGCCCTTGCACAGGGTTTAGATGGTGCTGTGGGAATTTGAGTATACACATAGGGTGTATGGTGACTGGGAGCGCCCACAGGGCTTTACTGGAACACATAGGGTTAGGGTAGATGTATTACTGGAGCCATGTAATCACACTTTAGGTAAAAACACACAAAGAACGAGAAACATTTCACTCATAGTGATAACTCATAAAGGTTTAGCTCTAATGGTTTGCTACGGACAGCATTTAAAAGTTTAATTTGGGCTTATGTGGGAAATTGACTCATGAGATTTCCTTCTGTAGGCATTTAAAAGAGCACTAACATGGCTACTAAAAAACACCTATATGTGTAAGGATGGGTTAAGGATGATATTAGTTCCTGAGAAAGTCTTTAAACTGGATTTGTATATATTGCAGATGCCTGATGAATAATAATAACAATAGTATAACTGTTCCTAGGTGTATACTGTAATAATAATAATATTTAAAATAATACCCCTGTACTGTAATAATAAGTTACAGAAACTAGTGTGCTCTTACTTTTAAATGAAAATGAAAAATGAAAAAGCTATATCCTTTTTGGATCTAGTCATTAAGAAAAATCAACATGGTGTTATCCATACTACCACCCATAGAAATAGCACTGCCACTAATAGCCTTCTACACTGGTCCAGCCAACACTATGAACCTCAAAAAAGAGGAATCCCAAGATGCCAGTACTTAAGGCTAATGAGAAACTGCAGTACAATAGATCAATTTAAAGAAGAGGCAAATAAATTACGACTAAGATTTAAAAACAGAGGGTATCCTAATAGGTGTCTGAAAAGAGCCTATAAGTTAGCTTTAGAGACTAATAGGACTGACTTGATCAGTATACAGAATCAGAGAACTGAAGCTAAAAAAGATGAAAAAACTGTAAGATGTGTCCTTACTTTTGGACAGAACTCTGAAGAAATTAAAAATATTTTTTCAAAACATTGGAATCTTCTTCTATTAGATAGAGAACTCAAACAAGTTCCAACCCCTAATACCAGCATAACTTATCGTAGAAATAGAAATCTAAAAGACAGACTTATTCATAGCCACTTTGAAGTAAAGGAACCCAAGAAGACATGGTTACAACCATTGAATAGATGCTATAGATGTGGTAAATGTAAATTTTGTAAATTTCTGAGGCCTGCAAAATCTTACATACATCCAAATACAGGAGATGAATACATAATTAAAGGATTTTTCAACTGTTGTACTACAGGGGTCATTTATGTAGCTCAATGTACTTGTGATTTGATTTATGTAGGTAAAACTAGTCGCCAAATCAGGCGCTGTATAGGTGAACATATATATGCTATTGAGAAAGATATTGATACACCATTATCTAGCAGAAAAAATATTTAGGGAATAAAGCCCATTAGTGCATAACACTCTAAATATATATAACAAAAAAAGTGGGCAATAGTAACAAAAAAAAAAAAAAAAAAAAACTATTGCCCACTTTTTTGGTTATACACCATTATCTAGACATAGAAAATATCATCATAATAAGGATGTCCATTTCTTTGCTATTGATGGAGCCAAATTAGGCCCAAGAGGAGGAGATATTGATAAAATATTGTTGAGAAAAGAATGCAAGTGGATATATAAATTACATGCACAAAAACCAGATGGTTTAAATGAGGGTTTTAGTTTTAGTGCCTATCTATAAATGTAATGATTGGGCAATTCAATTTACCCTCATTTTCAATGTTCTTGTATCAAAATCTACACTTTCTTATAAGTATTTAAAAATTTTAGATTTATTTTTCCTTTTTTCAATTTGAGTCACTATAAGGAAATTGCATTATTGTAATAATTTCTAGGTCAAATATATCAATACCAACCCACAATCACTGTGCACTTATAAGTACTACTATATGTGTACATTTGTTTACTTTTTTAGACCCCATTATATGAAGTGAATTCAATATTAGTATAAAGTAATGTACAATTTAGTTCTGCAGTCATTAATATATAATGAAATAATTCCCCTTTACTATTATGGGTATCTTTTCACAATATCAAAACTATAGTTCTTCAGTTTTCTCCACCTTTAGTGATTTACTGATTCCGCATTGAATTTTTGATCTAAATGTCCCACTAGTTTCCAGGTTGCCATAGTAACGAATTTCGCTATAAATACACCTCAATAGGAACAACACGCCTTCTTCCCCTTTAAGAAAGGCGCTTATGCGCTGAAACGTTCGTCAGGGTCAAACGTACGGCGTGACGTCACACGCCGACGTCTAAAGTTCAGATCGACGGCATGGAGCTACACTCTGCCGTATAATAGAGACTAAACAGAAACTTCAGCAGATCTAAGAGATACAGGGAACACTAGAAACATTATTACCAACTTCAAGTTCTTATTCCAAGTTCGCTATAGATGCAAAATTAGCGACTTAAAGATTTTAAAAAAGTGTTAAAAGCATAGGAGCTCCATAACTGAGAGTTCTCCACAATAGGGTGATGCAACCCATATATTCCCACAGTCAATAACATACAAAGAATAGGAGCCCAGAATTGGGAGTGCTCCAAAACAGCTATTTGCAACTTAGAAATGTCTATAGCTATTTTTAATTAATAGCACATAAAGAGTGTATAACGGAATATAAAATATCATTGCAGTATTTAACTTTATAGAACTAAAATATAGTTTAAAAGTATGGTGGCAGAGTACAATCTCTCATTTATAGTACTAGAGTTATTAATGATAATACTTCTTGGGAAAAACACTTTCTTTCTCTCAATACTATTGTGTTGCCCTGATTAACCTGCACAAATAAGTCTCTTAGGAATTTTTTGGTCAATTATAATAGTTTGAATACATACTGAACTGCATAAAAGAATATATAAATACCTTGAGTCGAATTCAGTTCAGTAAATACGAAGTTTATTCTCTATTATAAGACCTTTCATTCAGAAAATGTAAAAAGGGGATGCTTTTTATCCCATTTATGTTTTTTAATTGTTTTTAAGTGTCCAAGTTGCGCCGTTGTTCTTGTAAATAAATGTAAATAAAAGGAATAAAAAAAAAATTAAGTAAATATAGTGCCAAGCACTTCTAGTGGGAGGTAAAACTCCGATAAGTTTCTTATGCTCTTACTTTTAATTTGGCTCAGTCACTCATGCCTGTCTGCTTCCAGGTAAAACTGAATAACAGAGACGTACAGTTGATGAAATCTAGGTGCCTGTGAGCATTTTGTGGCATGAAAACCTGGCTCCTGGCATTTGTTAAGCACTGTAAATTTTATTTTTTATTAAAGTACAGTATTTTTTTCTGGTTGCTTGAGAGTTCTGGTTGCTTGAGTTCTGGTTAACTGAGAGTCTACTGTGTGTATACTCCTAATCTTCCCTCCCTCTACCACAGCGTCAATTCCTCACATCTCTCTCACTGTTAACAACGACATCATCATTCCCACCTCCCAAGCCCGTTGTCTTGGAGTTCTACTGGACCCCGCTCTGTCTTTCATCCCTCACATACAATCACTAACTAAATCTTGTCTTCTCCATCTAAAAAAAAAACATCTCCAGAATTCTTCACTGTCTTGCACAAGACACAACTAAAATCCTTATACACTCCTTCATCATCACTCGACTAGACTATTGCAACTCGCTTCTTGTTGGCCTACCCACCACCCAACTATCTCCACTTCAATCCATTTTGAATGCCTCTCCTAGACTTATCTTCCATACACAACGTTCAGTGTCGACATCACCTCTCTGTGAATCTCTCCACTGGCTTCCCTTAGCCTCAAGAATAACATTTAAAATCATGACCCTAACTTTGAAAGCCCTCAACAATAACGCTCCCCCTTACATATCTGCTCTCATCTGCAAATACTCCCACACCCGCCCTATTTGTTCTGCTAATGACCTTCTTCTTTTTACAACTCTTGTCACCCCCTCTCATTCTTGCCTCCAAGAATTTTCTTGTGCTGCCCCTAGTCGCTGGAACTCCTTGCCTCGCTCCACCAGATTATCCTCTTGCCTCAAAACATTTAAAACCTCACTTAAAACGCATCTCTTTAAAGAAGCGTATCACCTTCTACCCTAACACGCTTATCACCTCTCTCTCCCTCTTTTACCACTCACTACACCTTATATTGTAAGTCTGAGAGTTTCTATCCTAAGTACTTTGGAAATGCACCATGGACTTTGGATTCCTAGCTCAAAGACAGGGCCCTCCTTGGTTTGCTATATGTTGGTTTGTATTTATCTTTGTCTCAGCTTGACTTGTGTAAAGCGCTACGGAATATGTTGGCACGTTATAAATGAACTATAATAATATATAAATAAATATATATATATATATATATATATATATATATATATATATATATTTATATATATATATATATGTATATATAATAATTACTAAATTACTATATATATATATATATATATATATATATATAATAATGAATTTAAAATTATTAATATTCAACATTGCAAATGTGTGAAGTTATACATGGCACAATGTGTGGGTCTTTTGCATTGTAAGGGCTTTTAAACAGTCAATGGGTTAAGATTAACAACTACTGTGAATTGACCCTATTTTCTTATCTCTGCTTCAAACCTTTGAACTTTTGTATTTCTAAATTCACTCAGGTCTTTCTTTTATTCTGCTTTAAAGGAGATATTTTTTTTCTAATGACCTTTTAATGGACAGGGATAAAGTTGATAATCGTTTGAATAAAAAACAAATGAATGAAGCTCTGTTGAAGAATGGGAATTGTGCATGCAAAAAAGCTTTGTGTTTGCTAACAGGCCTACACTTTTATCTTGCAGCTGTAGATTTACCACTTATTGTTTGCTGCTACCAGGGTTATAAACAGTGTTAGGCCGAGGTGGAAATGCAGAGACTAGACCTCTTTGAAGCATCTCTGCTCCTCTCTGCAAACTAAGATAAACCTGATGGGCCCAAGGTGTCTGCTCTAATTCTTTTATTGACGCATAGTCTTGTCTTCAAACACTTGTGTAAATGAATACGCGTTGAGATAGTAATGTGTCAGTAATAGCATACTAGATAATCAGTATTGTTTATCTAGCGAGCCTTGTTTAGTAAGGTCCTAACACCACCCTAGAAGTCCTACAAATTAACACCTTACTGAGATCAAAGTGACTGTTTTTTTTAGCAATTAACTGTCTGTTTGCATGAGCAATGAAAAAGCCTGTAATGTTTATGTCCTGTTTAGGATTCATGCCATTATTTAAAAAAAAAAAAAAAATGTTTTTAAAAATGAAGGAACGTGCATCTCACTTGCATTTAAAATGGAAGGGTTGACTCATTTTAAGCTGTTTAGTACGTGAAAAAAAATCTTTCAATGTTTAAATAAAGTGTAATTGTAAATACAGTTTTGCAGCACAGTCAAAAAAGCTCTTTCTGAGCACAGGCAATAAGTATGCTATGGTGGGTCGAAAGGAGATTAGAATCACTCACCATATGTGTAGTAAGGGGAGAAAAATATAACCCTGAGTAGATCTATGCTGTGATTGCAGAAATTACTTTAAAAATTAGTTAGCTTCAATACTGAAAATACAGTGGACTACCTCAAAACTCGTTAATTTCAGTATTTGCTACATCTTGATGAGCAAAAAATGCTGTGGCACTTGATGCTTTATTGGTATTCATCATGCTTGCTAAAACTAATTTACCTTACTCCTTGTGGGCGTTTGGTACTCATCGTTGTGCCTTCTGGAACCAATTAAAGACGAGTTCCAAGGATCCACCAAGATTTCATTACATATATTACAGTAAATTTGATACATAAAAGAAAATTTTAGAGCAAAAATGTTACTACAAATTTTAGTACAAAATATATTTTTTATAAAAATTACACTTTTAAGTATTTGTATAAAAGTTTTCAATAATGATAAATACTATAATTACTTGGCTGAGAAAATACCTTCTTTGCCTCATACTCTACATCTGGGGCATCTCTCACTACAGTCCAGCGACTGTCTGTTAACATAGCTGAACTCCATTTTCCCTTACACCTGCTCGTCATAGCAGAGATGTCCTTGTGGAAATATTCACCATGTTCATCGCTAACTGCACCTCAGTTATCCAGAAAAAAATCTAAATATGAGTGTCGAAAGCAGATTTTCAATGACATGTTGCAGACTAATTTCTGGTAGGTTAGAAGTTTACGCCCAAGTTTATTAGAGTTATCTGCTCTGTTGTTACCCAAGAAAGTTCTCAGCCACAAGTTTGAATGATTCCCAATCTGTCTTCTCATGAACATGAAGTTCACATACCTGCGGGCCAACAAAAAACATCTTCCTTTATTTTGTCCTGTACCCAGACTTTCCCGACATCTGCGCTCCCTATACCCTGTGGTCAGCCCTCTCCCCCGCACCTCAGTTTCATGTCCTACCATGCTTTCTCCTCTGTACCCCTGCCCTGTACCTCCTGCCTTCACCCCTGTAACCCATGCCCTTTCTAGACCCTGAGCTGTTCAGATAGTGCTGGATGCTGAGAGATGAGGTGAGTAATGATTAGGTACTTATACTTTCCAGGGCTGTCAGTCAGTCATCTCTCAGTATCCAGCACTCTCTGAACAGCTCAGGGTCTCGAGAGGTCATGGGGTACAGGGGAGAAGGCAGAAGGCTCGGGTACAGGATCAGGGGTACAGAGGAGAGAGCACGGTAGGGCATGAAAGGTGCAGGGGAGATGGCTGACCTTAGGGTATAGGGAGCACAGATGTTGGGAGCGCTATTTTGGGGGCGCACTGTTGTGTGCGCGCTTGTATCGGCTCGCATACGTTGGGGCGCATTTGGTATGCGCCCGAGTTCGTGCTACCATTTTGGCCTCACTCAGTCTTGGGAATTTTTTATTGAAGGTACTTGAAGGTCAGTACAACTTGGTTCATCGCCTGTACAAGTAGTCCCAAATTTATATGCAATGGTGATAACAAAATCTTATCAGGGTTCTAATGAGATATACTGAAAGCTTTTAGTTCCTAGATTAAGAGACTTCTCTGTAGACCATACTTTTCTTTCATAGAAGGTGCTTTATATCCCAGTCCCCAAGAAAGAAGCTAACTTTGATGTTTCCCTGTTGCATTAACGGTAAGATGTCAATAACTTTTAGATCCCCTACATATTTTCTGGTCTTTTTTTCTGTTCATATTGCATCCATTTTTTATAAAGAAGAGAGATAGAAAAAGACCCATGCAAGTCATTAAAAAGTATCTCCAAAAATTGGCACAGAAAATCTAATTTAGTCAGACCAATTAGTTAAAATATAACTTTTATTATATAACATAATATATAATAAAACATATTTAAAATCCAATACCCAATAAAATATGCCGCCGTAATGAATGAAAAATCTGCAGATAATTAAATATTATCCAGATATAATATTGCACATAGATAATATCTAATGCAGACAATTAGGCTGCTAATGAAATTAATCTATTAATAATAATTACAGTAACAAATAAAATAACATATAAAATAACAATGGACTAAATATAGTTGTGCATATGTTCAGATACAATTAACAACTTTGAAGGTACATCTGATCTATAAGGTGCTGGATAACCAAAAGTGTAATAATAATAAACACCTACTATAAATATATAAATCAAATACTGATATTCCTACACAAATGCAGCAGCACTGGAGCCCGTCACAAGCTCCTGGGAGAATGATCTACACTTCCATGCATATAAACCAAACTAACTTATATGTGACGAATGGGGATCTGCCACTTATCCCCTAGTGACATAAAACAAAAAAATCTGGGATGTGAGTACACTATCCTCCTAATCACAGTGCAAAACAAAAAAGGAAAAAAATATATAATCATACTATCTATATAAGTATTTTTGAGTAACCACTATTACTCAAAAATAAATAATGAGTTAAATAAGATTAGTATGTCAGATGTATCAAACTTCAAATAATACCCTATTTAGATAGCAAAAACCAATCAAACAGCCACAGTAATATATTTCATCTAATATGCAATCCCTATATATAGTATATAATAGCACTGAGTAATATCAAAATAAAATTAATGACATGTCATAATAAGAGAATATGCAAAAGAGTAGGGGTATTAATAATATAAAGTAGGTATGTACACTTCTCTGTATTCAATGGATCCAGACAATCATACCGCTATCATCCTCGCATAATCTATATGACGCCTGAAGTCATCCAATAGCGACAACAAAAAGGTCACATTAATGTCACACATATAGGCTACCAGGACATATTCTCTGGTCTGTTTAACTAATGTTTCATTGATATCACACAGATAGGCTATCAGGGCATTTTACCAGAAGAGCAAAGGAAGATTATTTACTGTTATTAGAAAACTGCAAGGAGAAAATACATTGATACATCTGTTTTTTTTATGTTTAACCTGATAAAATGGTCACTTGCAATATTGTTTTCTGATTAGTTAAAATATAAGATGATCGAAAATGAGTGAAGGATATTTTTTAGTACATCTGACCAAGTGAGTTTGCTTCTTTAATTAACAAAATAATCTGAAAATGATCTGAATTGCGTACAACCATTATTCAATATAAATAGTTATCATTGATAACAAATTCTGTATTAATTATAATGTCCCTGAAAATTGTGCCAAACTCTTTCTGATACTAATAGCATTCATAAGTTTCTACTAAATCCTGTTGAAAAAAACTAGTATATGTCATGTATCCTCTCAGACATTAAACATTTTTATACTCGACTGGATACATGATTTCTTTTATTATAGAAGAAAAATTATCTTAGAATATTATTCTGGATCAACTAATACATGCAACATTAGCAGATAATACACAAGTTTTAAATTGCAACTTCTTTTATAATACCAATCACAGACCAAATGGTGCATGAATGTAAAAAATACTTAGACCACTGTGTAAGGATGTGGAAGCATTGTGGTTAAAATATTCACTGCTCCATTCCAGACCACAATATCTCTGGAAATCTTAATGAATACAGAGAGACTACCTTTAACAAAAATCGTCTAGTTTCTGGCAAGGACAGCAAATGAAAACACTCACATCCAAGTGGAGTAGAGATATACCTCAGATTCATTATTTTGTGAAGCTGATCTCTGAATACTGCAAGGTCTATTTCCTATTCCATAAAATTGCCATTGCAACTGCAGCAAAGAACTTCACAGCTCTTGAAAAAGCTGAATTGATGAGACACATTTTTATTTTTTATAATTTTTATTAACTCTCATTCTGAAATATCAACATACAATTGTAAATGCAATTTTACTCTCCAAGGAGAATTTCAAACGTTAAACAAGATAATGTATGTGTTAAGTATTCAATTAAACATTTCAAGTGAGTGATACCATTTCACATTTTCCTTTTTCCATATTGAAGACAAACAATGGGGAGGTAGGTATGGAAGGGAATAGGGGAGGTGTTTATTAGGTTATGTTAAGCATTGTTCCCACTAATAAAAGCGGGTAAATAAAAAAAAGAATAAAATGAAAACTAACGATACTGTCCGGTCTCCAGGGTCCCTGCCAAGACCAAGTCTCCTCAGCCACCCCCATCTCGATTTATGAATAGAATAGAGGTATCGAAAGCTCTCGCTATCTGATGGCAATGCTATGTGAGGAAATCATCCATGTATGCAAGGTTGAGAGGAAGGTGAGAAAGGTGTTGGAAATTATATGTGAAAGTCTTTCATTTATCATGATATAATTAATTTTGTTGATTATTTCATAAAAGATAAGATTTGTATCTTTCCATGTTTTTGCAATATGGCTGCTAACATAATAAACTGAAGTAACTTGTTTTGAGAATTTGGCAGGTTAGGGAGATGAAGTCCTAAAAGGCATAATTCTAAAGAAGGTGCAATTTGCGTTTGAAAAAGATTTGTCGTTAGTTGGGTTATTTTAGTTCAAATAGCTTGGACTTTAGGGCATGTTCACCAGTTGTATAAAAAGGTTCCCAATTCTGGGCAGCCCCTAAAGCAGTTAGCTGATTCTTGGGGCATGATTTTGTGGAGCTTATCTGGGGTAATGTACAGTGCCTTGCAAAAGTATTCACCCCACTTGGCATTTTTTGTGTTTTGTTGCCTAACAACCTGGGATTATCATGGATTCTTTGAGGATTTGCATCACTTAATTTACAGAACATGCCCACAACTTTGAAGATATTTTTTTATTATTATTGTGAAGAAAACAACAAATAGCACAAAATAACAGAAAAAATCAATGTGCATAACTATTTTTTAGAGCCACCTTTTGCAGCAATCACAGCTCCAAGTCAATTTGGATAAGTCTCTCTTAGCTTGCCACATCTTACCACTGGGATTTTTGCCCATTCCTCCTTGCAAAACTGCTTCAGCTCCTTCAAGTTGGATGGTTTGCGCTTGTAAACAGCAATCTTTAAGTCTAACCACAGATTTTCTATTGGATTGAGGTCTGGGCTTTGACTAGGCCATTCTAACATATTTACATGATTCCCTTTATACCACTCAAGTGTTGCTTTAGCAGTGTGTTTGGGGTCATTGTACTTATGGAAGGTGAACCTCCATCCTAGCCTCACAGGTTTTGGTCAAGAATATCCCTGTATTTAGCACCATCCATCTTTCCCTCAACTCTGACCAGTTTCCTAGTCCTTGCTGCTGAAAAACATCCACCCCGCAT
Source organism: Discoglossus pictus (assembly GCA_027410445.1). NCBI lineage: Eukaryota > Metazoa > Chordata > Amphibia > Anura > Alytidae > Discoglossus > Discoglossus pictus. The sequence goes on from CM050171.1 coordinate 60,139,444, forward strand.
GATGCTGCCACCATCGTGTTTCACTGTGGGGATGGGGTTCTTTGGGTGATTTGATGTGTTGGGTTTGCACAGACATATTGTTTTTTTTGATGGCCAAAAAGTTACATTTTAGTCTCATCAGACCAGAGCATCTTCCTCCATACATTTTGGGAGTCTCCCACATGCCTTTTTCTGAAAGTAATTGCTTACTTCTGGTCACTCTGCCATAAAGCCCAACTCTATGGAGCGTACAGCTTATTGTCGTCCTAGGTACAGATACTCCAGTCTCTGCAGTGGAACTCTGCAGCTCCTCCAGGGTTACCTTAGGTCTCTGTGCTGCCTCTCTGATTAATGCCCTTCTTGCTGGTCCGTGAGTTTTGGTGGGCAGCCGTCTCTTGGCAGGTTTGTTGTTGTGCCATGTTCTTTCCATTTGGTTATGATAGATTTGATGGTGCTCCTGGGGATCATCAATAATTTTGATATTTTTTTATAACCTAACCCTGACTTGTACTTCTCATCAACATTGTCACTAACTTGTTTGGAGAGTTCCTTGGTCTTCATGGCAGTGTTTGGTTAGTGGTGCCTCTTGCTTAGGTGTTGCAGCCTCTGAGGCCTTTCAAAAAAGGTTTGTATATGTAATGACAGATCATGTGACACATAGATTGCACACAGGTGGACATCATTTCACTAATTATGTGACTTCTGAAGGTAATTGGCTGCACCAGAGCTTTTTATGGGCTTCATAATAAAGGAGGTAATACATACGCACAGGTCAATTTTCTGTTTTCTATTTCTAAAAAATAGTTTTATGTAGTCAAGGGGGGGGGGGGGGGGGATACTTTTGCAAGGCACTGTATATTCTGTGGAGGTTTCCAGAAGGCTATAATTTAATGAGCCATTTAAGCATGCATTTTGGCTTATGAATTTTTGAGGGGTATTGAAAGTTTCATTTAGTAAACCCAGGACCCCCCAGGTCAATGGGGCATTTTTACATACTCTTGTTAACCAGGTCATTAGGTAGTGATTATATAATGTCTGAGTCTGCAAAAATTAAAGTGTTCTCCTAGTGGGTAGATCGTACGTGTCTCTAATTTGTTCAAAAGTGAGAATTTAGTTGTCAATAAACCATGTGTTTATTCTATCTAGGGCTTTCAAGGTCCACCACGTAGAGTAATTGACTCCACTGAAAACTCTCTCAAAAAAGTTGGGGAAGTGACGATAGATGAAAGAGGGGAGAGATCCGGAATTAGTTGGTATTTAGATTTAGACCATCTCCAGTTTGTAAGAGAGAGCTTGATCATTGGGTAACCAATTAGCAGCTTCTGCTACCTATTCCTATTAATTTTTTACACTATGTTTCCTCTCACCTGCTTCTTCCTCATATCCCCCTGCATTTTCCGCAGACTCTTCTTAACTTCTGCACCTTTTGTCTCCAACACAACCATCTCACCTCTCATGCCTTCCTCTCCTCTTTTACTCACACATGAACTCCTTCTACTTAAGCTGTGGTTAAACTATGTGTCTCCTGACATTCCCATCTGTAGCTTACATTATCTGACCACTAGGGGCAGATACCATATTACATAATAGTGCCACTCACTTTATATCACATCTTTTCCCTCTCTAACTAATGGGTAACCTAACCTTTATTGTCACAACTTCCTTCCTATATACCTGACTTCCTTCCTAACCTTGCTACTCTTCCCAGGTCTCTGCCTCTTCCATTACCTTTAGATTGTAAGTGGCGAGTGTCTAATCTTGTGGGGTGCTTTTGGTAAAAAAGCATTTCTTACAAGTCTTGCAGCTCAAAACAGGGCCCTCCATTTTCAGCTTGTTGTCATTATTGTATATTTCCTTGTTCTTCTCCCCTGTACAGCGCTACGGAATATGTTGGCGCGATACAAATAAAAGTTAATAATAATAATAATAATTGGGTTAGTGTATTTAAGATATGTTTTGGGGGATTTAGGGAGCCAGGTTATCTTGTCCCATGAAAGAGGGTTCAGTTGTTGATTCTCCATAAGTACCAAAATGGGTTGATGAGTTGTTGAATGGGCTAGCGGAACAAAATAAATTTGATAAGCGCTATAATAAATATTTGGTTGGGGACAAGAGAGTCCACCCTTATCTGTATGTCTATACATTATAGACTTTGCGAGTCTAGGAGGTTTAAAGTGCCAGATGAATCTGAAAAAAATATTTTGAAAGTTATCTCAATATTTCATGGCCACTTTTATAGGTAGAGATCTAAAATAGTATAATATTCTGGGGAGAATATTATTTTTTATAGTGTTGATTTGAGCAGGCCATGGGATTTGGAATTTGGACTATTTTTCAAGGTCTGTAGCTAATTCTTTAAATAATTTTAAATGGTTTGTATAAATCTGATCTATTTGGGGTAATGTTAATACCAAGATATTTTATATGTGTCTTGTGCCAGGACAATTTTAAAGATTTTTGCAAATATTTTAGGTTTTGATCTTTTGAGACATATTTTTATCCGTTCTGTCTATATAATGAGAACAAATGAGGCTCCACTTTAAGATTACAAACACATTTCCTAAGTCTCCAGTTATACAGACAGGGAGATATAATCACTGCTGATAAGTTGTATTAATAATGGAAACATACAATATCTACATATCTCTTCCTCAGGATACTTGGAAGCTGCTCTGCAGATTAACATGTGTTGGGCAGCGCTCAAGAGCAAAACAAGAATTGTTTGAAACAGAATTCGATAGCAGATAAGAAGCCTTTGGTCAGTCAAGTCTGTCTATTTTCCTATATGTTTTAAGACATCAAACTGCATTTGGTAAACAGTTTTGACCTATAAATAAGATGTCTATGTACCTATATAATGATTGTTGAATTTACTGTAGTTAAAAGGCTGCTGTAAGAGTAGGAAAAAACGCACACATTTGAAAAGTATGCAGCAACTAAAAACATTAGAATAAAGAAATTTTCAGAAAAGATGTTAGTTTAACAGGCTCTACTTGTGCCTAGAAGTTGCCATGATAGTAATAGAGACATAAGGGGGCAGGTCATTTTTCTTGGCACTGCCTACTGTTCATGTGCAGAAGATGGAAATATGTCAAATGCTGAAAGTTTATGAGCCAACAAATACCCTCCCTCCTGGGTCTTCCCTTCTTCCAACTCTTGAATAGTTAATAAATAATAGAAGAACACCCCTCAGGAACCAAGTCAACAGGAAGTGTAAGACACAAAACTGGTATAAAACAAAAGGCCAAAATAGCTGAAAATTATATTATTTTCTTACATACTTTATAAACATGATGTTTTTCCAAAACGACAATAGCCATTTAAGACTATTACTTTTTATATGTGTGAGCCCACACATCCACTACATTTTCAGAAAATCAGTTCTTTCTCATTTACAAACATATGCTTAGCAATGAAGGTTTAGGAACCACAATAATACTATTTAAAGGTTCAGATCTGTCTTTTAACATCTAATTTGTCAATTAAAATTGTGTTAAAAAGTGTATTTAAGGCATACCTGGAGTATGAATGCCTCTGACAGGAGAATCAGTGGTGTATGAAAACATTTTGTGCATGGAAAAATACCAAAATAAACATTAACAAACTCACCCTGATGTTTGCTAAATATCTTGAGATGACAAGCAGTAGCTTTTGTGAGTTGACACCCCTGAAAATCCTTGCTAAAATGAGCATAAAATTAATAATAATGTTGGCCAATAACAAGTAGCTTATACATTTTAATACATTGCAACAATCAGTGATCATTTTTTGCAGGAAGGAACTATGGGATGTGTAGTCCCCCTTTCAGAAGGAATCAGGAAGAGTCAGACACTGATTTGTAGATTTCTGCATTGAGCTGCTGCTGGCTTGAAGGTTAGTAAAGGGCTAAAATCCATACTTGAATGTAGTGTTTCTATTGGTAGTTACACGGTGCCTATTTATGCAGCTCTGGGGTATGTTAAACAAGTTTTATTTTTAAATAAAATACACTTGTATGTGCATAGAATGACTCAATGTAATGTATAATATGATTCTGATATAAGCAGCATGTGTTAGATTAGAAACACAGGGACACTTAGATATCCTTTAATATTCTAGAAATGTTAATGCAAATGTTAAATAAATAAAAGGCCAGTATTTAGTATATCTTTGTTTGTATTCCAAGTCAGGGTGTAATTAAAAAATTAAAACCTCAACATGAAAATAAATACTTACTATTGCATAATTTATTGCTACTGGAAGTTAGTGTTTTACTAGGGACAAGGTGACGTGTTTGCAAACAATATATACTAATAAAACCAACACTGGTCAGAATCCACAGCTATTTTCTGTGTTGCATACATTCACAGTGTGTAGATTCTTGCAACCTCCAGTTGTAGCTCCACTAGATAAAAAGCCCTGTCAAATTTCCTCAGCGTTGAAAACCGTAGCCCGTAACATAGGCCTCAAGCCGTGTGGCTATTAAATTGCCCCGTAAAGCAACCCGCCAAAGACTTGAGGGTAAGGGCGAGAAAAGGCTACGGGACGTGAAAATTTGAACTGCGTGCCCGCAAATCCTTTGATCTGTGCAGCTCGTAACTGTTACGTTGCAATCACGCTATTAAATTGCAACAAATTTACTGGCGTTCATGCCCGTTACCTCTCAAATGGAGTCAAAAAGCCCAAGGGGACTAGAGAGGACCCGCAAGGGGGTAAAGTCCTATTCGTAGCACTGTAAACGTACATATACACACACCGCTTTACTTATAGGTAAAGGGAAAGTGATGTTAGGTATTAAAATTAATAGCACAACATTCTCAAGCGCAAATCTGCAATAGAAAATACTTTATTTTTAGTTTAATTTATGTGTTATATCGATCCAAGCAATCAATGTGTTAATACATATAATGGAACTCGCATGGACTAGAATATCATATTTACGGATTTATCAATATTGCATTATTTCTGGAATGCGGGTCCGTTTGAAACCCTGTAAGGCTTTGAAATCTAACCCCCATTTTTCAGTGACGTAATGATGATAATCTCTTTTACCATTGGCTCCATCTAATTGATCATGTTCACAGCCGCACATCCAACGTGGGAAATATGGTTTATGGGTTTGCGTCTCAACCTCGTAACTTGCGCCATGGTCTAATTTAATAGCTCTGTAACTTTGCTAAATTTCAAGCCTTCTGCCGTTGCCTGGCTCAGGTTGCCGCTACGGGCTTGGAATTTAATAGGGCTAAAAGTGGTGTAAACTCTTCCTGTAACTCAATCCAAATACATCCATAAAACTGTAAACTTCCAGAAATGCAGCACAATTCAATAAAACACTCCGAATCAAAACAAATCTTAGATCAATCTAATAATTTTCAGTTCCTTTACTAGAAACATAATACAGGGTATATCACAAGTACAATATATTTTTCTCACTGATAACGAGCCTAGATAATGGAACCTCATCTGCTCTTTGAAGCTTAGTGAAACTATGCAAATATTTAAAAAAAAAAAACATGTTATTGAATGGGTAGTTTTGGTATTATTATATCTTTTAAGAATTAATGAAAATGTTTAATCATATAAGAAATAGAGTTAAAGAAATGCAGCATATCTCAATCAGAGTTGACTCTACTATCCAGGTGGCATTAAGAGACTTTAAAGGGCAACTGAATAAACTAAACTAAATAACTAAACTTTAAACTGGGCAAAATGTTTTTAGTAGAGAAAAACTAAATACAGCTTTTAAATACCTAGCAACTTTTATCTGCAATTTTTCTTTTATTTAGGTTTCCATTTTTGTGCTGTTTTGTTAGATGCTTTCTCAGGAGGATGTGTCCTTGTAAACTAATGAGATTTCCACTAGGCCTATTGAAAGCATTGGCATTTTTAGTTGCCTCATTACAATTGTAACAAATGGAAGCTTCCCCTGCATTCAAGTTCTCAACTCACCTGCAGGAACCAATCAGCAATAGTCAAAATGGGGTCTTTTATTGCAGTATACTTGCATGTAATAGGTAATAAATTAAATACGTTATTATTTATTTTTATTTTTTGATAATATGTTTCTCATTATCAATTTTAATACTTAATGTGTTTTCTTAATGTGTTTTCTTAATGTAAAAAAGAAGATATGAAGATGACCAGCTGAGGGCTTGACTATATCAACTTTATTCTTTTGGAAATTCGGAAATATATATATACATATATTTATAGATAGATAGATAGATAGATAGATAAGAGTAATTATTCAGTTTAAACACATTTTCATCTTTCTCTCAGAGACTTTAAGTTATATATTATTATTATTATTATTATTATTATTATATACAGTATGTGGAATATAGACATTTTTGGATGTTATGGGGAAAAGTCATAGCTTGCTTAACGAAAGAAGAAATCATGATCTAAAGTGAGTTTTGAAAAAAATGTAGTAAATACTAAGAAATTAAGAAAAGCAGCTAGTTTATCACTAACTAACTAAAGATTTTGATGTATCTGTAATGATTAAAGTAGATTGTATTTTAAGTGCAAAAAATCAATTTTCTCAAGTAGTTCTTACATGTCGCTAACATACTTTAAAGATGAATGCGTTATTATTCAGCAGCCACAATCCATTATGTATAAGGTGAACATACTAATAGCATCCAATAAAGACCCATATTTCTGAATTCCGAAGCCGTTTCCAACCCAGGTACTATATTTGATTTCAAAGATTACTTCGTTTGCGATGCTCTGCGGACTAGAATGTGGTCTACACAACGTTAGACATGGTACTAAGGGTATTATTCAAAAACATATGGGTTGATTACATTAATCCAGCCAAAGGATACAGTGAAAAAACAGGATTCTTTATAATTCTTGTTATTTATACATAGATTAAAATTGGTAACATTGTCAAATGAATCCTATTGTCTCTTAATGCATTAATGGCTAGTTACTTCCTATTCCTTCTGAAAGTTTTTAACAGGTACATGTTCCCTGCTGTTTATCATCATCACTGTATTTATCTAGAGCTCAAAATAAGTTAGTATAAAAATTTCAATGAACATTTCTTACTGGTTAAATGAGAACTTCAGTGACCTACTCAATGTTTGGTTTAGAAAAATAGCCTGCTTTTTCTTATCTACTACATTATGATTACATTTATTACCTATACTGTAAATCAGTGGTTCTCAATAATTATGGAGACAGGGGCTGGCTACCATCTGAACCTTTGCTGGACAGTATTTGAAAACCAAAACATTATTAACAGTACAGTTCTCAGGTGATATATTTTCTTCTATGTCAGCGATATGTTTAAGGGGTCAAATCATGTTCTTTGTGTACTTAACATATGCAGTCTCCCTCAGTCTGATGCTCCATGCAGGATCTCACCTCGTGGAGTTTCAATGATCATGAGAACGGTGAGGAATCAGCCCAGAGCTACACGGGAGAATCTTGTTAATGATCTCAAGACAGCTGGGACCATAGTCACCAAGAAAACAATTGGTAATACACTACGCCGTGAAGGACTGAAATCCTGCAGCGCCCGCAAGGTCCCCCTGCTCAAGAAAGCACATGTACAGGCCCATCTAAAGTTTGCCAATGAACATCTGAATGATTCAGAGGAGAACTGGGTGAAAGAGTTGTGGTCAGATAAGACCAAAATCGAGCTCTTTTGCATCAACTCAACTCGCTGTGTTTGGAGGAGGAAGAATGCTGCTTATAACCCCAAGAACAGCATCCCCACCGTCTAACATGGAGGTGAAAACATTATGCTTTGGGGGTGTTTTTCTGCTAAGGGGACATGACAACTGCACCGCATCAAAGGGACAATGGACGGGGCCATGTCAAAACTTGGGTGAGAACCTCCTTTCCTCAGCCAGGGCAGTGAAAATAGGTCGTGGATGGGTATTCCAGCATGACAATGACCCAAAACACACAGCCAAGGCAACAAAGGAGTGGCTCAATAAGAAGCACATTAAGGTCCTGGAGTGGCCTAGCCAGTCTCCAGATCTTATTCCCATAGAAAATCTGTGGAGAGAGCTCAAGGTTTGAGTTGCCAAACATCAGCCTCGAAACCTTAATGACTCAGAGAGGATCTACAAAGAGGAGTGGGACAAAATCCCTCCTGAGATGTGTGCAAACCTGGTGGCCAACTACAAGAAAAGTCTGACCTCTGTGATTGCCAACAAGGGTTTCACCACCAAGTACTAAGTTGAAGGGGTCAAATACTTATTTCCCTCATTGACCTGCAAATTAATTTATAACTTTTTTTTTTTTAATGATGGACAGATAATTTCTTTGTCAGTGGACAAACGTTCAAAATCAGCAGGGGATCAAATACTTTTCCCCCCACTGTACCTCTTCTGGGTACCCTGGTCGACCAGTAGTTAGGATTAAGTGCTTTCACCACTGTGACCTGGGTTTGATTACAGTCAGGAAATGGGATGGGCATGAGAGACCACCTAGGAATACCAGGAGCTGTATGCTCTGGTTCACTGGAGAGGGAACTAACAACCTACTGCAGTATCACTGCAATGAATACCAAGTGGATCAGTATGGTGTGTTGCGGTCCATGAGGTCACAGAGAGTCGGACACGACTGAACGACACAAACATAGAAAACCTGCCTCCTCTACTTTGTAAGGTAGGTAGTTAACATATCCCTGGTGCTTAGTGGGTGGAAACAGACCACAACGAGGATCAGCGTGATCTGATCAGGTCATCTTCCTCCCCTGCACTTTTCTGTACCTCCTTTCTCTTTGGCTGCCCTGATTATACTGAAAGTTGGGTCTCACGAGATAACACAAGATTATGACGTCTGAGTAGGTACTAGGTGGTGCAAGGGAAAAGAGAAAGCAATCACAGAATGAGACTAACACCAGAGCCCATTCCCTCGCATTGGTTGATGCATCCATGGGTGTAGGAGGCAAAATAATCCTGGGGGGATACAACTCATGCTACAAATAGACATCAGAATAGCTTCAATACATAAGTTATAAAGTCTTTGGAGATATATGACCTTCTTGCCCCAACCTCTTCAATTCCTACACCCATGAATGCAACCACAGCTCTCCATATCTACAAATACCCCTCTCACGCACACATCTTCCATCAAAGTATCATGGACCCCTCCAAGTTCCTGCAGAGGCTTCTAAAAACTGTTTTTAACTAAAACCTAGCTGTGTGATTTTTCCTGCATAATTATGCTCTTGGAATCTCTCTTTTTGAACATATATATATATATATATATATATATATATATATATATATATATAAATTTTTCAGTGGCCCTTTAATACAAGTGGGTAGAGAAGGGGGGGTCTAAATTCAAAATTATACAATGCTAAGTGGTGCAACTCTAAATTAAATTTGAATTGCAGCTACTAAAGGTGAACCATGAACACCATGAATTATTTGACAGAGACGGAGAGAAATTAAGGTAAGCATAACATACAGCCTTATTAAATTGCAATTCTGCTAATTGAATAGGGCTCTATATAAGCACAGAGCATATTTTTCTTACAGAAGTTTTTAGTTAGTGAAGACCTTGCTATTGGATAGAAGCTCACTACCTAAAAACTTCTCTAAAAAAAAATATGCTATGTGCTTATATAGAGCCCCATTCAATTGGCCGAATCGCAATTTAATAAGGCTGATACAATGAGCAGCATATGAGCTCCTAAAACAAATTAATGATTCAACAAACGAAACACAAATGAATGTTTAAACTCTATAACGCAACACAACATAATGCACTCTCTCCTATGCTTCTTTAAACCTTAATCACATATCACTTTATTGCTTTTATAGATTGCAAATGAATTGAAGCAACATTTTCTGGCTTGTAGTCATCAGTAAAAGATGGTCAAGGTATTTGTGACATTGCAGTTAATTGATTGAACAATCACTCTGCATAACTTCCACCAAACTTCCACCAAAGCTTTATTCTGTATTTTTTGTTAGTCCAACATCAATCATTAATTTTTCATGCCCAAAACATATTTATCCAAACATACTTTATTACATTTGCCGGTTCTTGTCCCACTAAGAAATTACCATTTTTATATATTTCTATCAAACTTTTTTATAAGATATAGGACACTGTAATTTTGTTTCCCCCCAGCTGGAGAGGAGATGGCATATTACGATGAAATTAGATATGCATTTCATGTCTACACTGCCAGAGGGTCACTCAGATATGTGCACATCACATGCACACACAAAACCAAGCCATTGACAGTTCAGGTCTTTAGAACTGAAGCTTTCAGGAGCACGGACCTATTCTCCTTTTGTATCATATGTTATTGTACAGGCATGTCTCACATATCCTCAATATCCAACTTATTTTACCCTTGTATATAATGCTGTTTAAAATGGGGGCTCTTCATAAATAATGTATTATAATACGCAGAAATTCATCACTAAATGGAATATTTGAAAACAAGGAGAGGAATTATTCTTAATGAAATCAAGTATTTTATGCAATGTATAAGGAAAATTAGTAGCATACAATGACCAGCTCAGACGTAGTGCATTTTTCATGTCTTACACAAACATGGGGCCCTATGCTAAGCAGTTACGAGTGTCGTAGTAGCACAGAAAATTCTACCTAGCTATACTATTCCTCCATCCCCTTAACATTGCGAGAGAACTGCTACGAGTGACTACTTCCAGTGAACTGCACAACAAAGCCAAATCTCCATTGGTACTTGCAGGGACAAAAATTATGAGTTAATCCATTAGCCTTTTAAACCGAAACACTATGGTAATATGATTTTACCGATCGATTTGCAAACCGGGGCAGTGCTGTCAGTGCCAAAAAATGAAGAAAATAATACGGGTACCAAAGACCATTCATAAAGGCTTTTAAAGCCTTTGCTGAATGCCGCAGCAGTAGTTTAAGTGACAGTATAGCACCAAAAATGTCTTAAAATGATGACATTTCAACATTATTTGACAATAAACAGTCCAATATCAACATATGTGTAATTAAAAATAATGATAATGTGTTATTATGTCTGTTTATTAGGCAAGATCTCAGGTAACTCTCAACCCAGTACTCAAGGGGTTAATAAACATCAGGAAACCATGTTGCCAAGAAACAGATGCTCTAATGCAATGTCTATATGTATATATATTGTGGGCACATTTGCATGTCCCAGCTCAGCTTCCCAGAATGCAGTGTAATAACTGTTTTTCTCGGAATTCTAAGCTAGAAGCAGGTTTTTAAACTTGTTTTAGATATTCAAATGTGAACACAGATGTACTATTTATTTACTGTACTAATGTACGGTGGAGGGCTTTTGCCCACCATATTATAAATGATTGTTGTGGTGAACTACCTACTCATAAGGTCCACAACACAGGCTGAGATCCCGCTCCATGCTGATGATAGCCAGTAAGCTTGAAACAGCTGTACATGGATTGGATACTCAGCTTGTGTTTAATCCAACCTTTGCTTTGCATTAAAGCTGTGTAATACAGCATGCATAAGCTGAAAGGAAGCCATGTTTGATAATGGCTATGAATTGAAGGGCGAGGCATTTGTGGGCACATTTGCATGTAACAGATCAGCTTCCCAGAATGCAGTGTAATAACTGTTTTTCTCGGAATTCTGAGCTAGAAGCAGGTTTTTAAACTTGTTTTAGACATTCAAATGTGAACACAGATGTACTTTTAATTTACTATATATATATATATATATATATATATATATATTTATTTATTTTTTTCTATTAACACTAGTTACACTTGTTTTTATACATTGAAGCTATTATTACAATTGTCACATCTATTTAAATATTACAAGATAATATATTTATATATAATTGTATTATGGTTCTTTGCTGCGGTTACTGTCCTTGGTTTTGCTCATTATAATAATCCTGACGCACGCATTTTCTTTTGGCTCCTAGAGCAAGTAACTCTTGGTTTGGGTACATCCCACACTAAAATCTCTTGCAGACAAGGAAGGATTTATGGATGTGTGCTGAGTCCTGTAATGTGGGGAAGCAAAATATAACATAAACTACTTTAATCAGGATGCTGTAAGCCAATTTACAGGCAAAACATAATTCATTATCCCTAATTATCATTCACATAGGCAACGATTTTGGAATTCTTGGATAGAAAAACAAATAGAACTGTGACACCCCTGTGAAAGTGATCATATTTACAGAAATAAAAAAAAAACAAATGATACTGTGTGCAGGGACTGATAAATCTAATTTGAATTGTTGTGGAAGGATAAAAAACCTGAAAGCCAAGTGAAAGAGCCCCGATGAGGTGAGAAAGAGGAGGAGAAGAAGTTTAGATTGACAAGGGAGTCGTTTTGGGAGAGAACAGAAAGCAAGAAACTCCATAGAACATGGAAAGACAAAGGCCTGAAAAATATCACATTGGAAGGGGAGATAGAAAGCAAAGGACGCTGGGTGCACAGGATGATAAAGGATTTTGGATGGGTAGTTTTGTAAGGAATAGCATATATAAGGATGGGTGCATAATAAGGCTAGAAATATCGGAGGGAAAACCGAAAAAGCCAAAGAGTAGAAGGAGTTTGATGGAACATTCAGGTTGTAGTGAATATCCTTGAAAGAATAGTGGAAAAGTGGACATTGGGGGTGGCCTGGATTGAAAATGTTTTTTTGTGATTGAGTTTACTAGAGAATAGCCTATTTGGGGATTAGGGACAGTGACATAAAACAATTTAATTTTTTTCCCCAATATATAACAATATGTATAATGCATAACATTCCTACTGTAGCTGTATTTAGTAGTGTAACTATGAGATTACCTACCAGAAAAGGGATTCCCATAGACAACATTTAATTCAAAAGGCAAGTGTTGAGAGAAATATCTAAGAGCTATTTCTTGTAATTTACTGGGACACTTTACAGACACGCATCATCCGGTAACCATCCAAGGTATCTGGCCACACAGTGACATTCATTCTCAGCAAGGTCATCCATCTGATATGCATCATTAATCTAACACTTCAAAAGGAGAATTAGGACATTAAATTGGAAGACCTCACATCTGCTATTCTACTTGTTGATTAGTTTAGTCAAGACTCAGATAAAGGATTATCTTGAGATTATCCCCATATGCCAAAATCACACATTACAACAGTAGCATATACCAAACCTTCTTTGTCACTTCAAATAACCTTGTCTTATCTCTTCTCTTTCAGAATGAAGAATGGACTCATATCTTCATGCTAGCTAGTGATTAATCAGTATTTGAGGTAAATACTTTACATTGCTTCTCATCATTGGGTTTATAATTGATTTATGGTTGTACTTTTTTTGCTCGGTGCTTTCATTTTATCTTTTAAAGTAATTGACAAACCTGTTTTTTATTTTTTTTTATTTTTTTTTAAACAAAAGCAATAGAACAATAACATACAATTAAAATAGTACAGCGTACCAATCATAGACATAACATAGCAAGAACAAATCATCATTCAACCAATTGTTGAGGGCTCGGGGGAGTTTGGGATTTCACATTTTCAATTAATGATATTTATCCCATACTAACCAATTAGTTCCCGTTGAAATTTCTATTCCCAGGTAATTCCCATTTTTTTAAATTTCTCTGTTTTTACTTAACACCACCAAGACTTCGTTAAATGAGGGGAGCTGTGGTTGTTTCCAGTTTTTAACTATTAACCACTTAATTACTGGGGTTATTTGAATAATAAAAGCTTTTTCTACATAAGTTAAATTATCTGGAAACAAATGGAATAAAGCTATATCCGGGGAAAGGTTAATAGTTTTTTTTTTTTCAAAATCTTCGAAATATAATCAAAGCTTAATAATTGCATTCTTCTTACTAAATGGCATTCCCACCAGATATGTTTATAGGATCATTTTTGATCACAAAGCCTCAAACATCTATCCAAATTGAAATCTTTCATTATAATGCTACCTTAGTGGGAACCATGTACCATCTCTGAGTGGTTTTATAGTAAACCTCTCTGAGTGTCTGGTACTTTATTATCCTTTGAATAAGCAACAAACCTGTTTTTGAAACTTTGCAATAATGCAATTCATTTAATTAAAATATTTGGGGCCTCATTCTATTACCGGCCGTAAATCGGCCGTAAGGCTGCGATTCCTTGCGGGGGTTCTGTTAACTCGCGATTCTATTATACGGCCCCGCAAGGATCTCCTCTTACGGCTGGCCGCATATCTTGGAACCGGCCGTAAGCTCAGAAATCTAAAAACGCAAAAATAAATTCAAGCCTGCACTGTACAGCTCTGTAAATGCTAGGGATCATATTGGGGGACATGAGGATTAAAAGTAACCCACTCTCAAGCTTACACATCAGCCCAAACCCGAGTTTAAATTAACTGTTTATCTTCCGGCTGCGGCGTGGGCGGGTCTGAGGTGCTCCAAGCCCTCTGGACTTTTTACATGGATATTTTACGGATATTAAAAAACAAATATTTTACGGATTTGAGTATAGTGTAATTATGTGCTATTTTTGCTAACACCGAATATCACTTTATAGACTCTGCAAAGTGCAGGATGGCTTTATTTGGGCTATTTTATGTGCTTAATTGGTGCTAGCGGGACCTCTTTCCTGCAAGTAAGCTGCGGCTCGCTTTTAGCCTTGCAGAGAGGTTTCCCGGAGCAATTGAATTGCAAATAGGAATTTCTTACGGCCGATTTTCTTGCGGCCGTTTAAGATCAAAGGATTTCCTCTGGCGCGAGCGGCCGCAAGAGATAGCAAGGCACCGGCCGCAAGCCTGCCGGAATCCCCGGCCGGAGGGGAATAGAATAGCCGAATAGCTTGCGGCCGGTCCTTGCGGCCCCGCAACGGCTGCGGCCGCTAATAGAATGAGGCCCTTAGTATTTATTGTGCATTTTATTTGTGTTTTGTACATTACATTAAAGTGATATTATTTGAACTAACTTTTTTTTCTGGTTTGTTTAGATTGTTGATTAAGTAACTACTGGTCCTACTTCTACTATAAAACAAATAGAGGAAATCTCCTTCACTGTTGATAACAGCAATCATGCCAAAATCCAAGTCTGGTGCCACAAGTGTATCTGATTCTGTTCACACTTTCATACTTCACATCCATTGACTCACAAAAACATTCCATGTAATTTTGAGTCATTGTTTTGTTGAGCTATATTTATTGTCAACTTTATCAGAAACAACTACACACAACACTCTAAACAAAAAATTTTTTTAGAGGAAAACTAAAGTGTCATATTCATCTCATGATATTTTGAGTGGACTCCCTTGATAACGGCATATGTTTTTAGCAAATTACAATATACAGTCATTAATATTTTGACTATTATATTAAACTAGCGACTTGCCCGTCAAAAAATGCCGGCAATAAAATTGTAAGGCAGGTAATGCTGTTTGGTGGAGAGGCGAGGTGAAAGGGGTTTGTGTTTATTGTGATTTTTTATTTTTTATTTTTGTGTATATTTTTTTTGTATGGTAATGAAATAATTAATACATAAAAAAATGAATATACTTTACCTATTTGTAAGTAATATATGCAGGAAGCATTGTGCTGAAGAGCTGACAATCTGTTTTGATGTTCCTGCAGCATACAATGTAGGTTTGCAGTGTTGTGGAGCTGAAGTGTAAGTGTCAGCAATGTGTGCAGTGTGTAGTGTAAATAGGCCACGTGCGCAAGGGTAGCTGTGTACTTCTGCATTGTCTAAGCAAGTTTTAAATTCCCCTCTCACACACACATCAAGCATAATTGATTCCTCAATGATCATGTAGAGGCATAATCATTTATTTTTTTCTAATTAAAAATACCTTTATGACATTTTTCCTGCTTAATAATGATCTTAGTCAGACTCAAGTGTTTCAAAAATGTATATTTGTTTTCATAAAAACTTCTCAAACAAAACTAATGAGGTTACAGTGAATTCAAAAGTAAGGACACATTTGAATAATGTACTTAGAATGGAGATGGACATAGAGAGTGAACACATTCATAAAAGTAAATTATGACTTACAAACGTGCAAGAGATATTCATTGTGTTTTAATCAGTTGATATCAATGTCCAAGCTTCCCACCTACTTGAAAATAAAGAAAAGCTCACACATAGGAGAAGGTCTTAGACAACATATGTATGTCTAATAGGTAATACACTTGACTTGATTCTATTGTTTAAATTGTAAAATCGTTCATCAAAATAGAGTATTGAAGACATAGGACATCATAATCCCATTGAAGTTACATCAGAAAAACACAGTACTATTCTCACTAATTTGTCTGTCAAAAACATATGATTTGTTGTTCAGTCATTAAGTTGAATCCAACTCTCTGTGACCCCCTGAGTTCCCTCACGTTCATTGCTTGAATTACATCATCTATCCATTTCCGTCTCTGTCGTGGGAATCCTGTCTTCTCATCCCTTCCAGAGAACAATTTGGCTTCCTTTCCTGCATTATTGATTGATTGATTCTTGCAGTCCTAGGAACTCTAAAGCAGTTTTCTCCAGCCCCACAATTCAAAGGTGTCAATTTTACAGTTATCAGCCTTCTTTACGATCCAGCTCTCGCATCTGTATATTATTACTGGGAATTCCATAGTTCTAACATTTGATATAGCTTTATTTAATTTTCTAATTCAATGAATGCCTCGCTATAGAGCTTGAAGTTCAGTATGATTATTATAAATTGCCTAGCTGCTCTTCCAGATTTTCCTCTGCATTTCATTTCTACAGTATATATACTAAAGATGTAACTAATAAAGTCATTCCCTGCAGAGCATGTAAACACCAAAAAATGGCGGCTTGTCAAGGCATCTGCTAGTTACATGAAAATGAATCTGTTTCAGTGTGGTTCATACAACATGATGATTACCAATATACAAAACAATGGTTAGCTATGGAGCAAATAGCTTAAATTACAGTTGGCATTACACATTATCATATTTAAAAACAGCATTTATACAAAAATACTGAACTGTTAAAAGAAAAATTCAAATGGATGACACGTGGGCAAAATTAGAAGCTAGCATGTACTTATTTACTCATTAAAACTTGGTATTTTGGTTGGAAAATATATAATCATTTTACCGACCGAAGAACTAAAGCAACTTATATAACATTATTGAAGGCTTTCAACTTTTTTATATATTGTGGAGTAACATAACACAAAAATAGGAAACCATCAGACAAACAATAAAACATCTGCCCACTTTTTAAGAGCATTTTTTTCTTCCATCTGATATAAATCAGTAAGAGTATGTTTGGTCTAAAATGTGATGCAGCTAAGAGACTGAAGAAGTCCCATATTTGCATTACATTCTTTTGAAATGTTCAATTCATTTGACATTTCTTTTTACTTGTTTTTTTTGTTTATGCAAATTACCCTTGGGGTTTAGTCTCCCTAAGGGCAATAGGGGACTCCAGACGTGGACCTCTTGCTCACTGTGCTTTAGGGAGTTCAGCTGCACCTCACTGACGAGGCCCATAAAGGCAGAAACGCATCTGGGGTTTGCTGTTTCTCCTGTTCAGGGTAGAATTGCCTGGTATTTCGGGGCTGGGTCACTCTTTTGAGTGGGACCAGACTGATATACTACAGGATATTTCTCCTTGTGACGGGCACAAGTGAGCTAAAATAGGTTGCTCTCAGAGTGGCTTATCATGGCCATAGAACTAACCCATTAAGGTTGGTTTGTTCTCTGATGAGTACCTCTGACTTGTTTTTTTTTGTTCGATTTTTTATAATCAAAATTTGTTTAGAAAATAAACAATGAGTCAATATTTTAATATATTAGGTATTCTATATGCAGGTGGCAACCAATGGCTTGTTAGAACTGATTTTTGAATTGCATTTACAGTACAGAGGTTGTAATTACTCGTTAGCACAAGTGCTTTCATTATTTATATCAATTGTACCTTGATTTTTGAGCCATCAGTACAAAAAGTAAAGAAGTTACAACAGCAAAGCAATGAATTGTTTAACGAATGTGGGATGTTAGGTTACAGTTTTGTTAGTCTGTGTTTTGAAATGACACTGCTTGAAGACCTTAGTTATGTGGTCTACAATCTAGGTGAGATACTATGAGATGGTTAGGACAGAAGATATATTTTTTTAAATTCCTTTATTAAGATATCAACTAATACAAAAAATATATATATATTAAAATCAGTAACAACGTAATAACAACAACCATATAAAACCATTAATTACAAAAAGCCTAATTCAGAAAAATATAGACATATGAAGTATATAGATTTATTTCTTTATAGTTTATTCAGTTCCCTTTTTTGTAATATTACTTTTGTGACTACCACTTAATTATATATTACTATAAATACTGTCTTTGTTTAGCAAAATATTTTTAATCTCGTAGATATTTGCATAAATATCAGTTAATTATTAAATGTTATATTTACTTCACCTGGGGTGGACATCAGGGCACCAATGAAAACCAAACAAAACTCATTTATACAGCATTATAGTCCTGCAAATGCATGTTCTCAAACAGATAAACACTTGGGGAAATACAAAAAAGAAAAAAAAAGATCCTACTTGTGATTTATTCAAAGATTCCAGAGCCACCAGAGAGAAGACAAGAAGGAAACGTAGAAGACCAGAAGAAAACTACACCATTACATTTGTCTATTGACTATAGGGAATAATAAACCATTGAGACCAGAAACGACTATAAATACCAATTTGTTCAGATCAACAGGTGTTTCAATTTATCCATACCCTCTAATCCCAAGTAGAGATATTGCAGGAGTGAAACTGTTTAGAATTTTAGCATGTGTCCCATAATGGAACAAAATGGGGACAGGACCACCATATAGGAAAAAGAATCCTCTTCAGCCTACAGTCCCTCCAGCCAATGTCCTGAAGGGAGAAACAACTTGCTTATAATGATCCAGGGGTAAGACTGGATCCATTAAAAGAAAGTGGTGAAGGAGCTTCAGAAAGAAGATTTTGTTAGAATGGTGGGTTGAAGTTGCCAAGAAGCTTCACTCACTTCAAAAATTATTTTTAATGTAATGCTAACTTTGTCTGGGATGTGCATTTCCTCAATTTTGATGAGTCCTGTTTTGTTAAAATGTATGCTGAACTATTCTGGAGAGATACTGCCAGCAAATAGTCATCCAGGAGGGGATTGTGCATTACTTCCACTAAAATATGACCTTTTTTTGAATAGGAAGATGATAATAAAATATACATGAATTCTACAATATACCTAGGGCCTCATTCTATTAGCGGCCGTAAATCGGCCGTAAGGCTGCGATTCCTTGCGGGGGTTCTGTTAACTCGCGATTCTATTATACGGCCCCGCAAGGATCTCCTCTTACGGCCGGCCGCATATCTTGGAACCGGCCGTAAGCTGTGAAATCTAAAAACGCAAAAAAAAATTCAAGCCTGCACTGTACAGCTCTGTAAATGCTAGGGATCATATTGGGGGACATGAGGATTAAAAGGAACCCACTCTCAAGCTTGCACATCAGCCCAAACCCGAGTTCAAATTAACTGTTTATTTTCCGGCTGCGGCGTGGGCGGGTCTGAGGTGCTCCAAGCACTCTGGACTTTTTACATGGATATTTTACGGATATTAAAAATAAAATATTTTACGGATTTGCGTATAGGATAATTATGTGCTATTTTTTCTAACACCTAAAATCCCTTTATAGTCTTCTCAGAGTGCAGGATGGCTTTATTTGAGCTATTTTATGTGCTTAATTGGTGCTAGCGGGACCTCTTTCCTGCAAGTAAGCAGCGGCTCGCTTTTAGCCTTGCAGAGAGGTTTCCCGGAGCAATTGAATTGCAAATAGGAATTTCTTACGGCCGAAACTCTTGCGGCCGTTTTAGATCAAAGGCTTTCCTCTGGCGCGAGCAGCCGCAAGAGATAGCAAGGCACCGGCCGCAAGCCTGCCGGAGCCTCCGGCCGTAAGGGAATAAAATAGCCGAATAGCTTGCGGCCGGTCCTTGCGGCCCCGCAACGGCTGCGGCCGCTAATAGAATGAGGCCCCTAGTGTTCAAGTTTAAAGTTACTTAAATCCCCTATATTTTTTCTACAATAATTAAGTAATTCTGGGCTACCAATTTGGATATTTCCTAATGCAAGTTTGATTGCTGATATCCAAACCAGCCTTCTGAAACCTGCATGACTGCATGAAAAAATACAAGTGAAGGAATGTATTTATCTTAATTATTTTAACTTGTATTGTCAATGATACAATATACAGTTTACAAAATACCAATGAAAGTGAAAAACAAATTAAATATATAGGAGCACATTGCAAAGGGGTGTATGACATTAGGTAAGGCACCATCTAAAAAGGTAGCCACTGTTTGTCAAGTACGTACCAAACTAACAATATAAGCATCTCTGTAAGCATAGACATAAACATTTATTGGGAAATCTGATTTTTTAAGACTGTTTCTAAATATAGGAATCCATTCTTTATTTGTTCCATCAAATCCTCAGAGATTAATCATAAGGGCCATGTGCTTTGGCCATCAGTGGAGAGAGGGGTGGGGAAGGAAGTAACAGAGAGCCATTGTTAACATCACTGGATAAGACTGAATTTGCCACCACGTCCCTTCTTCCCCCTCACTTGCCCAGAAGCAGACTCCTTGCATCAGGAAATGCAACCATGTCACTCACACACAAGTTCCACCTATATTTCATGGATTCCCCCAGGGGTTAGCAGAGGCATCAACATTTATTTTGTTGTAATTATAAAATAGCTGTAAGATTAATTATGCTCTTAGTTAGACTTAAAGTTTTCAAACATGTATTTGTTTTTTTTTCATTGTGCAGTAGTTCAGGAGCTCTTAAGTTGCTGAAAACATTAGAGTTTTAAAACTGAAATGTTATAAAATGTTGTCAATGAACGTATTTATGAATATTTCACAGTTCTTATTTACTTTCAGCAAATTAAAAAATAAATAATTTAATTTGCCAATATGAAGCAACTTTTTGAATTTACTACTGAAAGAGTTAATGGTAGCTACACTTGCACATTTGCAGTGTGTATTCCTGATAAACAAAAGACTGACAGTTTTATACCTCTTGACCTGGAAATTGACTGTGGAATCCATCATTAGAAGAGACAGTCCATCTCTAACTCTCTTATCTCCTGCTTTAAATGGTCCCAGTTAGATATAGCATATGTATGAAACCTTAGGTTCAAGAGTGCACTTGCTAGAATAAAGATGTACCTTTCTCCTTCAGCTAGGACAGAGGTTTCAAGCAGTTAAACAGCTTTTATCTTCAAGCTGATGGATGGCAGGAATGTACTCTGACACAAAGGGTGCTATTTTCCCTATCTTGATCACCCATTGAATGTAATATACAGCCAGATAGGAAAGATATTTGACTTGCTTTATTCAAAGATATGGCAGGAGTCTACAGCTGGAGGGTTTCTGCACATCACAGAGATAAAAAGGAAGAAATCAAACCCAGCTGTATCCAAAAGGATATTGATGTTTTTTTTTTCTTCCTCTATTTAATTACTTTGGTGAGTTCTCCCTCTGGATATTTTTTTTTATATATATTTTTGAAATGGCAGCAAAACAAAATCGTATCTTTGTTTTAAATACAGTTATATAAAAAAAAATCTATGTATCAGTCAGCATATATAATAACCATGTAGTATAAAAAATTAGTGTTTTCTATTTTTTTAACAATTAACCCTGATCACTTGTGTGCAATCTCTAATTATTATTATTCAGTATTTAACAGTGCATATTATGCACATTAACAAAATGTTCTTGCATGAAATATAACCCATTTTAAAAAATAACATAGGAATATGAGAGCTGTATGAGATTTGCAGAATTGACCTCTTTGTATTGAAATGTTGGAGAAAACTGCATAAAGTTACATGGACTGCAAGAAGATCCAATAAATCAGTGTTCCAGGAAATTAAGACAAACTGTTCACTGGAAGGTATGATCATGAGGCTAAAGCTAAAACATTTTGGCCATATCCTGAGAACACAGGATTCCCTAGATAAGACTCTGATGCTGCGAAAGACTGAAGGCACACAAAGAAGAGGTGGAGATGGATAGATGAGGTCAATGAATTAATGAACATGAGTTTGAGAGAGCATGGAGGGGTAGTGGATGACTGATGTGCCTGGCATGCTACAGTCTATAGAGTCACAGAGAGTCAGACATGACTGAATGACTAAACAACAACAATATTTATTTTGAAGCATGGGATTCACAGCTCTCTCGAATCTCTGATTTTGTTTCATTGTGACCATCTAATCAGAATTTGCACAACAGCCACCATTTTGAGGCTGCTGAGGGGTGGAGGAATGCTTGCTTAAACAACATAAACTAAATATACAAAAAGCACTACATTGAAAAGCATCTGAAGTTGGAGGGTCAAGATTTAGGGCTAATGTGGCTAATTTCTCTTTATACAATAATATATACAGTAACCTTTTAGTGGAAGTTCTAAGATTTAATAAAATGAAATCCAAGAATGCCTGGAATATGTATAACTACCATGTGGAATAATTAAGTGTAACTTTTATAGGTAGATGGTATGGACAGATTACTTTTTTCATCAATATCCACATTTCTATGTTTTTCCAAACAGCTAGGTAAGAATCTAGATGATCAACAGGAGATGGACAATGAGCTGGTCCAGACACTGTCAACCACCCACTGGGAGACATTTGTCTGCTTGTACCATTTGCTCCAATGTTTAGTAGCATTACTTTTTGATTTTTAAAAGTATTTTTGTTGAGGAGTGATAAAAAAGTTAACATTTTCAAAAAAAGAATCATTACAGCATATACAATTGCATACATCTACAACAAAAAATACATAAATACAAAGATTACACATGATGGTCTGAGGTAAAATTTGATAACAAACATTTAACAACTATAGTAGGAAATGATCATCAATACTATATCTAAGACACCCCTGTATTTTGATCCCATATTTTCCACTTATAACTTTTAACTATAATGAGACCTTTTTTCCTGAAGTCTCTATTCCTGCCAGTCATAATTAATATCTCTTTCCAACAAGGAAAAGAACATTCATTCCGTTTCTTCGCTATCAACAGTTTAGAAGCCATTACTATCTGTATAATGAACACTTTAACATCCAAGGAAAAATCTTTGGAAAGAATATGAAACAGAATAGCTTCCGGGGTAAGAAATGTTTGAATTTTAAGAAGGTTATTGATTTTACTGATACAGTCTTCCAAAACTTTTGAATTAGTGGACACTCCCACCAGACATGAAATTGGGCACCCACCTGACCACATTCCCTCCAACAAAATTTTATTTTTTTGTTATTAGTAATCTGGGCCATCATGGTAGGGACTAAGTACCACTGGTTAATACGTTTAAAATAGACCTCCCCATAAGATACATTTTTTATAAGTTTCTCTGTTAAGACATTGAATTAAACCAAACGTCATCAGACTAACATACTTTAAAATTATATTCACAATTCTTAATTTTACAGGTTACCAACTTATCAACGTCCTCTCTTAATAAGTTATAACACCTTGAGATTAACTGCTTTTTCTCATTCAATATGATACGTTTTTCAAAAGACTTTAAAGGTCTAATCTCTGACAAAAAATAAATTATTATTATTATTATCGTTTATTTGTAACGCGCTAATGTATTCCGTAGCGCTATACATAAGTTAAGTTACTGGCAATGACAAGTTCAAGATTCACACATTGCAATGAATGGATGGCCCTGTCTTTGAGCTTGGAATCCAGTGTCCATAGCGCTTTCCCTAAAGCACCTTGCAGGATTGAAACTTGCAGACTTAAAATCTAAAGGTTGATGTTTGTATGTGGTACAGTAGGGAGAGAGTAGTGCTGAGCATGTTAGGGAGGAAGGTTATAGGCTTCTTTAAAGAGGTGCGTTTTTATTGAAGATTTGAAGGATTTAGGGCAGGAGGATAGTCTGGTGAAGCGAGGCAAGGATTTCCAGAGAATAGGGGCAGCACGAGAAAAGTCCTGGAGGCGGAAGTTAGAAGAGGTGACAAGAGTGGTAGAAAGAAGAAGGTCGCTAGCAGAACGAAGAGGGCGTGTGGGGGAGTATTTGGAGATGAGAGCAGAGATGTATGGGGGTGCGCTGTTGTTGAGGGCTTTATAAGTTAGGGTCAAGAATTTAAATTGTATTCTGGAGGCTAAGGGAAGCCAGTGAAGTGATTGACAAAGACAAGCTGTCGACACTGAATGATGTGTACGGAAGATGAGTCTGGCGGAGGCATTCATTATGGATTGAAGTAGGGAGAGGCGAGTGATGGGTCAGGCCAACAAGGAGCGTGTTGCAATAGTCAAGATGAGAAATGATGAGAGAGTGTATTAGAATCTTAGTAGTGTCTTGTGTAAGATAATGGCGTATTTTGAATATGTTTTTTGGATGCAGAATACAAGATTTGGTTAGAGACTGTATGTGTGGGATGAAAGAGAGGGCAGGGTCCAGTAGAACCCAGAGACAACGGGCTTGGGAGGTGGGAGTGATGATGGCATTGTTGACAGAGAGAGAGAGAGAGATGTGAGGAATTGAAGCTGTAGCAGAGGGTGGGAAGATTAAGAGTTCAGTCTTAGACATGTTGAGTTTTAGATGGTGCGCCGACATCCAAGACGATATACTAGAGAGGCAGTCGGAGATGTGCTAGAAGAGAGGGGGATAGATTTGGTGCTGAGAGGTAGATTTGAGTGTCATCTGCATAGAGATGGTACTGGAACCCAAAAGAGTTTATTAGGGTACAGAGTGAGTATGAGTAGATGGAGAAGAGGAGGCCTAGGACTGATCCTTGGGGTACGCCAATAGACAGGGGGTGAGGAGAAGAAGAGGTGCCGGAGAAGGAGATGCTAAATGATCGTTCTTGGAGAATCACAAGAGAGCAGTGTCTCGAATGCTGAGGAAGGAGAGAATGTGGAGTAGAAGCAGATGGTCAACTGTGTAAAAGGCGGCAGAGAGATCCAGAGGAAGCAAAATGGAAAAGTGGCCTTTAGACTTGGCGGTGAGTAGGTCATTGGTGACATTTATGAGGACTTTCTCAGTTGAGTGCTGGGGCCGAAAGCCGGATTGGAAGGTATCCAGAAGAGAGTTAGAGGAGATGAAACTGGTAAGGCGGTTATAGACGAGCCGCTCCAGCAGTTTGGAAGCCAGGGGAAGTAGAGAGATAGGGCAATAGTTAGATGCAACGTCAGAATTGGATGAGGGTTTCTTGAGAGTGGGTGTAATTATGGCATGTTTTAGAGATGATGGAAACGTGCCAGTGTTTAGGGAAATGTTGAAGATGGGATTAGTGTAGTAGAGAGGGGAGGGATGAGCTGAGATAGAATAGGATCCAAAGGACAGGTATTGAGGTGAGAGGATGATATTAGGATGGAGACTTCATCCTCTGTTGCACTGGTAAAGTAGTTCAAAGTGGGGAGGGGAGTAGATTGGGTGTTGTTGGTTAGTTGAGAGGGTGGAGTGTGTGAGCTACGATTAGAGGAGAGTTCATTGTGGATAGATTGAATTTATGTTTAAAATGGCTGGCATAGTCTTCAGCCGTGAGACAGCAAGGAATGGGGGGAGGTGGTGGGCGGAGGAGAGTATTAAAAGTAGCAAACAGACTTTTGGGGTTGGAGGACAGAGTTTATATTAGTGATGTGAAGTAGTGCTGTTTGGCCAGGTTGAGGGCAGAGGAGTAGGAACGTAGCATAAACTTATAGTGAAGGAAATCTGCTGTGGAGTGTGATTTCCTCCATAGTCGTTCAGCAGTGCAGGAGCACTTCTGAATCTAACATGTGTGTGGTGTGCCATGGTTGTGGATGAGATAGAGGGCGTCTGCGTGTGGTTATGGGGGCAAGGGTGTCAAGGGTGGAAGAGAGAGTAGAGTTGTAGTGTGAGGTGGCAGTGTCAGGGCAGTTGAGGTTGGTAATAGTGCTGAGAAGAGGTTGGTGCACAGTGGAGAGCTGTGTAGGGTCGAGTTCTAGCAGGTTTATGTGGGTTATTGTGGCTGGGGTTGAAGAAGATGAGAGGAAGATGTGGTGAGGTTGAAGGTAAGGAGGCGATGGTCAGATAGAGGGAGAGGGTGGATGACTGGGTTGGAGGTAGGGCTAATATTGGTGAAAATAAGGTCAAGAGTGTGTCCAGCATGGTGAGTTGAAGAATCTGTAAGTTGTGAGAGGCCGAGGGAAGAGGTGAGTTCAAGTAGTTTGGCGGCTGCTGGGGAGGTGGGGGTGTCAATGGCAATGTTGAAGTCACCAAGTATCAGTGTGGGAATGTTGGAGGAAAGAAAGTGTGGGAGCCAGGGGGAAAAGTGATAGAGAAATTGAGAGGGAGTACCTGGAGAGCGATAGATTACAGTAACACATAGAGAGATAGGAGAGAAGAGGCGGATAGTATGAACTTCAAAAGATGAAAATTGGAGGGATGGGACAGGGGGTATGAGGTGATATGTACAGCGAGAAGAAAGTTATACACCCACACCACCACCTTGTTTGTTCCCAGGTCTAGGTGTTTGACTGAGGTGAAAACCACCATGCGAGAGTGCTGCAGGGGAGGTAGTGTCTGAAGAGGAGAGCCAGGTTTCAGTCAGAGCCAGTATATTGAGGGAGTTGGTAATGAACAGGTCGTGAGTGAAAGTGAGTTTATTGCAGATAGATTGGGCGTTCCAGAGAGTGCAGGAGAGTGGAAGGTTTGTGACATGTGATGGGTATCAAATACTAGGTGTTTCAGGTGTTTACTGCCCTTGGAGCAGAGCGTGGCTGAAAGCAGGTAGAAATGAGGGAGAGACCTGGGTTAGGGGATATGTCTCCAGCAGCCAGGAGAATGAGGAGTGAGAGCAAGAGAATATGGGAGTGGGACTTACAGTGATGTTTCTGCTTATAAGTGTTGGGGAGGGGATGAGATTGTGATTGGAGGAGGAAGAGTAGCTCATGGGAGCAGAGAAGAGGAGAGGAGAGCAAGGAAGTTGAGATGATTATAGTATTGGGGGCGTGATATGGATAGGCTGCAAATGAAAGCGTAAGGGAGAGGCAGTTGAAGATTAGGAGGAGAAAAAAGTGAGAGAGCATCTCGACACAGTGTGTAGGTGTAGGGAGAAGATGAGATAAAGGTGAGGAAGTTAAAAAAAAAAAATCGCTAGTGACCGTGATGGGAGAGTATATATATTTTTGTATTAAATTAATGAATTACTTTGAAGCAGGTGATGCTGAGTGAGCAGGTGTAAATCATGTGGGTATCTATAAGTTAAGACAACGCAAGGGTGGGTGGGGGTGGGGCAGGGAGGGAGTGCAGAGAAAGCAGTGTGAGCAAAAGCCAGAGGAGAGATTTCAAGATGGTTGCTGGAGGCTGAAACAAAGAAGAGGTAGTGAGATACAGTTTGGGACTAGCCCAATATTTAAGCATTTAAAAGGAGCATTTGGTGCAGACAGATATGAAGGTGCAGACAGATATGAAGGTGTGAAGGGAGTGGGGAGATGGTGGTAAAGAAATACAGTGTGAAAGCTTACAATTTAACAAATTAGAAATACAGTTACTATGTGAACAAAAATTATATAAGTTATGGATATTCATAATTAATGTAACAGGAGGATAACGTAGAGTAAAAGGTGAATCATTGAGATGGCTGTAGATACCTTGTGGCAGTGTGAGCAAAAGCCAGAGGAGAGATTTCAAGATGGTTGTTGGAGGCTTGTGGCAGTTTGAGCAAAAGCCAGAGGAGAGATTTCAAGATGGTTGCTGGAGGCTTGTGGCAGTGTGAGCAAAAGCCAGAGGAGAGATTTCAAGATGAATGGAAAATTTAAGTCTTCTTTTAAAAGATGTAGCGGTAGAATAGGACTAGGGAACAGCATTAACTGCAATCTTAAATTGTGTTTGTAATAAAATTTGAATCCCTCACTAATTACATCGGACCCTTCAAACAATCTTTCTTTAAATGATCTCTAAAGATCAAAGTTCTTATTAGATCTTTAGCTACTAAGCAAGTGGGAAATCATAGTCGCATCATGGTAAGTCTCTAGCATGGGGTAAGCCAAACCACCTTTATTAAATCTTCTGGAGAAGATGTACCTATATCTGATAGTTTTGCTAATAATTGTTTTTAATTAACTTTAATTATTTGCTGAATATTATTATAAAAGACAATTCTCATATGGGTCAAACTGTCAACCTGACAATTATACATATATTTAGATTTTAAGCAGTCCAAGGCGGATGGGAAGGATTACAATGCCCTAATAGCTTTTGATCCAAAAGTTCCAAAGCCATAATTTAAGAACATCTGCTCCATAAACTTCCATCCAACCTGGTCAAAGGCTTTCTCTGCATACATTGAAAGGAAGACCGAAGATATTCTTCTAGATTTAATACATGAGATCAGGTCAAGTAATTTTCTTCTATTATCAGAGCCCTGTCGACCACTTATAAAGCCAGTTCGATATCAATATTATTTGTTAATCACACTATTGATTCTATCCGCAAGAATTTTTGCATATATTTGTAAGTCTACATTCAGTAGTGGGATGGGACAAGAGTGCATACATTCTGGCTTTTCCATTTTTTGTTTTGGTATTGTAATGATTTTGTTTTGGCTTCTGTAATTTCTTATGGAACCTGGCCGTCTCTCATAATTTCATTATAAATATTATAAATAAGTGAGGGACTAGAACAGGAGCATACAACTTATAATATTGTTTGCAAAACCATCAGGGCCTGGGGCAGAACCCAATTTCAATTTGGAAATAGGATTCATTATTTCATTCTCAGAAATCTCAATATTGAGAATCAAACAATTTGTTTCCAAAATTTGTGGTAAATCTATTTTACTTAAATGTTTTTGAATATCTTTGAATGAAGGTTTATGTTAATGTTAATGAGTCTTCCTTTGAATTATATAAGTTAAAATAATATTCTTCAAAGGTTTTTGCTATTTGTTCTGGGTTAATAAAACAAGTCCCTTTATTATACAATTAATCAATTCTGTTTTTAGTAGTATTAGATTTCAATTTGTTCACCAGCATTCTGCTGGCTTTATTGACCTAATGGTATATTTTCTATTGAAGCAACCATATAGAGTTATCTATTCTCTGTTGATAAATAGTTCTTATTTGCAATTGTATTTTTTTTATTTGATCCAAGTCATTTTTATTATTTTTATTAGCTTTGTTTTTTGTTTTTTCCAATTTAAACAACTGAATATTTAGTTCCCTCAAAGGAATACCTCTTTATTTTTTTCTTTGGCTCTGCCATTTAATGAGAATCCCCCTTATAAATGCCTTATGTGCACTCCATAGAATAATGTTTGATTCAACCGAAGCAGCATTCAAATAAAAAAAAAACATACATTTCTCTCTTCAAGATAGTTGTATTTTTTTCCATTTCAAATAAAGTGGAATCTAATTTACAAGATTTTATAGGAGTGTTAAGATAATTAGAGGCTAGTTCTAATTTGACCGATGCATGGTCCGTCCATACTCTCGACCCAATTTCCACATTTAAAGATCTTTTAAGAGTTGCTTTATCAACAAAGATGCAATCAAACCTGGAATAAGTCTGAAATCTTGGAGAGAAATAGGTGTAATCTATTTCACTAGTATGAAGAACTCTCCATACATCATATAATTGCAGATTTGCAAGAATGGAATTAAATTGTTTAGATGTCCTTGTCAAGGAAAGATCAGGTATATGACATTTAACAGAGTATCTGTCCATTGCAGGATCCGAAAGCATGTTGAAGTCTCCACAGAATATTATGGAACCTTGAATCATTTTCTTATATTTTCTGAATACTCTATTTAAAAATGTTATTTGAGCTTTATTGGGAACATATAGATTCATTATGGAATAAAAGTGATGCTTTATTGATCCAATCCAAATCACATACCGGCACTCAGGATCTATTTCCACCAAATCGTCTGTATAAGACAATTTATTACTAAATATGATTGAAGTACCTCTTGCTTTTTTCTTTATATGTTGAACTGTAAATTGTCATATAGTATTTATTTACAAAATTGGGAATAGCCCCTCCCAGCCAATTGGTCTCTTGCAAAAAAAATTATATCTGAATTTTGTTTCAAAAACCTTTTAAGAGCAAAATTACACTTGGCAGGATTATTCAAATCTTGGATGTTCTGCGTAATTATCTTCACAGTCATTTTATCAGAAAAATGATTGTGTTATGGATCAATCTCTGTTTCTTTAAACACCATTTTCCCCAGACCATAGACAAAACATGTTACAAACAAACACTTTAATTACAATAATGCATCCTCCCTTATACCTCCTTCCCCAAAAGGGAATCTGACCCTTTTCTTCCTCCTTCTCTCCTTTTAAGATATAAAAAAATGTAGTTAAGATTTTAATTGACCTTTGCCTTATTAAACTAGTGACCACAGGCCTGCATAAAGCCAGTTTTTATTGTGTCAGCAGGTTCTTGTAAGTTCCTTATCTAATGTATCCACATGGGATTTATAGTTCTGTTTTCTGCCTATGTAACCTCTCCTTATGTACTACAAAATGTATGTACAGTTGGCAAATACTTGTTACTAGCCAAAACCAACCATGACCTGTAATTGTTGACCCTACATAACTGACCATGTAAAGTCAGCATGTACCTCTAATAATAATAATGCAAATGATGGGCGGGCAAAGCCCTATATATTCTGCTGGGAAACACTTAATAAATTGATACAATTTGATGCTACCTTGTATGTATTATTCTGTCTTCCGGATATCGGAGCCAACAGGAGAGAGGTGCCTGAGGAAGATGGATAAAGGTTTCACCCCGAGTAGCGCTGTTCCTAGCAGTGGAAGAAATTCTTCTCCAACAATTATATTAACTCAGTAGTTTTCTATGTCTATATTTCTGTACTATTTCTGAAAATACTAACATTTAAGATAACAAAGAGGAACAATTTATACATTTCTATGGAACCATTAACCTAATCCAGTATCATATATTTCATATACTATTTTATATGTTTCAAGTATAAATATATTATATACACAAATACATATTTTTGGTAGTGGAGGACAAATATGGTACATTCAGAACAAATATGAAGCATCTGTTAGTCGAATTTAAGTGTAGTATATTCACCTATTGCACCATCACATAAAGAAACTATCTTTAAAAACTAGTTAGTTAAACTAACTGCAAATGATTTAACACATGAGTAGCTTTTCTAAGTCTTCCATAGAAGAACTACCTCAGTTCAATAATTTATTCATTAAGGAATGTCTATAGACTTGTTAAATTTGATGAGTTCTTTGAGCAGTGGATTTTTGGGGGAAATGGGAAATGTACATTGTCACTCCTGCAACTGCTGATGATGTCATTAGGATATATCCCCTTGAAGAAGAAGTTTTGGGGGATTCCAGAGCTCTTCACCTGGTCTACAAATATTTTTCAATTGGTCTGAAGTATTTATCACTTATAGCAGATAAACGACGCAGACAAATCATTAATTTCTGTATTAGCTTTTACAGTAATATGGCATTCATCATAATTTGTTATTTGCTTCCTCCAGTTCCTAACATATCCTCATATACCAAAGGACCTATAGTATTGATTTGTTTCATTAGTTCATTGTTCTTTTATATTGTCTTAGCCAGAGATAAGCTAGCATAGATACATTATTTGTAAATCAGTTAAAATACAAGTGCAAGTTTAATAGGTATATCTGGTCTTGAGATACTGCCTTTTCAATAGCTTGTTATTTCTGCTTGGCACTAAACATCAGTTCAATAAAAGCTTATCAACTTTACCTCAATCAGTGAGGAAGATTTTTAAAATATATAGTAATTGAAGTTGAAAAAATGATTTCCAGTCCATCAGGTGGATTCCACTTGTTATCTTTAGTAAATAAATAAAACAAAATAAGTATATTTAAACAAATATTTGTTAACTCTGTTCACTATTTCTTCAATCTAACTTATTGTAACTAAGTCTTTTTTATTTCACTTTCACAAGGTGGCAAAATTTCAAAAGCAAGTTGTGATATTACCAGTGATCTGTGACACCAGCGCTACATGGTGCATAAGGTTTTGAAACTCCACTTATTTCTTCACTGAAAATAAAATACTAACTACACACATAAATGCACAAGGGTTATCATAGGAGGAGACTGCTTTCCTGTTAACACTCCACCAATCTCACTGTCTATCAGAAGCTATCATATATGAACGCATGGCCTGCACAATTCAGCAGCTTGATACCATATCCAAGGCCGTACTTTGTTATACGTCCTCAGCTAGGTCAGGGATGCAATGTTCTCCAGACTCTATCGCCCATCATTCATGTAGCCTTTTTCCCATTATTTAATTACCTGAGTTGAACCCACACCCCAATATTTGTAATAATATGTTTGAATTTCACTTTCTCATGATCTTTGAGAAATCTCAGACCTTTTTGATCATGTATAATCTATAAACTGCATTCACTTATTTCTTACAATTTTGGGTCCTATCCTGTTTTGTGTGCGCCGCTGTTTGCTGGAACAGCATGCCGACGATGACTAGGAATGCGCACGCTCCAAGAGCTATCTAGTCTTATGAATGAGCTACTACGCCCTGTAAGTGGTTAGAGGTTTAGGGTTAGGGTTAGGGGTTTAGAGTTAGGGTTAGAGGGTAAGAATTAGGGGGTTAGGGGATTAGAGTTAGAGGGTTAAACGGTTAGGGGGTTAGAGTTAGAGGGTTAGGGGGTTAGGGTTAGGAAGTGAGGTTTAGGGGGTTAGGGTTACAGGGTTGGGGTGTACTACCTACTTTTCACAGCTAGATGTCACAGCTACAGTCGGCGGTGGGGCGCTTCCACAGCGGCGCACATAAACAGGATAGGTCCCAATTTTGGTAAATGTTTACAATACATTTATTAGTGCATGTGGATATGTAACTTCTGTAAATACTTTTGTATTTTTTGTGTGTTTGATGCTATTATGTGCTTGTGTGAAGGATTTGAACAGTGGTGTGCATGTTACTTTGTGCTTGTATGTGACTGTGTGAGCAGTGGTGTGAATGTAAAAGTGTGCCAATGTGTGGCTCAGACTCATAGTGTGAATTGTATCTAAAGCACTAAGAGAAAAATTAGAAGCAAGAATATTGAATATGAAAAGGCAAAAATGAGTTAAGGGGGGGGTGCATGGTATTGGGTGTGGGAGCAAGTAAAACAAGAAGAAAGGAAAGAGGACTGTGTAGATAAGAGGAGCAGGGAGTAGTTATACCGAAGGAGTGGGGGTATGGAGCTTTATACTAGTAGTAGAAAGTATAGACAAGGGGGGGATGACTCAAGGAGAAATTACGGGAATAATTTAGGCCCAAAATACC
Source organism: Discoglossus pictus (assembly GCA_027410445.1). Lineage (NCBI taxonomy): Eukaryota > Metazoa > Chordata > Amphibia > Anura > Alytidae > Discoglossus > Discoglossus pictus. Next base: position 60,172,662 of record CM050171.1, read on the forward strand.
AGGGAAGAAAGAAAAGGAAGGAAAAGAGATAAAAAAAATAATGAAGTGGGAGATAAAACCAAAAGAAAAAGACCATGAGGGAGGCATATTACTGAGTGGGCCTATTGCAGCATAAAGTCAAAATACATCTCTTCCTAGGATGAGTATAAGAGGCACAGACAAGGTTCTCCACAAGCCAAATGAATAAATATGATATAATAGAATCCCAAAATCCCTGATTCATTTTTTAGTGAGTCAGGGAAATGAGACATAGACAGGATATGTTTTGAAAATGTCTTATCTTGGAGACGAAACACTTTGACATTAATCCTTTGAGCCATTATGACAAGTGATTTTACTGAAAACACTGGAAGCCAGTGAATGGGTAGAGTGCTACTGAATAAAAACAGAGCCGCTTCCTGAGACACCGAGGGTGAGAGCTGGGGAGTCGAAGTAAGTGAGTGCACAAAACAGGTGGAGCCATCCAGTGTCCAGAAAAAGGCGAGGGTCCAGTAAATGCTAGAATGAGCCTTTAAGTCATGCAGCGTTGTCTTCTGGGAGCTTAATGAAGCATTTCTCCATGTGGGGGTGCTTTATTCTACAACTTACTTGTTAATAAAATATTGTGCTAGATGTGGCATAACTTTTTCTTTAAGGTATATTATATACAAAGTTGCATCTAATATCATCCATTTCTACAAGCATTTATCTATAGGTGTAATATTTGATGATTTGGGAGTGTTTTTTTTCAAACGTAATCACCAGTTTATCACTACAATAGTGTTTAGGGTAGATTATACTTAAAGAGCTTGAGATACACACAAGTGGGATTATTTGCACAATTTTGGGTCAAATAAAAAAATTGAAAATGGTAGAAGATGCCAAACGTTGTGAGAGACCACCTAAGAACAGTATGTTGAATATGATGTGGCATGAAAAAATAATAAAGAAAAATGTATTAGTGGAGCTTAGACAGCACCTTATTATATTGGGATATGTTTACCTTACAGAACTACATACACAGTTAATATAAAATGTTAATATACTTGTTTGCAATAGACAATAGGACATCAATTGGGGTTAGAGGTAAGGAGATTTCACTTTAAAGAAAACTATCACAGAGTGTGTTATGGTGGATGGTTATGGTGGATAGAAAGATGTTTGAAATACCCTTCACTGTGTATATACCTTAAAGGATTACTGTAGTTGGAGAAAATGTTCACTTTTGCAAAGTTTTTAACAAAATAACAACAATATCATCCATATAAACCATGGACATTAAAGCATTTGGGAGACATTCATATTGGACTGCTAGTCTGTCTACCTGTAGTCTGAGAAGGAGAGAAGAAGGTTAAATCTTCTAGAGACTTTTGTTGCCAAGCGTGTTATTTAGAATTGCAGTTTTCAACAGAACTCAGTAGAGATCCTATCTGAACCTACTGTTCCTCGCACTACTTTCAGAAATCTTCTAATTTTAGGGACAAAAATAAAATGCGTCCCCTCTATTAAACACTATAGGGAGGGATGCTGTAATGGGAAGTGCTCTTAGGGAGGGGAATTGAATGAGTTGGTAACGAGGGGGTCTCTGTGCAAAACATTTTTTACAACCCATCATTGGGGCAAGGAGCCCGAAAGTGTTTTTTGCACCAGGACCCTCCATTCTGTAGCTCCATCACTGATAAGAGCATACAATAAATATGGCGCTTCGGTGGTCCTTTAAACAATGATAGATTCTTCACAGTAGGATCAGTCTGCTTGTGGAACTCATAACAAAAGGAGGGAAGGACGTCACACTCAACAAGTAACTTTAGAAATGGTTGGATAAATGTTTCGATTAAAAGGTGTTCGGTTTTGATTTAATGTTAATTTTCTTATTTTAATAAATCTCCATCTTGGTTTCAGGCAGCTCATTGCTTTATCTTTCAAAATGTTTTTTGGTTATTGCTAAAGACATTGACCTTTTCAGACCAATAGTAATCAATCTGAGCTGCAACTAATCATCTGACATATTTGATGGTGGGAAAAGGAATGTATAGGATGAGTAAATGAACACTGAAGTGTTAAATAATGGGGGAAGAATGTCTACATCTTACTACCAACACTTTCCCAAGCCAAACAAAATAGTTATACTGTATCACACAAATTTACATTATGGGAATTGGTATTCCTGTTTTTCCTTTCAATGCTTATTATGAATTTAAATGTAATTCTTAAATTAAAAAGATTTTAGGAAACATTATTATTTTTCAGAAAATATATATTATTAATATATCTGTGAATAATTTCTGTTTCGATAGATCCCTGTATATATTTGAAGTTTATTTTCAATTTATTTGAGCCCTTGACATCTCTCGTATTCTACTGCGTTACCTTTCCCAGATTAGACTCTCTTTCACTCTTCCATCCTCTTTTTCCACTTGTTCATATTCTTATATTGTCTGTCTTCCCTATTTTAGTCTCTACATCCCTTAATTTCCCCCTATCTCTATTAGTTTATTCTGTATTTACACTTTTCCATTACCTCTATCATAATTGTCCCACTTTTCTCCAATTTCATCCTTTTTAACCTCCTCTTTCCATTTCTGGCACATTCCCCTAATTTTCCTACTTCTCCTTGCCATTTGTTATGCCCTTCCTTGTACCCCATTTCCCACACCTTCTCCTCCTTATACTGTCACTTGTTACTCTAGGCAGAGTGTTTCTGAAAATTTGGACCAGAACAGTTGAATTCATCTCTGAGAACTGTTGGTTTCTCTCCAACAGTTCTCCAACCTCTGTCAGGTTTTGGAATCCAGCTTGAGCATGGGGATTTTAATTTATTTTACATAGGAATGCAGCAGGACCTGACATTTTTAACCAAGTTCATTTGATGTGCTTTTGTAATTTTGATATGTACTATTTTTTGTTTTATTACTGTTGTATGATTTGGTTACATTTCATTTTAACGCTGCAGATGCATTTTTTTATGTTTAAGAAGCACATAATCAACAATTGTGGTACTGTTAGCCAGATAAATGTAAGATTAATGTCTTCTTAGCCCTCACCCTTTGCCTCTCACTGCAAGTACTCTCTACTCACCAAAATCCTCATTCTACCATCCAAAGTGTTCACTCTCTACCTACCCCCTACCACCGTCATCAAATTTTTAGCTATTTCTTACTTGATTGTTTTAATGTAATTCTTTTTTCTGGGATAAGTTGGAGATTTAGCATAATATGAAAACTCAAATGTATTACTGGGTATTCAAATGTGAACTCAGTGGAGGAACTTTGAGGCATTTAGTTAAGTGTAAGCTGTTTGTAGCTTTGGAGGCCAATATTCAGATGGGCCCTCATTCAATTGCAATTTGGACAATTGAATAGGGCTCTAAATAAGCACATAGCATATTTTTTTTAAATAAGTTTTTAGTTAGTGAAAATCTTGCTTTTGGATAGATGCTTACTAACTAAAAACGTCTTTAAAAAAATATGTTATGTGCTTATTTAGAGCCCTATTCAATTGGCCAAATTGCAATTGAATGAGGGCCCTGGTATTTTGTGGTTCCTGTCTGTAGCTTTGGCGGCCAGTGTATAGATAGCATTTTGTGTTTCCTATTTGTGTCATATTGACTAATTGCATTTTTTGCGCCCCAATCTTAAGTTAAGCATTCTATTCCAGACAATTACTAATTAAAGGGGTCATCCCAGTAAAACGTTAAGGATAAGGGTTGTACTTTAGCTGGCAGAGGGCCTTACTTCACTGGACAAATTAAGAAATTATATGGTCAACTTTAACATAGACTTGGCCATATCAGACCCACAAAGCCACCAGTTTGGCATTCCTGTTCTACTCAGTGGTAAGTATTAAGTAGTGACTAAAATATTTCTTCCTTATCTCTTAGTATTACAAAACATCCTTATGCTTTTGCATACGTAATGCTTTTCTGCTGCCATCAATCCTACATCCATACTCCCTGAAGGAAAGCCTTATCTGACATAATACATCACTGAGAAAATGACTAATTTAGCGTCCTCTGAAGAATGATATTTTGGGAAGGGTGGATGAGGTAACATAAGAGGAATTTCAAGCTTCCTGTTACTTAACACTCAGGAACTTCTTTTAAGTGATCAGTTTCGGAAGTAATTGTAATACAAATATGGTTTTAAGTTTCAGTTATAGATATACCAATCCTTTTGCTGTGAAGTGACTTTTCCACATTCAACAAATTAGCTTATTTGTGCATATTTAAAAAAAATATTCTAGACTTTCAGGAAACAATAAATATTGTCATTAATTACATTTTTATATTGAAAATTACTGTATATATGTTTTCCTATGTACATTATTATTTTAACAAAAATAGTATAGCTTTACATGTTCATATGCTACCATATTAAATGTAAATGGGTATTTAAACCGTTGAGAAAGAAACTGCAAAACATTTATGTCCAAAAAGATTATACTAACATTTACAGATTTCTCATACATTCTTTAAACACAGACATTTCAAGTCACTAATTACTATAAATATATATATATATATATATTTCCTTTAAATAGTTGCTGTTATTCTTTACATTTTCTTTTTTTTTTCTCTTAGTAATATAGCACCAATTACAAATTATTACATAAAACTCTCTAACTGAACAACAAAGTACCTTTCTTTTAATAGGAAAAGTATAAAAAGCAATTTTTTGTTTTAAGTGTGCTAAAACATCAAGCGTATCTTCCTTTATTTTTACTATGAACATGTTTTCATTTCAGTTTTTATTTTTTTATTTTATTTTTTTACATTTATTTCCCCCAAAAATCAGGTACAAAATACAATCATGCAGACAAAATACAAATATAAAAACATATATGAGATGGTACCAGCTTATGTAAGTTATAGACTCTCTTTAGACAGATTTATCATTTTTCATTATTTATTAATTGGACACATAGATAGAATATCATCAAGTTAAGGGTCTGTGTGATTTATTTCAAGAATATTTTCAATTTTATCCTGTGTATGGCAAAAATTATGGTTATTACCTTAACTACTATTATATTACTTTTTCTTCACATAATCAGTGTAGTTTGGGAAAATCTTCACACATTTGTAAAGCTTGTTACACACATACGATATCAGCAGCTGCATAAGCCATTTGTGCAGTAATTTTAGAGGAAATCTTAATTTTTACTTGTACCTGGGAGCTTCCAAACTGGCTGTCCTCTACCCTTCCTGTTGGAGCCTGGGAGGTGTGCACTAATTCTTTTTCTTCATTTGCTACTTTTGAGTAACAGGCAAACTGAATATTTTTGGGGAAAAACACTTAAAATTGCTAGATAGCATGTGGGAGATGCATCTCACAGCTCCTATAGAAAAGGGAGTTAAAAACCAAATAACGGAGCAGGGCTCTGTAGCTGTTATCTTCCATTTTTGTTATTATTACTTTTTATTTATGAAGCACTAATATTTTCCACAACACAATTTACTATAAACAAAAATGTCAAAGGTAATATAAATTAATATAATATAAATGATTTAGCATACAGAAATACAAAAACACAATTCATTAAAACAATTGAGTGAGGTCCCTAATCTGAAGATTTTACAATCTGGGTTGCAGCTACATTCAATATTGGTTTTCACCTTACTCATCATCGGAGGTTTCTTTCAGACTATATATAAAGGGATATTTTATTAAACTATTGTTACTAAAAATCGATTTATGCTGATTGCCTGCTATCTATATGATTATTATTATTATTGCTAGTAAATTGCCTGTCGAAAATGACGGTATCATTTTTGATTTTTCTCTCCCTCTCCTCCTCTCCACTTCTTGTGTCTCTCCCCCCCCCTTCCCTGTGTCTCTACCCCCATTTTTGATTTTTCTCTCCCTCTCACCCTCTCCATCCCTTGTGTCTCTCCCCCTTCCCTGTTTCTCTCCCCCTTTCCTCCCCTGTGTCTCTTTCCCCCCTCCCTTCCCTGTGTCTCCCCCCTTCCTTCCCCTGTGTCTCCCCCCCTTCCTTCCCCTGTGTCTTTCTCCCTCTCCCCTATGTCTCTTCCCCACCCTCCCCTGTGTCTCTTCCCCTCCCCTGTGTCTCTTCCCCTCCTCTGTGTCTCTTCCCCCCTCTCCCCTGTGTCTCTTCCCGCTCTCTCCTCCCCTGTGTCTCTTCCCGCACTCTCCTCCCCTGTGTCTCTTCCCGCTCTCTCCTCCCCTGTGTCTCTTCCCGCTCTCTCCTCCCCTGTGTCTCTTCCCGCTCTCTCCTCCCCTGTGTCTCTTCCCGCTCTCTCCTCCCCGTGTCTCTTCCACCTCTCCCCTGTCTCTCTTCCACCTCTCCCCTGTGTCTCTTCCACCTCTCCCCTGTGTCTCTTCCTCCCCTCCCCTGTGTCTCTTCCTCCCCTCCCCTGTGTCTCCTCCTCCCCTATCCCCTGTGTCTCCTCCTCCCCTATCCCCTGTGTCTCCTCCTCCCCTATCCCCTGTGTCTCCTCCTCCCCTATCCCCTGTGTCTCCTCCTCCCCTATCCCCTGTGTCTCTTCCCTCTCCTCTCCCCTGTGTCGCTTCCCTCTCCTCTCCCCTGTGTCTCATCCCCCCACCTCTCCCCTCCCCATGTTTCTACCCCTCTCCCCATACCTGTGTCTCTTCCACCCCTCCCCTGCGTCCATACAGAGCTGTGCGTGCTTACCACAATTATTATAGTTGATTATCTTTATTTGCAACGCGCCAACATATTCCATAGCACTGAGCAAGGGTTGAGTACAAGGTAAAAGAAAAATAGACACATTGCAAGAATGTTTAATATTTAGTTCAAAAAATATATCCCACTATCTAAGGGATTCATTATTTTTCGTCAGATAATTGATTACTATTGATTGGATAGTAACATTATGAGGGTATTTATATTGTTGCAGCTAGTGTTGTTTGTAAGAACAATGACATAAGACTTCAGAGTAAAAGAATTCATGAGTTTTTCCTCATTTGCCCTCATGCACGTTGTCATTAACAGTGACCCATAAAGACCCTGGTTACATGTGGATATCTAAGATTCTATTTCAGACAGTGACAGATGGACTTGGGCTGTTCATGTTGGTTGTCATTAACAGTTATCTTTAAAAGCAAGAGACTCACTTTTCTAACAAACTGAATGTATATGAATAGCTTTCATTAGGTTCATGAGTACAATTTAACCCCTACTATCCTACCAGGGCTGACTATGGGATTAATTTAATTTCCCCCACAGGAAAATGTACGTGAACGAATCTGATGTAGTTAAGAAGTAGTTATTACATGCTGCCTGTAATGAACAGTAGCAGTAACAGTATGGACATTTGTAAGTGGTTGATACATGGACCCCATTGAACGTCAATTTATTAACCAATACCATGGGGGTCCTATAGCCAGTGCCAGATCTACATTTTTGTAGCCCCTACGCAGTAAAGTGGAAGAGCCTCTGCTAGTGTGTGTGCAAGGTATACATGCACCCATTTTTGCCTTTTCTGTGTACATCGCTCTCTTGCTGTGTGAGCAAATAACAGACTTTTCCCCACAAATGCCATTTTAACAACATAGCAACTCATACACACGCCAAGCTATTACTTGTTTCTTAAATGTATTTGACAGTGGACCATAATATTTATATTTTTCTATAGGAAGGCAGCAAGCATATCTTACACAAACACATATCCTGATCACTTGTATCACAAATAAAAACTAATGAGAGTTAAAGGGCCACTGCACAATGAAAACAGAAATTTTTGAGAAAGAGCATAAGTAATGAGGGAAAAAGTCATACAGCTATTTTTTTATTAGATAAAATAATTTATGATGCCACTGCTGGGCCCTGGGGAAATCCATTACACCTATGTCTGTGTAAAGAGAGGTGCGCTCTCGAAAGCTAGTCATGACAACTATTAATATGTTCGTCCAATAAAAAAGGTATCACTGTATACTGCATTACTCTGATTATTCATCTAGATTACTGGACACTCACGTCTACCTAACTCTTTATATATATATATATATATATATATATATAAATATATATATATATATATATATATATATATATATACATATACATATATAGTAAATAAATAGTACATTAGTGTTCACATTTGAATGTCTAAAAAAAAGTAAAAAAAACTTTTTGCATGCCCAGAATTCAGAGAAATACAGTTATTACACCGCCTTCTGGGTACCTGCAAATGCGCCCACAAAGGCTACGCTCTTGCAATCCATAAAAATATGAAACATGGCTTAGCAACATAAGCATATGCCCACTGTATCAAACAACTTTGAGCAAAGCTAGGGTTGGAATATACACATGCCAGGAATCACATCCACGTACAGTCGTTTCAAGGTTACTGCCTATCATCAGTGTGGGGCCGGATCCTTAGCTGATATAGTGGATATTTTGAGGAGGTAGTTCACCACAACAATAATTTAATACAGGGTCGGCAAAAGATTGATAGAAGCCCTCCACTGTACAGTACATTAGTGTTCACATTTGAATGTCCAAAACAAGTTAAAAAAACTTGTTTAATGCTCCCTCCTGGTTTAACCCTCCTGCTACTGGGTGCAATCAAATAAACATGTACATATTTAGGTCCCCTTTAATACCAGATATGAACACATATTCAGCCAGGATCCTCTATAATCATATTAATGTATAAATATTCAGAGAGGATCACCTGTAATCATGATAGTAATACAGTATATACATATTTAGTCAGTGTCTCATACAAACACGGCCGTCCATGTCAAACATGGAACAACATGGCAGGAGAAGTAAATGCCTGCGAGATGACCTTGCAGGCTTACCACATCATCACTTTTCACAGGGGGCCTGACGGGACCTCCACGGCAGTTCTACATACAAGCCATGCCGCGGTGGGTACTTCAAGTACCCCCGCGGCACCTAACATTACCCCCCCCACCTATGATAGGGGTCTCCATTGGGACCCCCAAAGTGTCCCCATATTAACCCTTGCAATGGGAGTCTCGATCAAAATTCAAAATTGCTGCCTCGCGTGTCCTTAAAGAAGGGACTCCCGTTGCAAGGGTTAATATGGGGAGGCTACGGGGACCCTGATAGGGACCCCTGCAGAGTGAGGATGTGTTTAGGGTGCAGGGGGGAGCATCAGATGCCCGAGTCGGGCTGCTCCGAAGAAGCACATATGGTCTTTGGTAGCCCTTGCAAGCACTTTTTGGTGCCCGTAGGGATTCCTCCGAGGTACGTGGTTCACTCATAGATTTATGGCTGCGTGTTACTGCTTAGCTCCCTCTGAGCCTATTTTCTGCCATTTTTGGGTGTCAATGGCAGCTGCAAGGAACATATTAAAGGAATCGGGCCTTGCAAACAGCACCAAGATGACTTTTGCAAAGACCGAGGGAACAACAGATTCTAATTTAATATGGCCCTAAGACAGGAATACCTATATCATATAAACAGCCATTCAGACAGAATACCAAGTAAATAACCTACCACCAACAATAAATGCTACAGAGGAGCTACTTTCTACCAAATTTCTTTACAATAAACATATTAGTGGAAAAACATTATCTTCAGCCTCATTAAATTGGGGCTACGTTGTAGAACGTAGCCCATAACTCAAATTTTACATGTTAAGGCTATTAAATTAGCCCTGTAATGTTGCTCACAGCGGACTTGCGTGTTAACACGCAGGCCGGCCGAAAAATGGCTACGCGTTGAGCAACGTTGAACTTTGAGCACGTAAATCCTTTGATCTGTCATGCCCGTAACCGCTACTTGTTCAATTCAGCTATTAAATTGCAACGTGGTCACTTGCAAGCAAGCAAGCACGTACCATGCAAACGAAGACCAACGTGTGCTCGAGAAGTCCAATACGTAGCACTTTGTATGCAAATAAAAACACACTACTGTACATTTATTATAAGGGAAAGTGATGTTAGGGCTTAGAATTAATAGCACAACATTCTCAAGCCTGCAAATCGGCCCTGAAAAATACTTTATTTCATGTTCAGATTTTGTGTTATATCGATCCCTGCAATCAATATGTTAAGACATATACTGTAATTCGCATGTAATAGAATATCATATTTACTGCTTTATTACTATTGCATTATATCTGGCCTGTGGGTCCGATCGCAAACTGTGCTCGAAGCACGTAGGACTTCAAAATCTACCCTCCCCTTTTTCAGTGAAGTTACACTAACAATCTCTTTTTCCAATGGCTTCATCTGAACCCGTATCTACGTAATTGCAATCTCTTTTTCCAATGGCTTCATCTGAAACCGTATCTACGTAATTGCTTAATTGTTTGTGTTCGAGCACGCAACCCCAATGGCCGCAAACTGGTTTACAAATTAGCATCTCTCGCTCGTAGCTCGCAGCCCTTTCTAATTTAATAGCAACATAAGGAGGGCAAATTTCGACCCTGCAGCCGTTACGTGCTTTACGTTGGACTTACGAGGCTTGAATTTAATATGGCTAATAGACTTACTAATGCTGCAGTTTCTGCCCTTTTTCTACATTCAGCAGGAAACATATGGGATGAGGGGAACAATGAGCATTCTGCACTTAGTGTCCAGTCTGTGAACTCCAGCATTTCGTTTTTAAGCCCAAAAAGTTTTTTTGGGGGGGGTTTAAGCTAAAAAAAGAACCCCTTACAGGGAAGTGCACCGAAGTGACTGCTAGTTTGCCTAATGGGCAATCAGGCCATGCCTATACTACCATGACGATCTATATGGACTCCCATGGGCCTTATCCCACAAGGACCCATAACTCCCCAAAATAACCAAATTTATAGGAACTACAGAAAATAATAAAACAATCCAGGTTTCGTCCGTTTTTTGGGTTACAGAAAAAAATAAATCATTACAGAAAATAAGAAAATATCTACTGAAAATAAAAAATTCATGATATTTAAAATAAGAATAATTACAATAAAATAATAATTTACAATTAAAATAAAAATAAATACATTTACCTCTGAAAGAAATAAATGGTTAATTAATACATTAACCACCATGGAATACCCTCAAACGATTAGTTTAGTAATGCCCTGATCCTCAATCTTCAGCTCAGCACATCCTATAAATAACTCTATGATTCTGCTCTTCTGGTAATCATGGAAATGGCCTCATCTTTGTTGCTTGAAGACCCACACTGCTCATCTTTGGTCCATGGAAAAGGCTTTCCTCTCAACCACCTCCATTTTCGATTGATTTAGCATAAAACCAATCAAAATGAATGGACTAAAAGCCTAAAACACTAAACTTCAAAAGCAAATTAAAAAAACGATATGTGATTTTGTCTCTTCCAATAATCTATTTATTAGAAACCAGTTAATAGAAAAATAAATTCCTATTATATAAGCAATGGTCCTATACAAAGGGAAAAACCCTGTGTTATTCTTTTTTTATAATAAAGACTGGGCAAAAACTACCATATCACTTTTCTTAAAATGAAGTATTGTTGGCAAATTTCTCTAAAACCGTTTTAGGCCAAGTACATTTTGTGCAAATGCCTTAAACCAAAAACACATGGAATCTATATTGCAGATAAAATGATAAGAAAGACAAGTATGAGCCAGAGATTATTAGCTTAGTGAATGTAGGGCTCCAGCTTAATAACAGTGATGCAGCAAACCAAAACCAAACTGCTACTGAATAATAAAACCTGGATCTAAAGTGTTTAACATCATCACATATTTTATAGTATACACTCAATTCATTGCTTGGTTATGTGCAAACCACTGTGTCCTACATTGTTATTTTAGACAATTTAGTGCTGCCTTTGTTGTGGAGATTATATGTTACTAAACCATATGTGTGCCAGCATAATAATACTACTTGACTGTGGTAGTCTGGTTAAAATAGAACAATGTTGGAATACTTGAATGGCTTGCTCACAGGCCTGACATCAATGCCACAACTCTTATTTTAGCTGAGATGAAACACCAGTTCAGGGTAAATGCACAAAGCCAACTTTGACTTTGGAACAGAGACAATGAATGCTCCAAATCAAAACTGATAGTAGAAATGCCTAGCAAAGATGGGGTGGTCACCTACCAATTTCTAAAATCAGCTCCCTGCTGTTTAATGTTGACTTCAAGGTATGTGTTCATGTGTTAAATATTTTACTTCACACTGTGTGGGGATTAATAAGATGTTTCGCTCTGTCTAATATTGTTCATGCCCCTACATTTTAGCCTTCTCCCTGAACTCCCTAAGTCTAGCCAGTGAAGCTGATTTGTAAAAGCCATGGTCTCCAGTTCAAGATGAGATGAGGCGCTTACACAGAGGTGGGTGTAATTAGATTTTATTGCTTAACCTAAAAGGGACACATCAGTGGTTTACAGGGGAAGCTCTATATTTGTCATTAATATGTTCCTAAGGGATGGATACTGAATCGAATGAATATGTTTTCCATAGTAATTAACTAAAATTGGAACAATCCATTCCCAACCTAGAATAAGATACGTAAAATAAAATAAAAAAATAACAATAACTTTACTGAGGAGCGACGATGGCAGAAGCTGAAGAGGAGAGTCACCTTCTATTAAAAATCAGGTGACACTAAATTCTGGTGATAAATGTATTTTTTGTCCCTTTCCAGACGATTCAGTAGCTCTCGATTTAGCAAAGAACTTGCTGTCTGTTTTTCTTTTTTTTCTTTTTTTTTTTTACTTTTGTGACTATTGGATTTTTGGATGAATATAGGAGCATTTTTTGCATAAAAAATGTGACTAATATTGGATGTGGCAAATATAGGGCGGAATGAATGTGGAGGTTCCACTGTAATTTAAAACTATAAGTAATAGCAACGACTTTATTGACTGATTCTCCAATCACCAAGTACAGTCTGTTGGCTTTTTACTATGCGTGATTATAGTCAAGAATTCCTAATTATCTTCTGAGGTATGGCAGTATTGTTTTCATTCTAAAGCTTTATGAAAATGATGGTATTCACCACAAAGAAAACTTTTTGAGTGAATGGTGTATTATTATTATTATTATTATTATTATTATTATTATTATTATCCATTATTTGTAACAAGCCAATATATAGCGATAAGTTAACGTTTGTGATTCATTTTGTAACACTTAATTAGCAGCTTCTATTCTAATAATATTCTTTTAGTAAATACAGGTGTTTTACTTTATGTCATAGCATAATACATGACAAGCAACTATTGTTGTGTGACACCAGGGTATCAGAAGTGGTGAAGCTGTCTGGTCCTACACATTATCCCAGTACTGTTTAGTACAAAATGCTCACCACATGCGCTGCCATTCAAGGCAAAAGCAAAGCTTAGTGCATTGAAGGACCACTATCCATTAGCTAAACCTTCATTAATTTGTGAAGTATGTATCAAACTAACATTAGCATCTGAGTAAGCTGCAATGATAAAAGCATTTTCAGATGAAATCTTCATTTTACTAGAAGATGGAAGCTGTCATGACATTAATACTTCCTTTTCAAGACATGAGGGAGCAAGTGCATACTATCAGGACAAGCACTGCTTGCAGATGGATTTATGACGACTTCCCCCTGAGCATGTATAGAGCAGCAGAAAGATGCTAAATGCTAGCAACTTATCTGAATCAAGCAACGAGTCAACTTCTGTGCTTTACTCTCACTCCTTTTCATCTCCGTAGATAATAGAAATTAGCAGAATACACACACAGTCTCCATGCCAGCAGGAATTGTAGAAAATGCAAGCATGGAATCCCTCAGGTACAAGTAAAGACAGTTAAAATAAAGATTTTCTCTAAAACTCTTTTATTATTACGTCATAAAAACCTGCTAATGTCATATGTTACATACTTCCCAAATATACAAGCATTTTCACAAACCTACCACTTAGGTTCACTATGAAAAATATATTTTGTTGATCATTCGAAATCCATTTAACCCTTAGTAAATATGTCCATTTTACATACTGGCAATGTTTTAATGTACTTTTAAAGTTGTGATACTAATGTTTTACCAAAACTACTGAAGAATAACAGTTTGTAAGAGGAGACTTGAAATATAAAAGAAAACTCCTTATGGTTTGGTTAAATATCACACAGAAAAACAGTAGCTTCTTGCCAAAGAATGAGTGTTGACAAGTTTGTGGTCTAAGTTTAAAAAATCTATTAACTGCAAATGCAAAGTCAAGAACAGTGGTGATAAGTATCAAATGGCATTACTTTTCAAGTCTAAAAGTAGAAAGCAAAAGTAAATGGCTTGCACAGGCTCCCATGATGAATAGGCAGCACAATTCTATGAGGAAAAGAATTATATTTTAATAAGATTGTTTCATTTATATACATTTTATAATGTATCACCTTATTTGTTACTAATTTGTATATTATAATTAGGTCTAAGAATAAATGTTAAGTATGGTGATCAGGTGCCCCATATATTTCCTATGCCTAAGAAATATTTCTAATAGAAAACTTCCCATTTGTACCCTAGGAAGACGTTACTTGACAAGAGTTGATGATGTCATTATCCAAAGTGCATGTGTAACACTTAATACATTGTGAGGTTGCCCTTCTCCTCCTTCTTTCCTTTCAATTAGACTTATTCAAGTGACATAGGAAAGTTATTTTTATAAATAAATATAATTATCATTAGTTGTTATTAAATATTCTGAATTGAAGACTTAATAATAATGATCATTGAGCTTAAAAGGTGTGTATTATAAGTGTACATTACATGAAATGATTATCCCTCTAGCACAATGGCTTTATCTCATGTTACTAATTTCATCTCATAGAGAGTGGGATATTAGAGCATGCTGAGTTGGATAAATAATAGTAGTCTTATGCCATCCCTGCATGTTCTTCATACTTGATCTATAGGACAGGTGGAGAGGTTTTTTTCACATAATTTATGTTTTAAATAGCAGCATTTTAAGCTCAGTTATCTAATACTTCCACTCAAAATGTTCAAAACAATCCATTCTAATTACATTTATTTATATTTTGTATTGTTCATTCCTTTCCTGTGTCACTTTTAGTTCACATTGTGAGCCCAAGGGCATACTTTGCGACTTCAGTAACCTTTAAGATTTCTATAGTTAGATTAAAAACCAGGATTTAAATTAGCTCCAGATTAATGTTTATACTCATACCATCTGATTTTGGCCAACCACTACTGAGTTTGCCAGACACGATAAATACCCATACCGACCTACTGACAGTATGTGAGGCACAAAGTAAAGTGATTATTTTGTTGCAGTTCATTTCAAATACTTTAATTTCCCGGATCACTATTTTTCTTTTGTTAGGATAGTCTAGACTCCAATTTAATAAATCCTCATAACTATTGGAAGCGGCTTCAGCATTCAATGAGCCTCATTTAATCATTCATGCAGAGTACAAAAGTTCATGGGCCTTATTCAATTATGCAATTGTAAGTTACGGGCACCCGTAATGGAGGGGAGCCCTTAAGCTAATTTGCTATTCAATTGGTGTCGCAAACGGTCTACGGGCTTGAAATCCCTGTGGTTGTTACAACCGTAACTTACACCCCATTTAAGCCTTTGAGCTTTCCTGTCAGCAAGAGTTACGATCGCTAAAATCTCAAATCGCTATTCAATTGCTACAAATGTAGAAGAAAATCCTATGGGTACCAGACAGGACCCGCAAAGGAGTTAAAGACATTTCCTTAGCACTGTAAATGCAAATACAAAATTAATACTGCACTTAAAAGACGGGGAAAGCGATGAAAGACATTAGAATTAATTGCACAACAGTCTCAAGCTCGCAAATCTCCAATCAAAAATATTTTTTTATGTTTCAATTCGGGTCTTATATTGATCTTGGGAATCAATGAGTTAATACATAGCAGGCCACCCACATGGACTAGAACAGTATCAGCATTCATTTTTATTATTTTGTATTTTGCGGTTTTGCATGTCTGATCCCATATCGGACCTCTAAACGCTAATTGATTGACATGTAACCTCTATCTTATACTGCCATAATGATGGTGGTCTCATTTTCCATTGGCTGTTTTAAAATGGGTAGTTAAGGCCTTGCTTAATTGATCATGTTCCCGCCCTGAACTGCTACGTACGAGTGCATGGTTTACGGTTTTGGCTTTCGAGAGATGCAGGCTTCTAATTGAATGAGGCTCTATGTTTGAAAACTGAAAATGCAATAATGTAGAAGCCATGATGTCAATGTTATTTGCATTTATGATATCATAGGGTACAATTACATATATCTGATAATGTCATTTGTGAAATAAGTAACAGTGGTTGCCAAAGTTGACTTGGATTCCTTTGGTTTCTTTTCTTTACATATGCCTCCAAATGCATCATATTTTTGCATTTTCCAATGTATTCTGTGTGTATAACTCACTTACCCAGACATATTTATTCATAATTGGACTCCTTCTGTCTATATACAAACACCTTAATTAATTCTCACAACTGTTTTCTTTACAGTGACCTCTATGTGCACACAGTTTAATATTCCTTATACTTATTTCTTGCTTGGATGCATTGTAATTTATAATATAGTCCATCCTACATAAATAAATAGTATGCTTAACATCTGCTTTCATGAAATTTGATTTATTATTATTTATTATTATTATCCTATACTTGTACAAACCAAAATACAATATTAACACATGAAATAAATAATGGAGAGCTCTGTCTTATACATAAATGCATAATTGTCATTACCTTCTTGACGATTCAGATGTCATTTCAGAATGTTCATTAAATTCGGCACATGGCTAACCACCAAGAAAATCACCCTTACCGTTCTATTTGACCTTTGCCATTTAGCTATAGTTATATACCCACAGAGATATATACCACCACAGTATGTAATTGCATGTTACTGCCCTCTCCTGATTTTCCTCCTATATATGTCATTGTTGTTTCAGTTAACTTGGTGGCTAACCCTTCTTCTTTATTGATCTTTCATTTCAGACACCTGAAAGAACTCTTCCCATACTTTTCCCTCATTATACATGCTCAATTAATAGGTCCAATAACTTACTTAGCCTCTGAAGTCATCTCTGAGTTCATTGAACAAACATCTACTCTTATCTATGTTCCATCTCACACCAGTAGCCCAGTCACATATGTTTTTTCACAGTGCTTGGATCTTGAACTCCCATGTATGATGACAACTGTTCTCCCACTTCCCAAAGTAAATTACCCTGTCTGCGCTCTAACTCTTTAATCCCTTGGGTGGACTAAAACCCTGTCAAACAGAGGTCATCTCTTTAGTCCGTATACATTTTGTATTTTGTTTTGGGTGGTATCATCTCATAGTAGCTTGAAATACTTCTCTAAAAATATATTAGAAAGAAAATTAATTGGAAATTCATCCGAAGAGTATTGTTAGACTTGTAGAGATAAGCATTATAGAAAGTAGTAACGTCTAATGCCACAGCTGTAGTTTAGATCAGGTGTTTGTCACAGCAAACCTTTATAGTTCAGTGTTGAAAAACTAAGTGTTTCATTTAGCGGGTCTTTAAATAACTGACCTCTACTGTGCTTCCACATACCTTGACACATTTTTATGTAGTGTTGAATTAGAGTTTAACACACACATAGACACCATGGAGAGGTTCATAAAACCTTCTGTGGAAAAAACAACCTCAGTGTGTTTTGTGGTTTTACATGAATGTGAGAAGTAGGTGTGGGAGGTTTGAGAAGTCAGTTCCTAATTTTGTATCATAGAAATGCAGATCATATAATTCAACAATATAGGGCCATATTAAATTCCAGCGTCATAAGTCCAATGTGTAGCACGTAAGGGCTGCATGCTTCAAATTTGGCAGTTTTATGTTACTATTAAATTAGAAAGGGCTGCAAGCTATGAGCATGAGATGCTATTTCATAAACCAGTTTGCGGTCGTTGGACTTGCGTGCTCGAACGCAAACAATTAAGCAATCACGTAGTTACGGGTTCAGATGGAGCCAATGGAAAAAGAGATTGTAAGAGTTGCGTCACTGAAGAAGGGGAGGGTAGATTTCAAAGTCCTACGTGCCTCAAATCCAGTTGGCGATCGGTCCAACAGGCCAGAAATGATATTAATAAAGCAGTAAGTATGATATTCTATTACATACGAGTTACAATATATGTCATAACACATTGATTGCAGGGATCGATATAACACAGAATATAATCATGAAATAAAGTATTTTTCGGGTCTGATTTGCTTGCTTGAGAATGATGTGCTATTAATTCTAAGACCTAACATCACTTTCCCTTATAATAAATGTACAGTAGTGAGTTTTTATTTGCATTACAAGTGCTACGTATTGTACTTTACCCCCCTTGCGGGTGCTCTCGAGCACATGTTGGCCTTTGGGCCCCATTTGCATGTTACACGCTTGCTCGCGAGTGACCATGTTGCAATTTAATAGCTGAATTGAACAAGTAGCGGTTACAGGCTTTTCAGATCAAAGTAATTAAGTGAGCGAACACGTCCTGCGTGTTAGCATGCAAAGCCCGCTGCAAGCAACGTTACAGGGCTAATTTAATACCTGTAACGCGTAGAATCAGAGTTACGAGCTACGTTTTAACACATAGGCCCAATTTAATAGGGCTGATATATTCAACTATATGTGGATACAACATACTTACTAAACCACTGTCCTTTGTAAGTCAACCTCACTCTTCTGGTCTCACTGTCCCATTCTTCTCAAATAAATTCTAAGCTCCTCAGATCAGGCATTTTAACCCTTTACCCTTTTTTATGTTTTACTGTTGATAGTGTCCCATTTGCAGGACCCATTTGAACAGCACATGAAAAGCTGTCTCTTTATAAATAAAGATTGATAATAAAAGTCACACTTTTTATAAAGATACTAGATTAGTGATTCATCTTTATGTATAAACCAAATAGCTCAGTGTGAAAATCTGAGGGAAACTCCCTAAATTTAAAAGATTGACTTACTTTAGGCCAGTATATAAATGTGATATTTTCTAGGGTCATAAAAATGGAGATCACTGGACCATCTTATGATCAGGGTCCTCTTATAACTGGCAAATTTGTACTTTATAGATGAGTCTTGACAAAGAATAGATGATAAAATTATTGTTGGGCAATAGCCCTCAAGAGCATTTAATCCATTTAATGATAATATTCACTGTGGAAGAGAAAGGGGTAAATTAATCTATATGATAGTTGAAGAGAAATGAGAAAATAAATACAATTGTGTAAGAACGCTATGGTTTTCCAAAAGATTGCATGAGTGCCCCCACCTTGCACCTGATCCAGCAGTTGCCAACTACTGCTATAGATAACTTTACATTCAAAGTATTTACTTTGTGACCTTTTTTAATAGATATTCTGCCCTATTATTTTCCCTCAACGTGTAAAACCGTAGCCCGTAACGTAGCCTGCAAGACTTACGGCTATTAAATTTGCCCCGTAAAACAACCCGCAAATGACTTGCAGTTTAAGTGCGAAAAAACCCTACGGGATGTCGAAATCTGAACTCCGCTGCTGCATATTCTTTGATCTATCAAGCCCTTAACTATTACGTTGGAAAATCGCTATTAAAGTGCTACAAATCCAATAGTGTTCAACACCGTAACCCGGAAATGGAGCCAAAAAGCCAACAGGTACTAGAGAGGACCAGCAAGGGAGGTAAAGTCCTATCCATAGCACTGTAAATGCAAATATACACGCACTACTGTACTTATAATTAATTAAAGTGAGGTTAGGAATTAAAATGATTAGCACAACATTCACAAGCTCGCAAATCTGCAATATCAAATACTTTTATTTCTTTTTAATTTATGTGTCATATTAATCCCGGAAATCAATGTGTTAATACATATAATGGAACTCGCATGGACTAGAATATCCAATTTACTGATTTATTAATATTGCATTATTTCTGGAATGCGGGTCCGATCGAAATTTGTAATTGAAACCCGTAAGGCTTTGAAATCTAACCTCCATTTTTCAGTGGCGTAATAATGTAAGTTTGCGAGTTTCAATCTTGTGAGGTGCTTTAGGGAAAGCACTGTGTATATCTCATTGAAAGCTCAATAACAGGGACTTCCATTTTTTTCATTGTGGGGTTATTGTTTATACTTGTACCTAACCCCTGTATTGCGCTGCGGAATATGTTGGCGCGTTATAAATAAAGGATAATAATGATGATCTAATTTGCCATTGGCTCCATCCAAACCTGTAACTATGGTTTGACTAATTGATCATGATCACGGCAGTGCATCCAACGTGCGCAAGAATGGTTTTCGGGTTTGCATCTACGGCCTGTAACTCACGGCATGGTTGAATTTAATAGCTCTGTAACGCAGCCGAATTTCAAGCCCGCAGTCTTTGTAGGTGTGCGGATGCCACTTCAGGCTTAGAATTTAATAGGGCTGATAGTACTCAATCATGTTTTACATATATATATATATATATATATATATATATATATATATATATATATATACATTTTAGCAAGAAAATTTCAATTAAGAAATTATATTTTAACAATTATTTTACACAAATCTGCCCTTTTTCCTGTGGTGCTGAAAGGCTTACCTAAATATTTCCCTGGAATTCTCTTAGGTCAGTGAAATCTGCTCGTTTGGCCTTTCTTGCAGAGGTCTTTCCATAAATCACATTTTCTCACTTCTAAGTTCTGTGAGTGTGTGAAATGCCCTCTAGGCTCTTATGAAAAAAAAAAAAAAATATATATATATATATATATATATATATATATATATATATACTAGAGAGTTACGAAGACTGAAATCTACACTGCATGTTAAATGTGAACCATACCTATAAGAGATGAAGAACATGTTCTTCTGACTTGTTTGCTCAGTGCTTTTGATTATATTAAGGAATGGTGATCCTCTTTGGTTCTGAAAAAGAAAGTTAGCTGGATAGATGCAAGTTAGGACAAAGGATGTTGAAGTATACTTTCCACTTTATGCATGCAGGCATATTTTTACATTATGCTGTTGTCTATGATAAAGCAAGTACTGTATTTATAGAGGGACATGCCTTTACACTCCTAAATGTTACTTGTCTGTGTGTATTATAAAGAAAGTGCTGTTCTAAAAATACATTTTCCCAGTAAATATCAGTTTGATTCTATTTTTAAGTTTATATTGTTATTGCATTTTGACTTTGTAATGACTCATAATTCATTGTGAAATGTTAGATCTTATGTGACGTTATTGGGGTAAATAATAGGTGTCTGTATATTTTTTAAATCATTGGGCACAATTAAATATATACAAGTTTCCTTTTCAGAGTATCATGCTACTTGAGCATTACCTTTCAGAATAAACAGAATTCCTAGACCGCGTGTAACTTTAAGGGTCATGTAAATTTAAGGGTCACTAAACTTTAAAGATATTTGTGAGGAGCACTCTAAGAAAAACTAAAAATGTAAAATATATTTATTTTGGCCATCTCATATAGCATAGTGGTTAGCCTATTGGACCTGCAAGTGCAGGGTCATGAGATCAAGACTTCCATATGACACTCAAGAATTCTTTACAAATGCTTGACAGAGTACTATTATAATTATTGTTGATTTATATATTCCCAGCATATTCAACATGGCTTTATAATAGAGTATGGTAGCTGATAGATACAATGATAGAAAGAACTTACACTCTAGAGAGAGAATGGAATTACTTTCCAGCCAGCCTAGTTCAGTAATATCTTGAGTCTAAAACATATTATTTTCCATTTAAAAGAATTATCCATATTGACAAGTGAATAGAGAGTATTTTATCCAGCTAAAGTGTGCTATTGAGACCAAATAAGTTCCAAACATTTAAATAACTTCTAATTTGTCGGCAATAATTCAGGCAATCCATATGTATACTTTTCAGAAATCTGCCATCTGTCCAGTGCAGCTCAAATGTGACTTGAAACTGCATGCAAAGACCATTAGAAAAAATGGTCTATTCTACTCTACACAAATAGCCTTGCTTGTAACTAAGGAATCTAATAGATTTTAAAGTTCAATGTGCCACTATAACAGCTCCCGTGTAGGTAGTAATATGTACTTCTAGACAGAATGCTTTTGTAATTTCAGAGCTCAATATAGAATATCAGTTACTGATCTCTAAAAAGACACATTCAAGTGTTTATTTAGAGGTGTGTTGTTTGCGCTCTCATTATATGATCTGTATACAATTTCAGTTGCTGTTAGACTTTTAATGGAATGCTATACTGTTTTCAAAATATAACTTCAAATGATGAAAATTGAACATATACACTGGGCTTATGTAAGAAGAAAGTGATCTGTCTGGGAACCACAGATAGAAACTTGCTGACTAGCCCCTAAGGCAGCCAGGAGTGAGACATAGTTCAATAGGACTGACCAGATGGGATTTTTTTCTGTTATTTCTTTCTGAATATGAAGAATGATGACAATTGCTCAAACTGTGAGAATATCTGTTGTATATTTCTGTTAAGGTTCTCAAGATGTGTCTTGAACAGAAAGTATAATTTGGTTAAAAAGCACACACCTCCCTCAATGCTCTTTAATTATTGTTGAATGCCTCCCATGGGAACAATAATTACGTTTAGAAGCTATAACGTAGCAAATGTATTTTTGTAACATACAATTCACATACTCAAGTGTTGCTATCCTAAGCATATACTGATATTTGAAAGCATCTTAATTTACCATCACAAGTAAGAAAGACATCATTATCATTATTACTCTTTCTTTGTAAGGCGCCAACACTTTCCATATCGCCATATACAAGGGCAGCAGAAAAGTATTACATTTACAGTATATACATAGACTTTAGACTTATTGCAACAACACTTAATTTAACACAGCAAAAGTCTTACTTATTGCATAAACAGAAAGTGCACATATAAATAAACATGATTGCAATTGGCTATTATTGAAAAATGAGTGGATATGTAAGATTATTGAGTTTAAAAGATGAATAATTCACGCATAAATTACATGAAATAGTCCTCCCACATTCCTACTGACTTTATCTGATGTAATTATATATCTCTCACACTGGGATGAGATAGGCCACATGAACATCCCCTGTAGATCACAATAAAGTTACGTCTTTAACATAGTGTATGTTTTTGTATGTATGTATGCGCGTGTAAGTGTGTGCATGTGTTGTATGTACACTTATGTATATGTGTTAGCATCTGAGTTAACACATATGCACAGGCGCACATACAAGAGCCAATACACATGTTCAATGTCCCTCTAAATATATAACAATTTTGCATGGCTATGTATTTAAAGGGGCAATGAAAGCACTTGTTTGTTGCAGCATCGGAAAGAGGGCATTTGATAACATACTACTAGGTGTTTTCTTTTTTAAATGACACTCTCAAACCATAAAAACTGATTCAAGTGCTTAACTGATCTGGGGGCTTTGCCTTGTCAGTCAGTGATCAGTAATATAGATCTATTATTATTATTATTATTATTATTACTAACATGCCAACATATTCCATAGCACTATACAAGTCCAACTACAATATTAACACAATGCAAAAGAATGGAAGGTCTTGTCTTTGAGCTTAATATCTAACACATAGTGCTTTTTCACAAGTCATACTTGTCCGCCAATGAATCTGCTCTGTGCATTTCCTGTTAGCTAACAAAATATTAACAAAGTATACTTAATTTATTTACATGCAAACACAGTACTTTGGTAATGTAAAGCTGCTCTTTTAAATGCATGAAAACAAAAAAAATCCTTGCCAATTTAAGTGTTCAAAATATAATACATTTAATGGTCTAGTGGCGTTTGCAGTCAGTACACGGGTCAGCAACAATAAATAAAGGGCACTGCAAAAATGTACATGATAGTAGCATTTTGGGAATATTTACTCTAGTTGGACTGTTTTTTACTAAGCTGCTTTAACACAGACATCATTCACTTACATACTTATGTCATGATTTTGGAGTGATTAGATCAATTCCTTATTTAGAAAAACTCTCATACATTAAGATGCTAATTATATGAAATACAGAACGTGACGATAATTTATTACATTTCTTGAGCTGTCAAAACTGAAGATATGTGGAAATATCCTTAGGGAATGGAAAGGCTGAAGATACTCCATGACTAATATATATAATCAAGGTTTGTAAGCAAGAGATAATGTGAATGAGGAGGTGAGGGGAGATAAGGTCAAAATGAGAGGTTGACAGAGTGGGAGTGAGAATGAGAGGATACGGAATGAGTGTGAGTGAGGGTACGAGAAGAGACACAGTGAGGGGGTGAGAGAGTGGGAGTGAGAATGAGAGAATATTGAATGAGTGTGAGTGAGGGTACGAGAAGAGACAGAGTGGGGGGGTGAGAGAGTGGGAGTGAGAATGAGAGGACACGGAATGAGTGTGAGTGAGGGTACTAGAAGAGACACAGTGAGGGGGTGAGAGAGTGGGAGCGAGAATGAGAGGATATGGAAAGAGTGTGAGTGAGTGTACGAGAAGAGACACAATGAGGGGGTGAGAGAGTGGGAGCGAGAATGAGAGGATATGGAAAGAGTGTGAGTGAGTGTACGAGAAGAGAATGAGGGGGTAAGAGAGTGGGAGTGAGAATGAGTGGGTGTGGATAGACGGTGAGTGAGGCCAATAGAAGAGAAAGGTTCAGAGTGAGGGGGTGAGAGAGTGGGATTGAGAATGAGAGGGCGTGAGAGAGTGGGAGTGAGAATAGGAGGATATGGAATGAGTGTGAGTGAGTGTACGAGAAGAGACACAGTGAGGGGGTGAGAGAGTGGGAGCGAGAATGAGAGGATATGGAATGAGTGTGAGTGAGGGTACGAGAAGAGACACAGTGAGGGGGTGAGAGAGTGGGAGCGAGAATGAGAGGAAATGGAATGAGTGTGAGTGAGGGTACGAGAAGAGACACAGTGAGGGGGTGAGAGAGTGGGAGCGAGAATGAGAGGAAATGGAATGAGTGTGAGTGAGGGTACGAGAAGAGACACAGTGAGGAGGTGAGAGAGTGGGAGCGAGAATGAGAGGATATGGAATGAGTGTGAGTGAGGGTACGAGAAGAGACACAATGAGGGGGTGAGAGAGTAGGAGCGAGAATGAGAGGATACGGAATGAGTGTGAGTGAGGGTACGAGAAGAGACACAGTGAGGAGGTGAGAGAGTGGGAGCGAGAATGAGAGGATATGGAATGAGTGTGAGTGAGGGTACAAGAAGAGACAGAGTGAGGGGGTGACAGAGTGGCAGAGAGAATGAGAGGATATGGAATGAGTGTGAGTGAGGGTACGAGAAGAGACACAGTGAGGGGGTGAGAGAGTGGGAGCGAGAATGAGAGGAAATGAAATGAGTGTGAGTGAGTGTACGAGAAGAGACACAGTGAGGGGTTGAGAGAGTGGGAGCGAGAATGAGAGGATATGGAATGAGTGTGAGTGAGGGTACGAGAAGAGACACAGTGAGGGGGTGAGAGAGTGGGAGCGAGAATGAGAGGAAATGGAATGAGTGTGAGAGTACGAGAAGAGACAGAGTGAGGAAGTGAGAGAGTGGGAGTGAGAATGAGAGGATACGGAATGAGTGTGAGTGAGGTTACGAGAAGACACAGAGTGAGGGGGTGAGAGAGTGGGAGCGAGAATGAGAGGATACGGAATGAGTGTGAGTGAGGGTACGAGAAGAGACACAATGAGGGGGTGAGAGAGTAGGAGCGAGAATGAGAGGATACGGAATGAGTGTGAGTGAGGGTACGAGAAGAGACACAGTGAGGAGGTGAGAGAGTAGGAGTGAGAATGAGAGGATACGGAATGAGTGTGAGTAAGGGTACAAGAAGAGACAGAGTGAGGGGTTAAGAGAGTGGGTGTGAGAATGAGTGGGTGTGGATAGACTGTGAGTGAGGCCAATAAAAGAGAAAGGTTCAGAGTGAGGGGGTGAGAGAGTGGGATTGAGAATGAGAGGGGGTGAGAGAGTGGGAGTGAGAATAGGAGGATATGGAATGAGTGTGAGTGAGGGTACGAGAAGAGACACAGTGAGGGGGTGAGAGAGTGGGAGTGAGAATGAGAGGAAATGGAATGAGTGTGAGTGAGAGTACGAGAAGTGACACAGTGAGGGGGTGAGAGAGTGGGAGTGAGAATAGGAGGATATGAAATGAGTTTGAGTGAGGGTACGAGAAGAGACACAGTGAGGGGGTGAGAGAGTGGGAGTGAGAATAGGAGGATATGAAATGAGTGTGAGTGAGGGTACGAGAAGAGACACAGTGAGGGGGTGAGAGAGTGGGAGCGAGAATGAGAGGAAATGGAATGAGTGTGAGTGAGGGTACAAGAAGAGACAGAGTGAGGGGGTAAGAGAGTGGATGTGAGAATGAGTGGGTGTGGATAGACTGTGAGTGAGGCCAATAGAAGAGAAAGGTTCAGAGTGAGGGGGTGAGAGAGTGGGATTGAGAATGAGAGGGGTGAGAGAGTGGGAGTGAGAATGAGAAGATATGGAATGAGTGTGAGGGAGGGTACGAGAAGAGACAGAGTGGGTGGGTGAGAGAGTGGGAGTGAGAATAGGAGGATATGGAATGAGTGTGAGTGAGAGTACAAGAAGAGACACAGTGAGGGGGTGAGAGAGTGGGAGTGAGAATGAGAAGACATGGTATGAGTGTGAGGGAAAGTACGAGTGAGAATGAGAGGATACAGAGTGAGTGTGAGTGAGTGTACGATAAAGAGACAGAGTGAGGGGGGGTGAGAGAGTGGGAGTGCGAATCGGAGGATATGGAATGAGTGAGAGTGAGGGTAAGAGAAGAGACAGAGTGAGGGGTTGAGAGAGTGGGAGTGAGAATAGGAGGATATGGTATGAGTGTGAGGGAGAGTATGAGAAGAGACAGAGTGAGGGGGTGAGAGAGTGGGAGTGAGAATAGGAGGATATGGAATGAGTGTGGGTGAGAGTACAAGAAGAGACAGAGTGGGGGTGAGGGAGTGGGAGCAAAATTAGGTGGGTGTGGATAGACTGTGAGTGAGGCCAACAGAAGAGAAAGGTTCAGAGTGAGGAGGTGAGGAAAGAAATGGCGAGAATTTTAAAGGACAACTGTAGTTGTAACAAAATGACAATAATAGTAGATATGCATTACAGAAACATAACACATAAAATATTTAGGTAACTGCGACCACGTTGTGGGGGTTTCCATTTTTGACTGCTCATCTGTTTGCAGCTTGAGTTGGGTGATTATCCTATGGGAGCTTACTCTTCTATTAAACTCTAGTGTTAAGGGGCTATGAAGTGGCGTTCGTTAAACATAACTCTTATCTGAATCCACTGGTCTTCCCACGTCTCCCAAAGGAATAAAACTGAATGCAGTAGTAAAAATGTATAAGGCTGTATTTCCTTTTTTAACTTTGTAAATTATTTTCCATATTATAATGTCAAGTTATTCAAAAGATACAATGAAATAAAACACTTCAGTGGTCTTTTATGGGGCTCAAAAGAGAGGGGGTTGAGTTGCAAGGGTGTACAGAGAGAGATTATGTAGCCTTATAGGACACCTAGCCTCCATAGGAATACCCATACCTTAACTGTTATGCACTGGGGAACATTTATTAAAATAAAAGGTTTGAAGAACTCCTGAAGAAGTCATTTTGAGACCATTCCATTTCTATGCTATTCTATAAGCCTAGAACATACAGTCTTCCAAGAGTTTTATAAGAGTTCTCCAATATCAGTTACTTAACCCATCCAAGTACTCACTATATAACCTTGGTACGGGAACACTTTGGCCTTTACTAAACCGTTATGTCTCCCCTTTTTCCTGCAACATATGTTTATTATACAATTTCCCCAATATGTGCAAGCAAAATGTGTCTCATATGCAAAAATGTTGTGATATTAATAATCTTCATGAAACATGATATGTTAAAGTAATTAATCATGGGCTACAACATGAATGTGGAATTTGACAGATACCTTGCATAATTAATTATTTTTTTATCTTCAGCAACAAAATTATATTTTCCAGGTGCTTCTTGATAACTTCACAACACCACTTCATTTCCATCTTTATGAACCTGTTGAGAAAAGACAGCATGGTTATGTAGATAAAAGCAGATTGCTACTTTATGTTACTTTGCTTTCTATCACAATTCTCTAATCTCCAGCTATACCTTGATTCCCTGTTCTTACCAGCCCTAAGGCTATAATGTAATTTTATAATATGTTCATAACGATATATCACTTAACTGTATGGCTTTTCAAAAGATGTTTAGATACTTGCATATCAGCAGATGTTTCATGTTCCCTTGAGATATCTGTCTTCAAAATAAATTCAGTTTTTTTTTATAGTATTGTCAATGCAATTTTTTATTCCATTTATTTTCAACATGTTCTGCACTTATTAATTCAAATGTTTCCATAAACCGTACATTTGTAGGGGGAATATATGGTCACCAGATTACAACTCAAATGGACTCATGGATTCTTCACTGTACCATCATGCAGAACAGTCAAAATCAGATAAGCTATTGCAATTGAAGCCTTTCCACTGTTGTTTAATTGTTTTTAAATTGACCAGTGTTTGTTTATTTACCTTGGGTCTTAGGATATAAGCTGTACTGGCCAATATATTGAAATTATGGGGACAACTTAAAGTGTCGTGAAGGGACTTACATTACAAGCTCCTTTTACATATTTTCTTCATTCGTTTTTCTTTCTTAGTAGTTAATATGTCTGAAGGAATCAAAAGGAAAGTCTGCCATTTTTCTTCTAGCAAGAAGACTGCTCTGCCATTTACACAAAGTAAGCAACTTTGTACATTTCAAAACCTTTAGAGTTAAGGAAGGTTCAAACATCAATGACATAGGATTAACTGTATATGTAAAAATATTATAAAATAATGAAATGATCATCTATTTTAAAAATACAAAAAGTGTTTTCTTTTGTTTTTTAGTGTTCTGTTTATAGAGATGTATTGATAGACTGAAAGTCCATTTAAGTTATATGGTGGATCGAGATGTATCCAGTCTGTCATGTGAGTAGTGAAGAGTAATATTGTCTTCTTCACTTCTACTTCTGGCCAAAGGTAAACTCCACAGTAGTAAAGTAACATATTTCCACTCTGAGGGCTGACGATCTGTCAACAACACCTCTAAGCTATTCCTGTATGTGATGCAGGCAGTGGATTTAAGCCTTGCCACGTACAAATAGGGAAGCGATGCCAATTATGGGCACCAAACAGATAGCAGCGAACACATGGAAAGGGATTCCATCATCAATGAGGATGTCACTTCAGTAGTCGGCTAGTCTTTCATTACTCCCCTAACTCTTTATATCGCTGGGAAATTATGTCATTATAACCTAGGATGCAAATGTGCTTTTGAAAGCAGGAAATATATAGGAAAGGGAAGAATAAGATATCTACTCTAAGCTGCAACACCACCATGGTGCCAGAAGAACATGGAAGACTCATCTCACCTCCCTTGAACTCTCTTACCTTCCTCTTTTTCCACAACAACTATAACCACTATTACCCCATATATTTTTCTCTTACACCATTTTCTTTCCTAGTTACCTTATTCCCATTGCTCTTCCTATATGACCACCTCTACCCTCTCCACATCCTAATTGTTCCCTTCCGTTTGATACTCTTCTCTTTACCTCTTGCTCAAACCATTTTGAACACTCTGCTTATGGTTATCCTCTTCCAAGTCTACTCCAAATACCCTGTGTCCATCTAATTTCTCATACATACATTTATTGAAACTTAAAAGACCTCGTAGTTTGATACTTCACGCATGTGAAGCATGTGACAAAATAACAACATTAGCAAGTATGCACAACAGGAACAGCAAAGCCGTATTAAAGAAAACCTTATATTTAGATGACCATCATTGTGTCATGGGGATAGCATTTTACACAGCCAGTCTGTCTGTAGCATGAGGGGTGGTGTTATCCTATGATACCCTTAATCATCCATTGAGTTCTTATGTCAAGTATGATATTTAGAAAGGCAGCTCTCAACAGAAGTGAACAGAGATCTTATCTGAACCCACAGTTCTTACCCTTCCTCTCAGGTTTCTAACCACTTTCGGAACAAAAGCAAAATGTTTGTCATCAATGAAGCAAAATTGAATACAATAGTTAAAAATGCAGCTGTAATTATTTATTTTAAAATGAGTAAACCATTTTGCACATTATCAAGTTTTTAAAACATCATACAATAAATATGACACTTTACATTTCAAGAATAACTGTATTGTAAAGTGATTTTCCTTGGAGTGTTGAAACTTTTTAATTTACATTTGCTTATTTGTTTACTTATTTATTAGGAATTATAACTGGTTTATTGTGTTTTGTGAAATCCTGTAAGTAGTCTATCTGACTGTGCAAACATCCCTCTCCTACAATGACTCTTACAAGTCTCATCTGTTTCCTCAGATATACTGTATACTGTGTCTATATTGTTTCAGTTTTAAAAAAACAGCTTAAAAAGTTGACATTAAAAATAAGCTTATTTTTTCTACTACTAACGTAATGTTTTCATGCTACTTTATATATTTATGCCAGAGAAAATGTATGATTTGGCTAATATCACATAATGTCTTTAATCAAAATCTGGCAGTTTTCAGGGCAAGTAGACTACATTTCCCACAGTGTTTGTGTGTTTTCTTCCAGCAATAAAGACAAAGGTAAATACACTTATGAAATATGAAATCAGTTACATTATAGTGAAAGCACTTTTACGTTTAACGTTTCTTTGCACACCAAAGATGGCAAAAAATACAGGTGTTAAAAAATCCCATTGTTGCCTGGGTCATGCTAAGAATGTAATATACAAATATATATTACATACATACATATTCACGGGAGCTTATAAAATTTGTACTGCTGACTCCTAAAATATTTTTCCAAAGTATAAGTCATCTCTATGAAGGGCTTCCTTCCAGACTCATAGAAAGCAGCCTGTTTGTCTCCTTCAACATTTTCCTGGCTCTTCTGTTTTAGATATTTGTAAGCGTTTATTTAAGAGCAATAAAAAGGTAGCATTGATAATAAGGTATCATCTTGATTACAAAGGGCCCTATGTAAATCTCTGCAAAATCAATTATGAGTGCCGTAGTGGCACAAAAAATTCTACCTAGCCAATCACCCACCCCTAAAACATTGCGAGAGACTGCTACTAGTGAACTTCATGACCAAGCCGAAAAGCAAGGCAAAAATCGGCATTGTATTTTGCACTGACAATAAATTGTGAGTCCCCCTTACACTCTGACAAGGTGCCAATTGGAATCTGGCAGCATGGGGGTTAATGTTAGGTGCCAGGGAGGGTTAAGTGTTAAGTGTTTTGATGCCGCGGGTCCTTAGAGGTGCCAGGGAGTCCCCATTGTGAGACGTGCAGTATGTTTGGGGGGGGGGGGGGTAGATTTAGGTGCAAGAGGGGTTCTTTAAGACCCTCAATTGCACAGGTTATCTGTTTATTTTCCATGTAGATGGGGTTTGAGAAGAGAAGGGGGCGATCGGGCAGTTGGTGGAGGTAGGGGATGCCAAGGGATTGCCTCCAGCAGGGATTTAAATGGAAGGAATCCCCAGGGCACAACACTGTCATTTTCTATTGGCTCTTAGAGTAGTTTCACATCCGTAAAGTTTAGTTTGTGTACCTTCCACACTGAAATCTCTTGCAGACAAGGCAAGGACTTACGGATGAGGGCTGAGTGCTCTAACGTGGGGTGCTAAAAATATGCATAGAGGTGTAGTTTAGGGGAAAAGGCTCCTTCAGCCTATTTACAGCAGTGCCCTAACTTGGAGCACTTGATTTAAATGAAGGCCAAAGTTTGGTATACTTCTACAATCTGTTTTTAGGAAGCATATAATCAAAGATTCATTGTATATTTGTTTAGAGCAAGCCTAGGTTTGAAGAGTATCAAAATGACACAAAATATGTGTTGATAACCCTGTTAGATTCTGGAGGCATCCATGAAACTTTTATGAAGGTTGCCTCTGAGAGGGGTGTTTATATTTCTGCAGTCTGGTATTTTTCTTCTAAACTGCTTTTGACCATTTTTGGAGGAAAGGGTACATGTCATATACCAAAAGATCCAATTACATAACAAATCCCCACCCCTTTCCTTTGTTACCCACTCTCAATCCACTGTTCAGTATATATGAATATATCTCATGCTCCAAGCTTTTAAGATATATGCTCAAGTCAAACAATTTGGAACCACTTTATACAGAGAATTAAAAAAAAACATTTGTGTGTGTATATATATATATATATATATATATATATATAGTTGAATAATAAGACTATTGCAGTGAATAGTGATACCTTTTTTATTGGACAAACGTATTCATAATAAAGCGACAAGCTTTATTATGAATACGTTTGTCCAATAAAAAAAGGTATCACTATTCACTGCAATACTCTTATTATTCAACTGGATTACTGGACATTCACGGCTACCTCACTCTTTATATATATATATATATATATATATATATATATATATATATATATATATATATATAGTTTGCACAGATGCTTTTTCCAAAAAGTGAAAATTTTCCCAAACTACTAAGAATATTTACATTTATTTTATATGAAAATGCACAATGGAAAAAGTTTGTACGCAAGTTTTTTTTCTCTAAAATACAGTGGTCAATGAAATAATGTATCAACTATAAACACATGGACACTGGCACTTATACTAGTGGAGAGAATCTGCCAACATCTAGAACTAAAAATGTTTCAAAAATCAAATTATGAGAAATTACTTTTTTCATTGATGGATCCCATGCAGATTTTTTGGCTTTAATATTCAAACCACATCAATGTTTCCCGGGTTGCAATACAAAAGATAAACTATTTTTATTGGAAAATATGTTTCACTTTAAAGGCGACTTCAATGCGCGTTTTCCATAATGACTTGATCCGCACTATCACAGTTTTAAAAAAACACAAACAGATTTAGTGTTCATGCCTTAATTTAAAAATAAGTTGAAAATCAAAGAAAAACATCAGTGTGTGATGTGAGCTGTCTCTAAGCATTTAGACCACACAGATAATGCCTCGCAGCACCTCAAGGTAAAAACCACAGTCTCGCTGCTAAGTCGCATTCAGAAATAAACTTGGCACAGTGCTGTGTTTCCACAAAACAGATTGTTATTTAATACTGAAGTTTGTGAAGCCTTTGACAAACCATAAAAACAAAATGTAATAAAAGCAATATTACCCTGAGCTACAAAGCAAAGACGTCAAGCACAGAGAACAAGTTGACTAAACATTTTGTAATTGATGAATTTGCACAAAATGTAACCACATGCAGATTTAATCTGTGGGCAAAATGTATATATTCAGTTTCATTTTACTCCTGGAGTCAAGTTCTATAAAGAAGATAAATGTGATAATTATATTGTAGAATCTGCTAAATCTCACATTATTCTATAATTTTTATTACCAAAATTGATCATTATTATTAATATTATTATTGTACCAATGAGAAAGCCTAGTAAAAGCAGACGAAACACGTTTGGCTTTATAGCACTATTTTTAAAAGGGACATTTGATTGTATTTATTTTAGGAAGCCGTGTCTATTTATGGATAAAAATACTAATATTTTCATAAATGGTATGGAAAAAAGAACACAAGAAGGAAGTTTACATTGTCAATGAGACCCAGCACGAGGATGGTCTTGACTAATAACTTCTTTAATTGGAAGCTTCAGCTGCATTCAGAAAGGAAAGGTCTAGAGGTCCAGATTTAGAAGCCGTTCTGCCTAATGAACTTCTGGAGGTTTATGTGCTTGCCTTATCGGCTAATGATCTGCATGAGTTTTGACTGCCAGTCAATCAATACTAAAACGTTTTATTAGTGGTTGGATGGGGGCAAGTATGTTCAAATTGCAAAACAAACAAAAAAAAAGAAACAATTGTAATATGTTTTAACTGGTGTAATTAATTGTAAGGAAGGTAAGTATGTAAATTTTGTTCCCTAGCAAGATTAGTCAACTGAAAAGGATCTTGTATTCAGTAGCATAGAAAATGGGGGGGGGGGGGCACTTGTTGGGGGTCGGCACTTTTTACCTTTCCTCCTGGGGGGGGGGGGAGACCTGAGTAGCAGGGGGGTTACAGGAGAAGCATGGGGAGGGGGGAGAGGAGCCTCCCCCTGGACCTCCCTCTTCCACTGCCAACACATTAGCTATATATTTGCTGCCTGGGGCTATCAAGGACAGCCCCGGGCACCAAAATCCCTAGCTATGCCACTGCTTGTATTTATATAAGTTCTCTGTTCAGTTCTTTTAAAAGCCTGCCACAATGTTGTGCAACTTAATAATATGAATAAATAGAAGCTGAATTCCCTATAGAAACCAGAAGAGTACTAGAAATTTAGAAGTCACCAGACACAATAAGAGCTGTTCTTTCTTTTCTCTAACTATTGATGATGTTACGCAGTTCACAGGCATGTGAAGTTTTTCCCAAACCACAGCTGTCTTTTAATTACTTGGCTTTCATATATAGGGCTTAAAATTGGAACTTGTGCCCCTATAACTTAGTGCAATGCCTACTAACCAAAGCTGTATGTATTAAAAGCATGGTTCAAGCTTCTACCAGGCTATGTAACACACCTGTTCTTTGCATACCTTGACTATTATGGTGGCACCACTATACAAGAGGGCCTCAATATTCTATAACATTCATAGCCAAATCTGAGGTTTCCTGTCTACATTCAGTACCAGATGCCCTGCCAACCTCTGTTACAGTACATTGATGATACCCTTACTGGATATGAACAAGAGCTTATTCAGTTCCACGGACTGTTTACACCAACCCAACCAACCATTAATCTTACTCTTAACCAGTTTCTAACTCACCTCAATATTCTGGATACCACAATCTACATAAAGGAGAAAAACATACAGTATACCACAGACCCCTGGGCATGCCATGATCCTTCAGGTATGACAGTTTTACCACAAACACTCCATTATTTACAGCCAAACTATAAAATACAGCCATATCTGTTTAAATGTAAAAACAGATACTGGCATAGCACGTCATTAAAAATGTTGTTCAGCAACTGAGGTTATCACCCAGGGATTATAGTAGGAGAGTGTGCCACACAATAAAGGGCTGATGAAGTGTCATATTCATATTTAACTAGATAAGGGACGACATTTTTCTGAAAATGAAAACAAAACATTTAGCATATTCAGCTTTGCTTAAGTATG
Source organism: Discoglossus pictus (assembly GCA_027410445.1). Taxonomy (NCBI): domain Eukaryota; kingdom Metazoa; phylum Chordata; class Amphibia; order Anura; family Alytidae; genus Discoglossus; species Discoglossus pictus. The sequence continues at coordinate 60,207,714 of CM050171.1, forward strand.
GGAAACCATTTGCTTTTTGTGTTTACCTCGGAGGGAGGGATCTTGGATGCATAAAATATCTCTATTCAGTCCTATTGCAACATGGTTGTAGCACTTACTAATGTAAGTTGAATAATCATCCTCCTCAGCTCCAGGCAACAAGCAGTCTCTAAACATCCAATATGGAAGTCCCCATATACAACCAGTGCCTGCTTAAACAAATATTTTTTTCTAAAAATAATTTTATGCTTAGGAAATACTGCTGCTATTGTTTAGTGTGTAACATACTTTACAAATGTGAAGTTATTCCCAAACAACAATGGTCCTTTAAATTGACCCATATGTTTGGCCATAGAGCCTGGTTCTGCCCTTGGTGTCTGTGCATACTAGTGAAATTCATTGACGGCCTTTAGAATATTATTGAATATATAGAGGTATTATTTTTATTATCTTTTACTTTTAGAGAGCCAGCAGATCCCGTAGCACTAGGAGTACAATAAAAAAAAGTGGAGTGGAGTGTGTATAAGTCTGTATGTGTCTGAGTGTGTGTCCGTGATTGTGAGTATCTGTGTGAGCGTGTAAGTCTGTGTGGTGTGTCTGTGAGTGTGTCTGTGTGAGTGTGTCTGCGTGAGTGTGTCTGTGAGTGTGTGTCTGTGAGTATGTGTCTGTGTGAGCTTGTGTGTCTGTTAGAGCGTCTGTCAGAAAGTGTGTGTAAGTCTGTGAGTGATTGTGTGTCTGTGAATGTGTGTGTGTGTCTGTGAGTGTGTGTTTCTTAGTGAGTGTGTGTCTATGAGTGTGTCTGTGTGTGTGTCTGTGAGTGTGTGTATCTGTGTGAGTGTGTGAGTCTTTGACTGAGTGTCTGTGAGAAAGTGTGTGTAAGTCTGTGAGTGAGTGTGTGTATGTGGGTATGTGTGTCTGTGAGTGAGTGTGTCTGAGTGAGTGCCTGTGAGTGTGAGTCTGCATTTCTGTGAGTGTCTTTGAGTGAGTGTAAGTCTGAGTGTGTGAGTGAGTGTGTCTGTGAGTGTGTGTGTGGGGAGGAATGGCGTTAAACTCCGGGGTAGCCCCGGGCGGAAAAGTCTCTAGCTACTCCACTGGGCGATAGAAACATGAGGTAAGGGGAATGCTGGATGGATTAGTGATGAGGAAGTGGTATGCAAAGCAGAACGGGCAACCTAGAATAGACTTGGGAATGATTTAGGAGGAAGGTGGTAAGCTTCTCTGAACAGGTGGACTTTTAAAGAATGTTGCAATATTTGAAGACTAGGGGAAAGCCTTACAGAGCAACTTCAAAGAATGGGGGCTGAAATGTGAAGTCAGGCAGGTACTTATAATACACAAATGGAATTCATAATAAGAAATGCAAAATAATAATAACCTTAAATGTAACTGAAAAAGCTTCACAAAAGCTCTCTGTAAAATGTTCCAAAGATGTGTTATGGATACGTATACCTTTAATTAAAAGGATCAAAGAATAATTTTCCATCCATACAGGAAGAAATTCTCATATTCAGCATATATATTGTCCATGGCTTACACAGTTGCTAATGTTGTTAGATTGTTAAATATATGCCTTAAATATGTGGGGCCAGTGAATTCACTATTAAATAACATACATAATGGATGTGCAAACAACAGCAAAACTTTAGCCATTAAATATAATTAAAAGACACAGTTTACCTTATTAATGGTCCCTTCTGTACCTGCACTCTCTCCTTGCCCTAATCACTCCTGAAAGGAAGTGGGAATTTAAACTTAATAGTATTCAAACCTTACCAACATTATTCAAACCTTACCAAGGCAGATGAATCAATGTTATATCTGCTCAAATCTTTCACTTCCTCTTCCTGAGTAGTGCTCAGGACAATAAGAGAGGTAAGGAGGTGTACAGCAATTGTCATTAATTAGGTAAACTGCGTTTTAAATTATATTTCTAGCTAAAGCTTTCATTTGCTGCTATTTGCAATGTTAATTAATGGTGAATTAAAAAATAGGTTTAACATGAAAGTGTGTACACTGACACTTTAAGACACGTGTATCTTCAGCTTTAATCCTGTATGTATCCAAATGTTTTCAATATCACATGAGTACTTTGATACCTTACAAGTGTATTCAGTTTAGTAAATTGCTCAACAACAATTCACACAAAGCACTGGGGGAGGTGTAATCCCTTTTCCCCACAGTGCAGCAAAGCAAAACGGTTAAATTTGATATTAACTCAAATTGGGTTAAACTGAAGTTTTTAATGGAATACACAAATAATGTAGCATCTAAATTAGATGCAGGCAGAGAAAAAAATATAATGCAATTTCTACTGTCATCTTTTCTTTAATGAGGTCCAGTGAGTTACAATTGTGTTAAAGGACCACTGTACAATAAAAATAATGGCTGTTAAAATGAAAAAGAAAAAGCCTCATAAGTATACTTAATTTATAATGTTTAATCTTTGTTATACTAGTAGGTGTACTTTAAGGCTCTTACTTTTATAGATTTCTGGCCGACGTGCTGTGACATTTAGCTCTACCTGTTTGCATTATTAGCACTGGAAAGCTGAGGCAGCTGTTCTGCTGTGTTCTCATGTGTCTGACTGGTGTAGATCTGAGGCCTAATACACACCTAAGCCCATTTTATATTAGCATACTTAGCATAGTTGCCAGCAACAGCGGGCTTTAAGGCCGCAAATGCGGACCCTCGCAAAGCGAGGGGCCGCATTTGCGGAGGTAGAGGCTCCCACCGCGACCGCAACATTTACGGACTTAGCATCCGTGCCACTTACAAAAAAAAATATTACGACCTCGCAAAAATACGACATTAGAGGCCGAAACCCGTGCACACGAAAACACTAAAAACACAAAAAATACACACAACAAACACATAAAAAGCTTACCCACAGCAAGGGGGGCCACCCAGCACCTCTAAAAGTGAAGTTACAAGTCAATTTAAGTAGAAATTAAAGAGTTTAGACACCTGAAAATCAGCTAAGCGAGAGAAAAAATGGCCGCCGAACAAAACGAAAATGAGGCTACAGGACCCTAAACATGCAAAATACCACAAAACACATACAGACTTTTCCAAAAAGCCGTACGAGATACAAGAACAAGGACGCAAAATCAGCCATAGCCGCGTAATACACCCATTAGGCGCCATTTTACAACACTAACTTACACAATGTGGAAGAACACAGGTACCCTAATGCATTTTCCTTGCGCACGCACACTATTTACACTGTACACATTGCTGACACTTACACAGCAGCTCCACAACACTCAAAACACACATTGGATGCTGCGGAAACATCAAAACAGATCGTCAGCTCTTCAGCACAATGCTTCCTGCATATATTTGTTCAAAATAGGTAAAGTATATTAATTTATTAATGTATTATTTATTTCATTACCATACACCATATACAACAGCATTAGCTCACTTACAATTTCATTGCCGTAATTTTTTGACGGGCAATATTCTAGTATATATAAATTTGTGTATATACATTTCCATTATAATTTAGCAACACCAACATATTCTGCTTTGCAATAATACACTGAGGTGTGATGAAGAGCATGACGGCTGTTTATATCCGTAGCAAAGTATTTGACCACTTAATAATGTCACCTCCACCCTGCATTCTATTCTGAGCAGGAATTTCTCAACTTCTTATGCTTTTGTGGTATACATAGATTAAGAGTTCTTGCTTTGATATCTAGCTGCAGGCATCTTAACTCAGTATGACTCATTAACTGCAGTTAGTGATTTATAAGCAAAAGGAACAGAAAACAAACATAACATCATTGTTTCCAACAGTGCATGATATCTAATGTGTCAGACTCATATAAAAATGTATCTGCCACCACAATCATAGGATTAAAATATTACTTGGAGAATATTCCATTCATTTAGTTTATATTGTGGGGCTTACGTGCTTTGGTAAGTTTGAAGAACAGTATAATATATCTGTTTAAATCGCTGAAAAACATATAAAAAAAAGTATTTAAAAGTGTTAAAAGACTGAAATATGTAGCAAACTGCAGCATTAGCAGCTGTGAACACCCTGAGCAAAAAAGAGTTTTTAAGAAAATCTAAATTTAATGGACTCTTGAGTCATGGGGAATCCCATCTTGGAACTCCAGTTTGCCTGTAGCATTATCAGATGGTTGTTCTGTGGGGACTCGCTCTTTTATTAAAGGCACTAGCGAATTGCCCGTCAAAAAATGACGGCAATGAAATTGTAAGGTAGCTAATGCTGTTTGGTGTATAATAATGAAATATGTAATACATTACTAAATGAATATACTGTACCTATTTTGAAGCATTGTGATGAAGAGGTGGCAATCTGTGTTGATGTTGCTGCAGCATTAGTGGTGTGGAGCTGCTGTGTAAGCATGCTGAATGTGTGCACTGTGTGGTATGAATATCCGTAGGTCGTTTGTTGCGTTTTGCGAGTTTCTTGTGGTGTTTTGCGAGTTTCTTGTGGTGTTTTGCGAGTTTAGAGTGCTGTAGTCTCGTTTTCGTTTTGTTCGGCGGCCATTTTTTCTCTCGCTTAGATTTTTTTTTAGTCTCTAAACTCTTTTATTTCGAGTAAAATGAAGGTGTAAGTTGCATTTTTGAGTTCCTGGGTGCTCCCTCTTGGTGTAGGTAAGGTTTTTATGTATGTGCTGTGTGTATGTATTGTGTTTTACATTTTGTAATGTTCGCGAGTTGCGTCCCAGTGTTGCGAGGCCGTAATGTGTGTGAACGTGTGTCGTATGTTGTTTGCGAGTGTCGTAATGTGTGTGTCGTGCTCTTTGGGTTGCGACGTGAAGTTTGCGAGGGTCGCAGTTGCTGGCATGGAGCGCCTTCGGCGCTCCATGCCAGCAACTGCGGCCCTCGCTTTGCGAGGTCCTCAGGTGCTGGCATGGAGCGCCTACGGCGCTCCATGCCAGCAACTGAGACCCTCGGCCAGTGCTTCGCGAGCGCCGCGGGCTCGCAGCGCGATCCCGCAACATTAGCAACAACTCGTACGCTCACAACTATATATGTGATATCCAAGTTTCCTGGATTAATACATTTCTGCACTCCATAGGCAAAAAGCATCCTTCATACATGCAGCACATCTCATAAAATATTTTATTTTTATTAATATCTAAAAATCCCTCTAATGATTATGTTGATACCCACAGGGGTGTCTACACAGGTCCCTAACCCCACTCAATCAGCATGCAGCATTAGGGTATCAATTTTGACCCATTATTCACTGCTTTTTCTTCCTCAGCAAATAGGAAAGCAGTGATGTCAGCCCTCAAGTGGATTGATGGGATATGACTCCCTGTTGCTTCCTGTCTGTTGCACCCGGTATATGCTAATGACATGGCGCGCATGTGACGTCACGTCATTAGCATATACCGGGTGCCTGCAACCGGTATATGCTAATGGTGTGGCGCGCATGTGACGTCACATGCACGGCGGGTCAAGAAGGAGCGGAGGCCGGAGCAGAAGCAGGTAAGTGAGGGGAGAGGGGGAAGTATTAAGGGGGGTTTTGGTTGAGGAGGGGGGGTTTAGGTTGAGGAGGGGGTTTAGGTTGAGGAGGGGGTTTAGGTTTAGGAGGGGGTTGAGGAGGGAGGATGAGGAGGGGGGTTGAGGAGGGGGGTTTAGGTTGAGGAGGGGGGTTGAGGAGGGAGGATGAGGAGGGGGGTTGAGGAGGGGGGTTTAGGTTGAGGAGGGGGGTTGAGGAGGGAGGATGAGGAGGGGGGTTGAGGAGGGGGTTGAGGAGGGGGTTTGAGGAGGGAGGATGAGGAGGGAGGTTGAGGAGGGAGGTTGAGGATGAGGAGGGGGGTTGAGGAGGGGGTTGAGGATAGGGGGGTTGAGGAAGGAGGATGAGGATGGGGGTGTTGAGGAGGGGGGTTGAGGAGGGAGGTTGAGGAGGGGGTTGAGGATGAGGAGGGGGGTTGAGGATGAGGAGGGGGGTTGAGGAGGGGGGATGAGGAGGGAGGTTGAGGATGAGGAGGGAGGTTGAGGATGAGGAGGGAGGTTGAGGATGAGGCGGGGGTTGGGGATAGGGGGTTGAGGAAGGAGGATGAGGATGGGGGGGTTGAGGAGGGGGTTTGAGGAGGGTGGTTGAGGAGGGGGTTGAGGATGAGGAGGGGGGTTGAGGATAGGGGGTTAAGGAAGGAGGATGAAGATGGGGGGGTTGAGGAGGGGGGTTGAGGAGGGAGGTTGAGGCGGGGGTTGAGGATGAGGAGGGGGGTTGAGGAGGGGGGATGAGGAGGGAGGTTGAGGATGAGGAGGGAGGTTGAGGATGAGGAGGAGGTTGAGGAAGGGGGTTGAGGAGGGGGGTTGAGGAGGGAGTTGAGGATAGGGGGTTGAGGAAGGAGGATGAGGATGGGGGTTTGAGGCTGGGTGTAACGGAGCTGGAACACGAATCCAATATCTCCGCTGGTATACGGTAAAATATCCAAGAAGCTCTTCCCCGTGACCATAAGCCGGCATACACGGTCTGATCCCAACGGATCGGCCTGGGGATGTCCGGACAAAAGTATTTGTTGGTCAATTCTCTAGTTTGACAACCCATCAGCATTACTGCAATTCACATTTACTCACATTTCACATATCCCCAGATAGCTGGGATCTGAGCGCACAAAACTACCGAATAGAGCTCAGATCCTCTTCACACAGTTCAATTGCCATGTAGCTAAAAGTCTTTCCCATAGTCTTTCATTATATGAATGGGCTCCATGGCATAGCTATCTGTGGTATCATGGTTCACACAGGGCAAGTACCGAATGACCCCCCTGTATGTAAAGGGCCAGAATGATTGACATACACTCTGGTATGGCCGAATACTGTGTTTAAAGGGCAATATGTCCCAGGGCCATAGTCGCAGGGCAGGAGGCTGGCAAACAGTCCTCTCCAAGACAAAGTGGCGAAGGGCACTTCGTCACACATCTCCCCTTTGGGGGGAAGTCTAACCAGGCACTTGGATATTTCGCTGTGGTGATTGGGCAACACGCTGAGGGGACTTGAGGGGCAGAGGCCAGCGGCACTCTGCCCTGATGCCAGCTCTTCTGCTGGTATAACCTGCAGGACATCCTGCTCTGTACAAGGGACAAAGGGAGGGCAGAGGCCGACTGCACTCTGCCCCACTGTCAGCTCTTCTGCTGGGGTACTTGGGACGTATTCCGGCTCAGTAGCCAGGGAAAGGTGGGGGTCAGTGGGGGTTAACATTTCCTATTTTAACCCTGGGGCCACATTAGGAGTTAGCTGGGGAGGGGAATTTGTACTTACCCCCTCCTCTGGTTGTCCCAGTGAGAGTAGTTGGGGATCTGGACAGGCTGTCCAGCATTTCGGTAGGTCAGGCACAGAGACCCTGGTCCCATCTGCGCCGTCTGGGAGATTGGTGTCTCCCCTTGTTAGGGTAAGCTGTCGCTGGGGGGAGAGGGCGACATCTTCAGCTCCCTGGGGTTCACACTGCCGCTGGGGGGGAATGACGACCCCTTCGCCCCCCTGGGGTACACACTGCCGCTGGGGGGGAAGGATGACACCTTCGGCCCCCTGGGGTACACACTGCCGCTGGGGAGGAAGGATGGCACCTTCTGCTCCCTGGGGTACACACTGTCGCTGGGGAGGAAGGACGACACCTTCTGCTCCCTGGGGTACACACTGCCGCTGGGGAGGAAGGACGGCCCCTTCTGCTCCCTGGGTTACACACTGTCGCTGGGGAGGAAAGACGACACCTTCAGCTCCCTGGGGTACACACTGCCGCTGGGGAGGAAGGACGACACCTTCAGCTCCCTGGGGTACACACTGCCGCTGGGGAGGAAGGACGACACCTTCAGCTCCCTGGGGAACACCCTGTCGCTGGGGAGGAGAATTAGTTGGAGTATTCCACGTGGAGCGGTTTCTGTTTCTGGGACAGTCTCTCTGCATGTGGCCCTGCTGGTTACACTTGTGGCACCTGATGTACCGTGGAGGGGTTTGGTAGTTCCCACCACCTGGACGCAGTGCAGGGGGGGGGTTAATGGTGGGAGGTGGGTTAGCAGCTCCCAAGATGGACCGCTCCCGTGCCCGCTGCTTTTCCATTATGTATTTGTGGACATCTATCATTAACCATTCCAAGGTTTTTATGGGAAGCGTACCTGGGAAAAAGGCCAGTCTGCTTTGGAGTTCTCTTCCAAACTCAGTCTGTGGGGCAATAAGAGGTACTGTAACCATTAGTTCCTTTCTGTCTGCATCCCTGTAGTCCGCAGCCGCCTCCTCCTCCTCATGATGGAACGCGGTCCGAAAACTAGCCGGTTCCATCCTGCTGTAGCCAGGGGCGCTGTACGGATACTAGCGTTGCCCTCAATTTGTACTCCACGGAATGGTGTCTCCTGTAGCTGTCCTTCTGACCGTGGGAACAATTCCGCCACTTGCCACCAAATGTAACGGAGCTGGAACACGAATCCAATATCTTCGCTGGTATACGGTAAAATATCCAAGTAGCACTACAGTCTCACCATTCCCGACCTCCCATATTGGACGACGCACAATTTGGGAGTCAAATGAATACTGACATTATTTTGTTACGTGCAGAAATATTTATACACATCTCTTCCCACAGGCAATCCACATCCCCCATAGTTGGCCACACAATACACACAGAGAGAACAATAGGTGGGTCACACCTCCCCTAGGCTGCCTGGCAACTTTGATACAATCAGACAATGATTAGATAATCCTTCTTTGTTCTTATGTCTGAGCATGAATAGACTTCCTTATCTGTAACAGGATTATCTATTAGCCAAGGCCTGCAATAGTCTGGGCTAATATTCTGCAGAGCATAAACCAACATACATATAATATAACAGTAGGATCATATTTTAACCAAGAATTAAATAACCATAAAACAGGGTAAAACAGTGATGGGTTCCGTTACACGGGGGTTGAGGATGGGGGTGTTGAGGAGGGAGGATGATAGAGGGAGGTTGAGGAGGGGGTTGAGGATGAGGAGGGAGGTTGAGGAGGGGGGTTGAAGTTGAGGAGGGGGTTGAGGATGGGGAGGTTGAGGAAGGGGTTGAGGATAGGGGGTTGAGGAAGGAGGATGAAGATGGGGGGGTTGAGGAGGGAGGTTGAGGGTTGAGGAGGGGGGATGAGGAGGGAGGTTGAGGATGAGGAGGGAGGTTGAGGATGAGGAGGAGGTTGAGGAGGGGGGTTGAGGAGGGGGGTTGAGGAGGGGGTTGAGGATAGGGGGTTGAGGAAGGAGGATGAGGATGGGGGGTTGAGGAGGGGGTTGAGGATGGGGGTGTTGAGGAGGGAGGATGATAGAGGGAGGTTGAGGAGGGGGTTGAGGATGAGGAGGGAGGTTGAGGATGAGGAGGGAGGTTGAGGAGGGGGGTTGAGGTTGAGGTTGAGGAGGGGGTTGAGGATGGGGAGGTTGAGGAGGGGGTTGAGGAGGAGCAGCGATTTCTGAGTAAACTTTTGTAAAAACATATAATATGTAAGTTTCTTTGTTAAAAGTGTTGCTTTTACTGTCATTTTACGTTATTTACCTTATAAGTGTTAATAATATTAATAAAAAAAAGTTCTGAGCTACCCTTATTTTGCTTCAAAGTTCTTTATTTGAAATTTAAGTTTTTTTTCCTGAAATTTCCTTCTTAAAATGAGGTGCGTGTTATACGCCGGTAAATACGGTAAGTCTTTTTTAGAGTGGAAAACAAATAATTCTGCCTTTAATAAACTCCCTTTTATAAGCAACTTTAGATTGTAAGTAGAGAGTTTTCAATCTTGTAGAGTGCTTTGGGAAAAAGCACTTTCTACAAAGATTCTAAGCTCAAAACAGGGCCCTCCACTTTTTGCAGTTTGTTAAAATGTATATTTTTCCTTGTTCATTTCCTCTGTATAGCGCTACGGAATATGTTAGCGCGTTACAAATAAAAGTAATAATAATAATAAGCAACTATGCTGCGGTGGAATATACCATTTTAGTTTCTTCTGATCAACCTGAGGTGTTAGGAGGTGTTAGGAGACTTTGATTGTACATACGGTATGTGTTATCTAGAACTTCCAGAGTTTTCAGTAGCTTTAATGGAAACCTTATAGGTTTACAAATACACACCTCCCTAATAAGTAATAGACACAATCAGCTAACAAAAGAAAATTAATTTTACTTCATACAAAAAAAAATCATTTTCATTTCTAAAACCATGTTGCTCAAATTTGAGCTTAGTTATTCAAAATACCATATTTTTTCAACCATGGGAGTATTTAATTCAGATAGAAAGCATGCTGCAAATTGTGAAATTGTCCTTTAAATGCATCAAAGCAAAATGTGTCTCTTTAAAGAAGTACTGAAGCCTGGGAAAACATCATGTTGGTGAAATATATAATAAACAAGGATTATTACTTTTATTAGTAGCTATATAAGCCATAGGCATGAATTATTTTTGAGAAAATATTAATTTAATCTGACTGTGTCTGAGGGTTTGCGTTTTGGTCTTGCATCTCTCATACCCTTGTGCCTGACAAAGCAGGCGCATCTAATAGGAACTAATACCATTGTTAAGTTGCATTTAGAGTGGCAATCTTTCAGTTGAACCTAATGGAGATGTAATCTGCTTCCACAGCAGCGCTCGTAATATTCGAGCTGTGGTAAAACCAATGGAGCTCTGTGGCTAGTTTTTGGTCAGGTCGTAGTGATTGGGGGCGGGCAATTCGTAATTTGATTGTGAGTAGCTAATAGAATATGTGGCAATATTAAGAGCAGTTTTAAGTGTGTATAATTTTACAAATTGACGAAGAAAAGGTCCCTATATTTCCATTATATTTCCGTTAGCTTCTCTGCGTTAATTCATCCTGCAATCATTGTTCCCTCCTATTTGTACAAAAACATTGTTCCCAACCACTTGTAGAAACATAAATAAAGTAAACACTAAATGTAAAAATTAATAATTTATTTTTTATATATATTTTTTCAACTTTCCCAAAAAAAATTGAACATATTCAAGTGGAATTCTTCAAAAACATATTGTAAATATATAACTACAATGACCATTAATTTTCACATAAAACTATAAAAAAAAATTACAACAAGAAGTTAATAAGGACTCATGACTATAATTAGTCCTGCTCAAAGTATGTTACCCAATATCATATCTGTATATTATTTTTATTTTAGATTTTATTATGTAACTAGAATATTGCCCTTCAAAAAATGTCGGCAATGAAATTGTAAGTGAGCTAATGTTGTTTGGTGGATGGTAATGAACTAAATAATACATTAATTAATGAATATACTTTACCTATTTGGAAGTAATATATGCAGGAAGCCTTATGCAGAAGAGCTGACAATCTGTTTTCATGTTGCTGCAGTATACAATGTGTGTTTTGAGTGCCGTGGAGCTGCTGTGTAAGTGTCAGCAATGTGTGCAGTGTGTAGTGTAAATAGTGTGCATGAGCGAGGAAAATGCGTTAGGGTAGCTGTGTACTTCCGCCTTCTGTAAGTTAGTGTTGTAAAATGCTGCCTAATGTGTGGTACACGGCTGTTGGAGATTTAGCGTCCTTGTTCTTGGACCTCGTATGGCTTTTTTGGAAAATCCTTATGTGTTTGGTGGTGTTTTGAGTCTTTAGGGTCCTATAGCCTTGTTTTGGGTTTTTTCGGCGGCCATTTTTTCTCTTGCTTAGGTGATTTTCGGGTGTCTAAACTCTGGAATTTGGATTTAAATGGAGGTGTAACTTCACTTGCAGAGGTCCTGGGTGCCCCCTCTTGCCGTGGGTAGACTTTTTATGTGTTTGTTGTGTGTATTTATTGTGTTTTTAATGTTTTCTGGTTTGCGCGGGTCGGCCGTTAAAGTCGTACTTTTGCGAGGTCGTAATGTATTTGTGTGTTGTAAGTCCGTAAATGTTGCGAGGTCCGCAGTTGCTGGCAAGGCCGCAGCGTTAGCAAAACAACTTTTGACAACCCGCAGTTATGACAAATATATATGTGATCCCCTAAATGCCACTGACCACTCAGTAACCATGCATACTATTATAAGTTCGATCCTAATATCAAGTAGCTGAAACAACCAGGATAAACTAAATTCTATTCTTTATTAGGGGTGTTTCAAATCCCCCAAAACTTTGTGTACTTGTGTTGTTTTGTATATTTAGTTAATATATTGTTAAAATATTACCTGTATTATAATGTTTAAATTTCTGCAGAAGCAGTCAAAAAGTGAAAAAATAGACATCTAATAAATATGTGGCAATACTCTTTCTACTACTGTGCTGTGTTACTTATAAATCATCTTACTCATATTAAGTACCCAGTGATGGTGCTTTAATAAGTCAGCAGAGAAAATATACAAATATAGAGCCTCATTTAGTTGAGCTTTCGGGAGATCTGGGCTATTCAAGTTATTTTGCTATTCAATTGGCGTCTTTTTGAGGGCTCCGATTGGGATACGGCCTCCAATTCACTGCAATGGTTCACATCACAAGTTAATGCCCCTCCAAGCCTTTGATCTTGAGTTGCGCCAAAATCACAAATTGCTATTCATTGGTTTGATTCCCCCTCTCAAATCAAACCGTCAAGACAGCAAATGGCAAAAGTCGAAACACAAGGTACCAAGGAGGACTCCCAAAGGGCTTAATGACATGTCCGGAGCACTTTAAATGCACATATACACACACTACTGTACTTTTATTAAAAGGGAAAGTGATGATAGGTCCTAGAATTAACAGCACAACATTCTCAAGCTCCATTGTCAATATTAAACACTTTATTTCATGTTTCATTTCTGTGTTATATCGATCCCGGCAATCAATTTGTTAATACATATAATGGAACTCGCATATAATAGAATATCATATTTACAGGTTTATCATTATTGCAATATTTTAGGAATGTGGGTATGATCGTAACATCGTAATTCAAGCCTGTAGGACTTTGAAATCCAACCTTCAGTTTTTATTGCTAATGATAACGATCTGTGTTACCATTGGCTGTTCTTAACTCGGCCTAATTGATCATGTTCAAGCTCGCAAATGCTACATACGATGGCATGTTTTCCGAATTTCGCTATCGGCCCCTAACTTGCGGTCTTGTTGAAATGAATAGCACCATAAGTCGCGGCCGCTGTGGGCCCATATCAGGCCCGCAGACTTACGGCCTACATCCCAGAAGTTACGGCCTCTGATTTGAATTAGGCTTATAATATGTAGTGTGATTACTGCAACTAATTATAATCCTGACATTATAGTATTATAGGCCCCTATTCAATTACAACAGTTACAGAGCGATTCAATTGAACAAGGCCGCAATTTAAGGGCCGAAGCCTCAAACCTATAATTCCTTGTTTCGTATGTAATGCTTCTGGGTATTCGCCTGATGAAGCTCACCAAACTCAAGTAAAGCTGTAATTTGAGATCCTGTCACAGGCCAATTTACTAATATGAACCGGATAACACTAATGCACTCCACGAAAAAAGACTTTAAAAGCCTGAGGAAACTGTAAGTCCTTGACTGTGCTGTAGCTGAGCAATTGAATACACAGGTATAGGCGTTGATGGGTTTCTAAACTTTGGAGAGAGGGACAGAGAGAGAGAGAAGGAGCTGTTTTGTAAGCTTTTGGCTATTTTGACTACTAAGAAATATTAACACTTAATTTACAACACACATAACTACTGAAATTACATAATTTACACACATAGATTAAAACGTACACATAGCTATACATAGCAATAGGCCACAGCACATCTACATCCCCCAATACCCGCACCTCCCCCCCCGAAACCCATACTATAATACACATAATACACACATTCTTGTTTTACCTCATACACATACACGTATATATTATATTGATTTATCCTTATATTAATTTCATAATTTCCAGGAGGGTAAAGGAGGGGAGGATGAAAGCGAGGACAGAGAGGGGAACACTGGAGGAGGAGAGGAGGAGAGAGAGGAGAGGAGGAGAGAAGGAGAGTGAGAAGAGGAGGAGAGAGAGGAGAGGAGGAGAGAGAGGGAAACACTGGAGAATGAGAGGAGGAGAGGTAGAGGTATGGAGAGAGGGAGAGGGGGAGGCAAGTCAGGGAGGAGAAGTAGAGGGGTGGGAGAGCAGGAGGGGGGAAGGATGTGCCCCCAGATGTAGAACACCAGGAGTAGGGGCAGAGGGTCAGGGGCCTGATCCCAGGGAAGGAGGTATGAGGGACTGGCCCAGGGAGTGAACAGTGAGGTCAGGAACCACAGGCACAATTGGAAGTGCAAGAGGTTTTGCCAAAGTACATGGCACCCATTAATACCCGAGAGGAGTTTAAGATCCTCCTCAGGGTAATCCGTGCCTGCTATGGCATCATACATGGTGGGAGAACCCTGCAATGCGAGTATCATATACAGCATCACACCCTCATATGCACACACATGAACCCCACACACATAGATAACTGACATACAATAGCACTGTAAACTCTCTGGTTATGACTAAAGATATATGGGGCAGTAATAACCATGTAAATCCAGGAAGCAAATATATCATTATCATAATTGTTATCAATGAAATGTCTGTCCAATACCTGCAGTTAAAACTGATTCTGAATAGCAGTCGCCAAATAAATGAAGATTGATTTGACATCTAAAAGAGCATACATGTATGGGTGTGCACACTGTGGCATATGCAGGTACAGACTCTGACAGACTGCATATGCGTGTCATGTACTAGCCTAGCCTGGGCTATTTTCATCTGCATGTTAACAACCATTGCTGAGAATTGGTCACAGATTGGTCAGACTCACACACTGCACAGATGATTCAGATGAGCATGTGTCCTAAGGAACTGCAGGTGGCACACCGCACCAGCATTACATATATTGATGTGAGCCATGATCCACAATGCTCATGATACAGGTCAATGTTTATCTGCGTAAAATATTCACCACAGCCAGTTACAAGTGACCATGATGACATGGATATGGAAACATGCAGCAAACAATTGTTTAGAGAACCCAAACTCAAACACTAATGTGCTTTCAATTTAATACCCAGGAGGCCTAGCCCGCCCACAGAGACACATGTGTTGGCTCTGCTGGAAGAGGAACCACATTCACCAAGTGGTGGTTGGGGAAGCTGAAAATATTCCAGAGGCCCTGGGACCATCACAAGAAGCTGGTCCATCAGCAGCATGACTGCCACACAATGTGGGAATCTCCCCCCAAACACATCACACGCATCATGGGCACATTCTCAGCCTTTTCACCCATCTCCACCTCACATGTCATGGAGCCAGCAACCACCACCACCACCTCCACAGATGTTCTGGTACTGGAGACCACCATCTGCAGGCCCACCACTGCCACCTGCTCCGATACCATGGATGCCTTGGCAGGACCCCACCACTCCTCCAGTCCCAACCTGAGCTAACCCAACCTGGGCTACACCATCGCCCCGGCCGAAACCATCACCACGGCTGACACCAAAACTACCACCACGGCCATCACCAACACTATAACCATAGCCCACACCGACACCATCACCTCCGGCACCTCTGGCATCACTATCCCCATGGGCACCTTTGGCATCAACATCCCCACCAGCATCTCTGGCATCACCACAGTCCATTGAAAGGCCCACTATGTCCAGCGACAGACCTTACACCCCCTCACAAGCCACTTTAAGAGAGCTCGTGCACCAGATCCAGAGTGAGGATGAAAGTCATTCTACCATAATGGAAAACCTGCCACTCCAGATGGAAAGGCAGAATGACATTACGACCTCTCTCGTTGACAGCATCAGATCGATATGTGGTGAGAGGAGGAGGCACAATCGAATGATGGAGAGGTATTAACAAAAGGCAAATAGGGACAGACAAGCCAAGAGAACACTGAAGCGGATATGGGATTTGGCAGAAGGCCAGGTCATATCTCTCCAGCCTTTGGCTCCACAGGTCCACCACCATTACAACTAGAGCCTGTGGCCTCCTTATCACACAAGATGGACACACCCCTTATTTCAACGCCTCCTCCACATGGTAGAGGGAGTAGGTGCATAGGCATAGAAGGTGGGAGCCCAGTGCTGAAAAATAGGAGGTAGACAAGACTAAACTAATATAATTTGGTATAAATGTTTACCTGCTATTGCCTGGCTACAGAGTGTGTAAATGTATGGTTATGCTGAATATTTCAGCAATTGATCTTCAATGTGGATTGCCATTGAGATGAGGTGTTAGAGTGAATGCAAATAGTGTTCTGATTGATATCTTGTCCATGTCTCTGTAGGTCTTAAAAGTTCAATCTCACGAACATGAAGGCATTTTCCTCAGCCTCCTCTTTCTGTTTTCCAGATTCTGGTCATCTATTTGGGATTATTCCTTAATATATGAAAACACACTGTGTGTGGAACAGCTTTGTATGACATTATTCATGACTTATTGCATCTGTTTAATTGAGCAGATTATAACCAAAAGAAAGCCCTTCTTCTCTCTACCACTCTTGTCACCTCCTCTCACTCCTGCCTCTAGGACTTTTCTCGTGCTGCCCCAATTCTCTGGAACTCCTTGCCTTGCTCCACCAGTCTATACTCCTGCCTTAAATCCTTCAAAACCTCACTAAAAACACACTTCTTTAAAGAAGCCTATCACCTTCGATCCTAACATGCACAACACCTCTTTCTCCCTATTGTATCACACACAAACCTCAACCTCTAGACTGTAAGTCTGCGCGTTTCAATCCTGCAAGGTGCTTTGGGGAAAGAACTATGGACACCGAATTCCAATCTCAAAGACAGGGTCCTCCATTATTTGCAATGTGTTAACTTTGAATTTGTTGTTTCCTGGAACTTAACTTATGTATATTGCTATGGAACAAGTTGGCGCATTACAAATAAACGATAATAATAATAAGCGCTATGTGCATTACTGGTTATTTCGATTAAATGGAGCAATTTCTGATGATCCCTTTTCATCAGATTCCAGTTGCATTTGTGTAGTGACCACATGTGGCCCTGGTAGGTGCTATGCATCATGCTTATTCTAGACTTGACATTACCCCCTTTTTGTATCCGCTTTTTGCACAAAAAGCTTCTTGCCCTTCCGGGATCCACCCACACCACACTCATGATAATAATGCACAGTCTTGTCCATTTGTGAGTGTGCTCTGTGTACGAAATAAAGCTTTGTTGTACCATTCTTACCTTGTCAGTGTGTTTTCAATGGTTGGGTTTTTGGGACATCCACATACATCACATTTGTGTTACATTCCTATATATGTAAACTAATGAGTTACTATGCAATATATCAATACATATTATAATAATAATAATAATCACATATATAGTTGTGAGCAGGCGAGCCAGCTAGAGCCGTTGCTCACGCTTGCGGGCTCGCATAGCGAGCCTGCGGCCCTCGCAAAACGAGGGCCACAGTTGCTGACATGGAGCGCCGAAGGTGTATTCGCCACACACTGTGAGCTGACAGCACAGTGAGGAGCAGAAATCTGCAGCGTCCAGAAGGAGGCGCTGGGCGGGACTAGATGAACGGTGGGGCGGAGCTGGTTATGAAGTGGGTGGAGGTGGATGTGTATAGGGCGCCGTTGCTGAGGGCGTGCCTTAAGTGAGATGGGCGGGACTCTAGATGCATCGGGAGCGGTAGAATGTGCGGCTGTTTGTGCAGTTTGCGGGTTGATTTCAAGTAGGCGGGGCTGGAGATGCGGTTGGGCGGGACTCCAGATGCTCTTGGCGGGGTTGTAGTTGCAATCGGCGGTACTGGAAGAGCAGTAGGCGGGATTGGAGGTGCAATGCGCGGGGCCGCTGTACTGTGCATGCCCAAGGCCTCGGCAGGAAGGGGCCCTCTCACAAGGCCTCTCATTGTCTGGCTTCAGCAGGGCCTCTTCGGGAGTCGGCACAAGGCCTGAGCGTGTGGGTGATTATTTACTATGGTATGACTGGGTGCTGGGCTGCCTGCACAAGAAGTGAGTGCAGGGCATGGCCAGGGTGGGCATGGGAAGTGTAACTAATGTGAGGCCATGAGCAGTGCCCACTAATATCTATAGAGGGTATCAGCATTGTATTATTATAGACTGGCAAGTATTAGGTTAATAGTGGGTCCTAGGAGCCAGGCAGGATAGTTAGGAGCCAGATACTGGTTATAATCAGTGGCACTGATGGTACCAGCATTGTATTATTATATACTGGCAAGTATTGGGTTAATAGTCGGTCCTATGAGCCAGGCAGGATAGTTAGGAGCCAGCTACTGGTTATAATCAGTGGCACTGATGGTATCAGCATTGTATCACATATATAGTTGTGAGCAGGCGAGCCAGCTAGAGCCGTTGCTCATGCTTGCGGGCTCGCGTAGCGAGGACCTCAGTTGCTGGCATGAGCACAGGCGCTCCTTGCCAGCAACTGCAACACTCGCAAACTTCACGTCGTAACGCAAAAAACATACGAGACACGTTACCACACATTACGACCTCGCAAAAATCGTCCGCAACCCGCGAACATGAATAAATTAAAAACACAATAAATACACACAACACATACATAAAAAGCTTACCTACAAGCAAGAGGGAGCATACAGCAAGAGGGAGCATCATTTAAGTCAAAATAAAAGAGTTTAGACAATAAAAAATTCTCTAAGCGAGAAAAAAAATGGCCGCCGAACAAATCGAAAACACATGCAAAGCACCCCAAGAAACTCGCAAAACACCACAAAATACCTACGGATATTCCGCTGACGCATACCACACATTACCCGCCATTTTAGAACAATGCGGAAGTACATAACTACTCTAACGGTTTGGTCTCGCGCACACACACTATTACACTGCACACATTCATCACGCTTACACAGCAGCTCCACACCACTAATGCTGCAGCAACATCAAAACAGATTGCCAGCTCTTCAACACAATGCTTCAAAATAGGTAAAATAAATTCATTTATTAATGTATTATATATTTCATTATTATACACCAAACAGCATTAGATACCTTACAATTTCATTGCCGTCATTTTTTGACAGGCAATTCTCTAGTAATATAATAATATAGGATTAATACACATGAGAGGTCCAGTTTGTGATACTGTGGAGTATCAACATTCCCCTAAAGGGCTGATGAGAATATGACAGGTGATAATGTGAATTGATTGATAGCAAAACACTTGATGAGATTTGACCGAGTGATAATGAGTATACATCTTGGCACATGGCCACCATCAATCACATGGGACTTTCCAGGATGGTGTAGCGGAGATTACCCCTGATGGAGATGAGTTGGCTGTTTCTTCACATGCCTCTGCACAGCCTCCATGTGTGTTTACCGATGGGTTAGAGTAGATTAGTGTGGTGTATGTTCCCCTGGTACTTCATATTTGTCATGTGGTGGTGTAATTTGGCCACTATTTTTGGTCCCAATCTAGATCTGATAAGTGAGATGTATATAAGAATATCTTTGTATTTTTAGAGTCCACATTAGAGCCTCTGTGAATGAGAAAGGGATAATATGGCAGGCACTTTCATGTTTTTGTGTTGCAATTGCTTTCAGCATTTTGCAGCAAGACTTTTCATATTGGCATATGCATGACCTTTCAAACATATGAGAATATAAAATATCAAACATATCAAACAAGGCCTATTTGTTCCTTGGGAATTATTGTGCAATGAATTATAATGCCTACCATTGCTTTTCCCATATTTAAAAGTCCATTGGTGTGTTTTAAATGACTTTTGCAGTGTTGCAAACTAGTGTGTTAGCCCTTTGCGGGTCCTATTTGGAACCCGTAATGTATTTGGCTACATTTGCCGTTTGGAACTTTGAAAGCAATTGCGTCCTCGGGGAATTATAGCAATTGAATAGTGATTTGCGATTTTAGCAAGTGTAACATTTGCAGGCTTGAAAATTCAAATGCTTAGATGGTTTGGGAGTTACGATTTCGACAACTGCAGGGATTCTCAGCCTGTAACCCGCAAATCGCTTGTGGATATCTAAAAGATACCAATTGACTAGAAAATTAGTTTACGGGCTACATTATGGGCTCCAGTAACCAACAGGGGGCCATAGTAACACAATGGTTTTATAGATATAATTTAGGTGGAATTTTAAAACATATCTACTAAAAGTTTTGTTTTAGTTTATTCTGGTTGTATCAGATACTTGAAATAAGGCTACAACTTCAGTGCACCAATGAGTAGGGAACCCTCTGTCATTTTTTTAAAGGGCCACTTAATTCAGTACAATTTGGACCACATCACAGTAAAGATCTCCTAAAAGCATGTTGAAACATTTTTGAATTTCTAAATATGTGCATTTTTCACTGAGATATCAAATAAATTAAGTCTATGTTTACATGTGTCGCTGACTGCCAGACCTGCAGTTACAGCTCTGTATTGTGAGCAAAAGAAAAAGAAAGGTCATTCCTTAAGAAATCCATCTGTGCAGAGTATGGAATGTTGGAATCATCTAAGCAGGTCTGTTATGGGTCAGTAAGTATTTTTACTTATGCAACATCCAGTAGGCAGGATATGCTTTGTTACGTAAACAGACATAAAACTTTAGATTTTTTCGTTGTTATTAGGGTAATTTAAAAATATATATATATCATTTTAACATACTATCTTGTGCTCTTTAACACAATGAAGTACATACAGTCAAGTAAATGGCCCTTTAAGTAAAAAGTCTGCACAATTTCATAAGGCTGAAATATAAAAACATATAAAACAATGTCTAATTTAATAAATTAATTTCAAAATTACTTTCATAAAAAAAATCTGTTTTTGTAATCTTAAAAATGCATCATGTTAAAGTGTATAGTACAATGTCTGTATGTTGAAGAGTGTTTTATGATAAACGTAAACACTTAAGCTATTATTACAGCTTTAGGCATGAGTAGCTCTTGAAATGTTACGTTACAGAAGCACCAGCTATCCTTAGACATACCATTGCAGAACAGCACTCTAGGTGCCTGTTTTTACAAACCTTCATCCTGTTTCTGACTTGCTGGGTTAAATTCCCAGTTGTGGAATAACCACAAGCCAATTAGAATTTAAATTGTTGTGCAGCCCAGATCTAATTGACGTCTCTCATTTTATTTTTAGCATTTGAATTAAACTGTATATCCATGCAGGGTATAATCATGTTTATTTAAGAGCAATGCATTTCTCATTGAAAAAAAAACAGAGTCAAAAATACTAGACCATACTACTAAAATGAGAAAGTGGGTGTTGTGCATATTTGCAATTGAGAATATCGTCCAAGTTTACTGTTTGATTTAAGTGTCACACGCAACATTAAGCAGTAATTTGCATGAATAACACGTTTGTAAGTTGTAAGTTATTTCATGAAAAAATACACATATAAATAAATATAATTCCACATTGTTGTTATTAGAAAAATAAAGTGAAAGTGTTAGATAAATTAACTTGAAAGTTGTGTTTATTAAGTATATATTAAGTGAAAATGTATTTATCTCCCATGATTAATTATCTCTCACAATGGAGGAGTTATAACGTGCTCAGTTTAGTATAGATTAGAATAACAGTAAGACTTCAACACTCCTCTGTGATATTATTTATCCAAATGGCATAAAGTTAATAGGAGAGAGGAATGACTTTTTCATGTCATTTATGCTGAAACTACCAAACTTTCAACCTGCTATCTAACACTTTCACTCAACATATGTATTAACAATGAATGATAGATAGATAGATAGATAGATAGATAGATAGATACATAGAGGGATAGATAGATAGATAGATAGATACATAGAGGGATAGATACAAACACATTTTTCATTTGTTGTTTAAAAATGTCACAAGAATCCTTCAATGACAATATTTGACCACTTTATGCAGTTACTCTAGTTTACTCTTTCTCTCTTTCTCTCTCTCGCGCTATTGACGCAGTTTAAAATAGGGCCCCATTACAATCAGATAACGTTGATAATTAACTTGTCGAGTTGACACGTTATTACCAATGTTAATGTTTCAATCCAAATCAAAGAAAAATTCATGCGTTGGCATGCTAGGTCTAGCTGTCACATTCAAATGTCCCTCCAAACCATCCCAATCAGAGATTCCTGGTGCTTCACGCAAGTTAGTAACTGTGCATATAGCCCTTTTTTTCTCCCCAATCCTACGTGTAACTCTGACCACCCGTAGAGACATAAAAATGCCTCTGAAAATGATTCAAGCGCCAGATCTGACATTATAATCTGTGTAACACCACAAGTGAGGTTATGAGACTTGGTTTCTCATATCCAATATAATTAAGGTGTTAATACCACCCTAACACACTAAACATCCCCTATACTTGGTGGATCTTATGGATGTTCCCTTAATACCCCTACCCCCTTTGTCTATTTTCAGTGTCCAAATGTTTCAAATGTTATGATAATTTAAAAATATTTGAATTATTAAGGGTTGTGTATCCTTTGATATATTTGATATAGGTAATCCTAATAATGCCTCTTCTGGTTTTCTAGGGATAGGGAATCCTGTGAGTGTTTCTAATATTGAATATGTTTCTTCTCATAGTTGTGACATTTTAGGATATTCACATAGAGCATGTTTTAAAGTTCCAGCTGCATCACAGCCACTGAAGCATTTATCATTAAATGATGATCTTACTGGAGTAAGATGCCATCTCATTAATGTTTTATAGGCATTTTCTCTTAAATGTATATTAAGTGAAGAATTATTTAAATTTCTAATGATTTTATCCCATTGTTATTCGTTAAGAGATATATTAAGTTCTTTTTCCCAAGCTGTCTTATGTGGTAATTTAGTAACTGTATTTTGCTTGATCAAATAATCACATATTACAATTGTCGAACCACAAGACGTCGTCACGCTTTGCGTGGTACGTACCACTTAGGGGATGAGCGCCGCCAAAGGCGCTCTTCTCCTGCGAGCCTCGCATAGTGCTCATTGTCTGCGAGCCTCACGAAGCAAGGCGAGTAGTGGAGGCAATGAAACACGCAGGACTTAGCCTCCAAACACTTAGGAAACGAGGGATCGCCTTAGGCTGGAAGCACTTGACGAACGCAGGACTTAGAAAAATTTACAAGATGCGGGACTTAGAAAAAACAAAATACGAGATAGGAAAAATACGAAGTTAACGGCCGAACCACGCAAAGCAATAAACACAACAAAAAATACAACAAAAACATCACACACAGCACGGGGGAATAGCCAGGACGTCTGGAAGTGAGGTGAAACGCAAATTTAAGTCGATTTTGCAGAGTTTCGGCACTCGAAAATCAGCTAAGCGATAAAAAATATGTCAGCCAAACAAAATTAAAAGGAGGCTACACGACCCTGGACCGCGCAAAAACCCTGCCAACCGCGTACCTCTTTCACTCAGGAACGTAGGAGGTACAAAATACACTATTAACAAGGACAGCAAATGCTCGAGAATCGCGTAGCACATAGACAAACGACGCTATTTTATAATTCTAACTTGCCACTAGCAACATTACGCATCTACAGTATCGCTTTACACAAATAAACCAACGGTTTGCCATCGTGCACGCAGCCTACTTCTAATGCACTGTTACAACATTCATAAAACTATCTCCTCAGCCCAGCAACAGTTCCACTGGACATTATATGCTGCAGGACAATAAAAAGAGATTGTTAGCTCTTCAGGCTATTGACTGCTAGATATATGAATTACAAATAAGTAAAGTATATTAATTTATTAATTAACTAATTCATTGATTATGATTTAAAAATATATAGACATATGTATCTGTCTTTATGATGAGCGCCGAAGGTGCTCCGACGAGCAAAAGTACACCAGAGGAGTGGCCCGCAATGAGCGCTGAAAGGTCCTCCCAGTACAAAAAGCTTGACATTGGGTAGCAAACAGCATTGTTATGGCTTCAAATTTTATTGCTCCATCATTTTTGACGGACAAGTCGCTAGTTATAAATAATAGAGATTTTTTTTTTACCATTGGAATTATGAATACAACAGTTTTCAAATGGTGTTTAAATGGCTACATTTTATTTTCATAGTTCATTAATTTATTCTATCTGAATTTAACCATTCCTTTTGTGGAAATTTAAACTGTTCTTTGAATAGATCTGGAGACCATGTAGAAGTTTTTGTAAACATTTCTGCTACTATAAACAATTCATTTGACAAGATGTATTTTTTTCTATATTCCTTATGGAATAACCATAATGAAGTAAGCTAAGAACCTTCCATTAATAAATGTGTTCTTTTGTTAATTTGTTTCCATAAAGTTAAAGAGTGTGATATACATTGTATTTTTATATTGATTTTGAATTTCAAAATGTTCCACAACACTTGGGGCCTTATCCAATTAAAAGCCAGCAGTTGCCGTAAGTCTGCAGGCTTGAAATTTGCAGAGCGATTCAGTTGACCAAGCCCACAACTTACGGGCCGAAAGCCTAAACCGTAGACCATGCAATCGTAAGTAGCATTTCAGGGCATGATCATGATCAATTAAGCAAGGCCGTAACTACCGAATTAGAAACAGCCAATAGTAAATGAGACCGTCATCATGACATCAGTAAAACATGGAGGTCAATCAATTAGCCTTTAGAAGTCCGATATGCAATCAGACTCACAATCCGGCAATGTATAAAATAATAAAAATGAATGGCGATAATGTTCTGGTCCATGTGGGTGGCCTGATATGTATTAACTCCTTGATTACCGAGATTGATATAACACTTGGGACTTGGGACTGGGACAGTTGTACAATTAATTCTAATGTCTATTTTCGCTTTCTCCATCTTTTAAAGTGCCGTATTAATTTTTTTATTTGCATTTACAGTGCTACGAACAGGTGTTTAACCCCCTTGTGGGTCCTTTCAAGTACCCGTAGGATTTTCTTCTACATTTGCCATTTACGGGTGCAAAAACATTTGCGGGCTTGAGGAACTGTAGCAATTTTCTATTTTAGCGACTGTAACATCTGCAGGCTTGTAAGATCAAAGGCTTAGTTGGGTCAGAGTTATGATTTTAACAACCACAGGGATTTTCAGCCCGTAACCCGCAGATCGGTAGCGAAAAGACGCCAATTGAATCGCAGATTAGGTTACGGCTACATTACAGGCTCCAGTAACAAACAATTGCTCAATTAAATATGGCCCCAATTGCATGAAAATATTTTGTTCTTTAAGAATATTTTACAATTTCTACCCAACATGATGAAAAAATCAAATCTTGTTAATGGGTTAGACTCTTGGAGCCTCATTTAATTGAGCAATTGTAAGTTACAGTAGCCCAAGCTGTTTTTTTTTTTTTTATATTTTCACCATAATTCTAATCCTAATTTTCATTCTGTACTCTCTGAACCCTGTATAAATCGACATGTCTTCTACTTTCCTGTGTTCAAAACAGATTCAGTGTCTATGCTTAAGCTCCATGTATCTCATTGTGAAAGTCCTTGCTGTTCTCAATAATAATTAAATGACAATATGAAGAATATCTAAAAATTCAATTTACTATTCCAGCAGCTTTTTCTATTTTAATACGCATTACTTGTAAAGAAGTTGTTAAAGCTTCTTTTTTGCATGTTTTTTAAATATGGATCAATAAACAACATTAGTAGCTATGTAATCCACGAGCATAACAATACATGTAATTTTTTGCAGGCTGTGTATAGAATGTTCCTTCTTGTCTGGCTTCAACAGCTCCTGCGCCTGAAAGCAAAGTTATCTCCTAAAAAGGTTATGGGATAGAGATATTTATAAAGGAAGTGACAAAATAGATTTTCTTAATTTCAATTAAGCAACTACAAGAAATGAAGGAAGTGTGTCCAAATTGTAGAATTGAAACTCAATGAATGGACCCAGATATAATTTCAGGAAACTCAAGTAGATCTTTTTTCTCTTCCAAATAGCGACAAACATGTATGCAGTTTAGAAAGTTTTTTCCAAGAGACTGTAAGTACAATGCCTGCCCCAAATGCTACTAATTTCAAGTTATTATAATTGTAGCTATTACAGTTTTGAAAAAAAAAATCATGTTTTATAATTAAAATGCCCATAAAAACCTTATAGAAAAATAATTTATTATAAAACTATATCCAACCTTTTCAATGTTGAAATGGAAATAAAACTATGTATAATATGCTCAGTGCTGTAGGACAGTTGTAGGACTATATACAATATTCCAAAATAGTGCCTTCACATCTTGAAGATGTCATTTCTCTGGTCCTTGCAATACAACACAAGGGGTATTTTATGAGATTTTATAAGAGAAGATATTCGGTCACTCAAACATCATGTTTACATTTTTAATTCCACTCTGCAATGAGCTTTTGACCGGCATAGTGCTGGGTAGTGATTGGTAGGTTTAACTGTTAGTGGAGGAGTTTCAGGTTTATTAAAAGTGTATTTTCCCTTTCCTGTCAGTTGTCAAGCAGAAGCACGTTGTATTCACATCCCTCCAGCATGGTATCACCAGTGATAACAACTCTAGTACAGTCACTGCCTGTCCAAGCTGCTATTCATGGGCCCCATAGTACAAGCATTGACCAGTAATGATCCTGGTAATTTACCTACAGTCCCTTTATCTAATGCTCCTGTGATTTCTCAGGGTTATCCTGTGCGCAGGTCAAGACACCCAGGAGGAGAATTTCAAGTCCCAAATCCATGTTGAGACGTTCTACTCGTTGCAGATGGGCTCATTTATTATCTCCCATCCAGTCTGTTGCTCGGTGTTTCCCCTCTATTCTCTCTCCCCCCTCTACTGTTATTACCTCCTCTGTCCATGATGTTGATTGCCTGAATCACCATTATGTGGTATGGTAACAGTGAGTTGGTTGTTCCTGAGGCTTTCTGGGCATGCGGTTCCTTGAGGCCTATGGTGGTGGGGCTCCTTCTGGATTTGTAAGCAAGTACCTCTGTTTTGGTTTTCAAATTTCAGGGGGTAGCAGGCTGCCTTAAGATGTCAGTGCAGTGCTATGGAATAGTGTGTAAATGCAGAGAAACGTCTAAATGCAGTGACATTTCTGTCTATAAGTGTATGTGATACTTTCTAAAGTACTGTTTATGCACAGTACAAAAATACACACTTCATTTCAGATTTCAGATATAGCAAAGGAAAAGGAAGAGTTGTAAATGGGGCGTGGGTGGCACACAAATCTGAATGGACCATGGACAGCTTAAAAGCTAAATACTTGCTAAGAAGGAGGATATAAAAGTATCTATGCAGCAGTCTAGGACTATGACTGCAAAAACCATGAATGTTTACATTATTCTAATGTACAACACCTTAAATAGAAATGATAAAGATGTAAATGTTTGTGTTTTATCATTTTGTATTGGTGCATTATTTTTTCAGCACAGTACAATATTATACAGTGTAATTTACATACATGTAGTACACTGTATGCGAATCCTAGAATCTAGACCAATCGTGGTCCACTGGAGAAGGAATTGGCAACCCACTCCAGTATCTTTGCTAAGAAAACTTTCTGTGCAGGCACAACCAGAGACATAACAATATGAGACCGGAAGATGAGCCCATCAGGTCAAAAGGTGCCTACCACATTACTGAGGAAGAGCAGAGGGCAAGTACAAGTAACACCACATCTAATGAAGTGGTTGGGCCAAAGCTGAATCTGGAATTATAGAACTGTGAACCAAGGCAAACTAGATGTGGTCAGAAATGAGAGGACAAGGTTAAACATTGATATCCTGGGAATTGTTGAAATTAAATGGACTGGAATCGGACATTTCACACCAGACAAACACCAGATCTTCTACTGTGGTCAAGAATCCTGCAGAAGAAATGGAGTAGCCATAATAGTCAATCAAAGAGTGGCCAAAGTTGTGCTCGGTTACAACCCAAAAAATGACAGAATGATTTCAATTTGAATTCAAGGTAAGCCATTTAATATCACAGTGATCCAAGTCTATGCTCCAACCATGGATGCTGAAGAGGCTGAAGTTATCCAGTTCTACGAAGACATTCAGCCCATCATAGATAACACCAAGAAAATATGTCTCTATCATCATAGGAGATTGGAATGCTAAAGTAGGGAACCAAAATACAACTGAAATAACTGGCAAACTTGGCATTGGAGTACAAAATGAAGCAGATCAGAGATTAGTAGAAGTTTGTCAAGATAATTCTCTGGTCATAGCAAACAACCTCTTCCAACAGCCTCTGAGATGACCTACACATGGACATCACCAGATGGACAACATAGAAATCAGATTGACTATATACTTTGCAGCCAAAGATGGAGAGGCGCTATACAGTTAGCAAAAACAAGACCTGGAGCTGACTGCGGCTCAGACCATGAGCTTCTTATTGCAAAGTTGATCATTAAACTGAAGAAAAGAGGGAAAATCGTCAGATCAAGTAGATAAGAAATAAAAAGTACCCTTTGTGAATAAGCAGTGGAAGTAAAGAATACATTTAAGGGACTAGACATGGAAGATAGAATGCCTGAAGAACTTTAGACTTAAGTTTGCAACATAACCCAAGAATCACCAACAAAGAATATCCCTAAAAGAAAGAAAAGTAAGAAGTCAATCTGGCTGTCTGATGAGGCTTTGAAAGTAGCCCAGGAAAAAATGAAAGCGAAAGGTAGTGGAGATAAGAAAAGATTTGTCCAACTGAATGCAGAATTCCAGAGGATAGCAAGAAGAGACAAGGAGACAATCTACAATGAGCGATGTAAAGAGATTGAAGAAGATAACCGAATGGGTAAATCAAGAGATCTCTTCAAAAAAATTGGTAACCTAAGAGGCACCTTTCATGCAAAAGTGGGCATGATAAAAGACAAAAATGGTAGGGACTTAACAGAAGAAGATCAGATAAAGAAGAAGTGGCAGGAATACACTGAAGATCTATACAGGAAGGATCTTAACAGCAGTGCTTAAATTAAGACAGACTGTTCACTGGAAGGTATGATCATGAGGCTGAAACTCAAATGTTTTGGCCATATCATGAGATGGCAGGGTTCCCCAGAAAAGACTCTGATGCTGGGAAAGATTGAAGGCACAAGAAGAAGGGGATGACAGAGGTGGGGATGGATAGATGAGGTCACTGAAGCAATGAACATGAACTTGATGGAGCTCAGAGGGGTAGTGACTAAGAGATGCACCTTGCGTGCTGAGGTCGATAGAGTCACGGAGAGTCAGATGCGACTAACGCCAAAAACAACAGCAATGAGAATCCCAGAATCTAGCCCATTATTTCCTATTAAGTGAGCTCCATATGAATTTAATTTGAAGATGTTTCAGGAGGACACAAACCTAGTATAATAAGGATGATGGTGGTGGTGTGTTTATTTATATAAATAAAATCTATGCAACTACACAGTGTGTATATGTATGCTGCAATCTCTCAGAGCAAATCTACTGTAATGATGTAGCCCAATAAGTAATACATTGTTGTACAATATGAAATATCTGAGTGAAAAAAGAAATTAAAAATAGTCAGTCAATGTTGTTTTAAAGGTCTAAAAGATTTCAATATTGCATATTCACTTCATGTAAAAATCTGTGAAACTGAATATTTCTTTTTTTTTGTAGATAAAATTCTACTAATCTCTGACCTGCTTATTTTTTTATTCCAAGGATAAGCCCTGACAGTTATTCTAGGTATCCTTTGGCTTCCTATATTAGCATTCCACCACTCCTATGATGAGAGTAACACATTTTCTTGGTGTTACATCTAGGTGTTAAACATACTTGTAGAATTGGACAACTTCAACCTCTTCGGCAACCTTGGTTGGAACATAGACCTGGATCATTGTTATGTTAAATGGCTTTCCTTGAATTTGTATTGAAATCTCTTTTTTAATTGTAATCAAGCACTGATTTGGTCACCCTTTGATTGATTACAGGGAAGAATACTGAAAATAAATGGACAACATTCAAATCCTTACTAAATAAACATACTCATCAGCATGTACCATGTGGACATAAAATGAATAGGAGTAAATCACATCCCATGTGGCTTAACAATGACTTAAAGATCATGATGAGGAAAAAGAAATATGCATTTAATTTATACAAGAAGGAGGGAACAGAGGCAGCTTTATGTGACTATAAGGAAATCAACAAGTCTTGCAAAAGGGCTATTAGACTGGCTAAAATAGAAAATGAGAAGTCAGTTGCAATGGAAAGTAAGACTAACCCTAAAATATTTTTTAAATATATTAATGGGAAGAAGGCCAGGAAGGAATCGATAGGCCCATTACAATGTGACACAGGCCATCTGATAATTAGTGACCAGGGAAAGGCAGATGAGCTAAATAGGTTCTTTTCGTCGGTTTACACAAGGGAGGTACCAGTGGTTGGGACACCGCAACATAATGGGGCTACACTACCTTTACTAAATAATTGGTTAACGCAGGAAGAAATAAAAAAGAGGTTGGAGAAAATAAATGTTAATAAAGCCCCAGGTCCTGATGGAATACATCCAAGGGTACTGAGGGAGCTGGGTTCTGTAATAGCCAAACCATTATATCTAATCTTTCAAGACTCACTCACTACAGGGTCTCTACCAGATGACTGGAGAAAAGCAGAGGTGATACCTATATTTAAGAAGGGATCTAGAGCAAATCCGGGGAATTATAGACCAGTGAGCCTCACTTCTGTAGTTAAGAAGCTTTTAGAAGGGTTAATAAGGGACAGAATACAAGAATATGTCTATTTGAACAGGATCCTAGGTAGCAGTCAACATGGATTTATGAAGGAAAGGTTGTGTCAGACCAATCTAATTAGTTTTTATGAGGAGGTTAGTAGGAACTTGGATCAGGGCAACTCAGTGGATGTAGTCTTTTTAGATTTTTCAAAGGCATTTGATACAGTGCCACATGGAAGACTAGTGAGCAAACTAAGGGATACAGGAATTGCAGTAAATATCTGCTCATGGATCGAGAGCTGGCTAATAAGACAGGAAGCAAAGGGTTGTTGTAAATGGAACATACTCCGATTGGTCTAATGTGATAAGTGGGGTTCCTCAAGGTTCAGTATTAGGTCCTCTCCTTTTTAACATATTTATTAATGACATTGAAGTAGGACTCGAATGTAGTGTCTCTATTTTTGCTGATGACAGTAAGTTGTGCAAGGTAATAAAATCAGATAATGATGTACTTTCCCTACAAAAGGATTTGCATAAATTAGAGAAATGGGCGGCTAAATGGCAGATGAGATTTAATACAAATAAATGTAAGGTTATGCATTTGGGAAGAGAACAATAGCCAAGCAATCTATATTCTTAATGGAGCAAATCAAGGGGTATCAGATATTGAAAGGGATTTGAGAGTACTAGTGGACAACCACCTAGGTAACAGCGCTCAAAGCCAAGCAGTGGCTACAAAGGCAAATAAAATATTAGCATGTATTAGGAAGGGTATAGAAGCCAGGGAAGAAGATATAATTCTGCCACTATACAAATCTCTAGTACGCCCTCATTTGGAATATGGAGTACAATTTTGGGCACCACCTCATAGAAAAGACATTTTAGAGCTGGAAAAAGTACAGAGAAGGGCTACAAAACTAAAAAGGGGAATGGAGGGGCTAAGTTATGAAGAAAGACTAACAAAATTAAACTTATTTTCGCTAGAAAAAAGGCGTCTAAGAGGAGATATGATTACGTTATATAAATACATCCAGGGTCAATATAAGGCTTTGTCAAGTGAACTTTTTGTAGCAAGAGATTTTCAACTGACAAGAGGACATCCTTTGAGGTTAGAGGAAAAAAGATTTCACCTTAAACAAAGAAAAGGGTTCTTCACAGTTAGGGTGGTTAAACTGTGGAATTCTCTACCAAAGGAGGTGGTGACAGCGAATTCGATAGACAACTTCAAAAAGGGGTTAGATATATTTTTGAATAAAGAGGGCATTCATGGCTATCCTAGATAACTAGCAAGGAATATTGATCCAGGGAGAAATTTGATCGCCAGTTTCTGGGGTCAGGAAGGAATTTTGCTTTTTTTTTTCCTTATGAGACAATTGGCAAAGTTTCAATGGTTTTTTTTTTCTGTTTGCCTTCCTCTGGATCAATTAACAATTAACAATAATAATAAATAGTCCACATTAAAAAGATCAATAGAGATCTAAAAAGGTTGAACTTGATGGACTAACTCTTTATTCATCCTCCAATACTATACTATTAATAATTATTTAATCAATAATGTAATTAATAACTAATCCGCATATTGCAGATCAGAGGAGATCTTAACAGGTTGAACTTGATGGACTGAAAGTCTTTTTTCAACCTTAATTACTATGTAACTATGTAACTATGTAACTATGATTGTGAGGGCTGCTCCATTTTTCTGCAAAATTCTTGACTCCAGTAGAAGATATGGTGCTTATTTGATATGAAATTACCCATTCCAGACCATTTGAGTTCACTTATTACCAGGATATCATGTCATCTTCTCGTGTTTTACCACTTCCAGTTTGCCTTGGTTCATAGTTGTAGCATTCCAGGTTAATATGCTGAATTGTCCTTTGCAGCAACAGACTTCCCTTTCCCATCCAGACACATCTATAGGGGGGCATCCTCTTGATTATGACCCAACCTCTCCATTAGATCTGGTGCATCTCCCATTATACTTTGATTCAAATTGCATTATTTCCTATGGGGGAAAACAGCATTTTTCACCTCATCGCAGGTAAGAAGTAAATACCTATCAAGCTTTCTGGCATCCATAATGCATTTTTTTTATATAAAAGCTCAGTCTTCTGAATCTTTGCTGTTTTGAGAAGGCCATTATAAGGTTAATTGTTGGGGAGAGCTGATTTGTAGTTAATTGCATTGCACTATGCAGTCAACTAATTATATTTTTAGTTTCTGTGAAATCAATCCTTTAAGAAAAAGTCACATCATTTACATGTTGGCATTTAAAGGCCTTGTGTGTAAAACAAATATAATTTTATGAGCTTTTGCAGCTCAGACATATATATAGTTTTGTGACTGATTTGATGTCTCTAGATCAATTAATATATAATGTGCGGTAGACGGCAAGCGTCTGTCTGAAATAGCTTCTTTTAGTAATAGCCAATGTACCGCACTGCCAAAGATTTAAGTTTTATTTTGGTTATACAAACCACGGCTGATTGGCAATTTTTCACAAGACTTGTTTATTAAATAATCCTTCATTTTAAGTGGTGCAATAAAGTCTGCCAAAACTGAAACAAAATTACAAGTATCTTCTATTCATTTTCTACTTAGAGGTTCTGGTCACAATCATTTTAATTTAACAGTTCATCTGAAGACCTACCACAGAATATTGTCAGTAGTGGAATCTACACTACATTAGTATTATGACTGTGCATATATGTAACAGCGGGCATTTTGCTTTCATGGCATTAACTCATGTATGTTTGTACAAGGTTTTATTAAATTACACAGAGCAACACAAGTAGATAGGTTTTCATTTTTGGGTTGTGAGAAAGCATTTTTATAATTTCATTGAGTCATATGTGATCGTGCCAACATATCCATTTGTACCTTAATATAGTTAATTGACACCACTCCATCAGTATTGCTATTTAACAGCTGTATCAATGTGACACAAACAGAGGTGTAGTATTGCTAGGAAAATATTTGTAACAATACAGCAAAAACTAACCTCTATGAACCACTCTTGTTTCTAATTGTATTTATCACTAACAGAAGTTATGTGTTAATAATTGTGAGCCATTCCATACAAAGATATTTTTGGTGCTCAGTAGTTCTAGCTAAGCGAGAATTATTGACATTATTGACTTGTAGAGGTTCTTGAAGAGTTCTCCAAGGTTCTTATCTATATAAGTGAATGCTTTCTTGATATTTTACTATACATAAGCATGATACTCCACTTCAAACTTACAAAATCATTCTTTGGGGTAAGTCAGATAATTTAGTCATATGAAGATGTATATGTTGCCTTGTTCAATAACTAAACATAGGCAAATACCTACTTATTTAACTCAGATTGAACCAAACAATAAGGAGGATCCAAAGAAGCTGTAGTTCTCAGAAATCGGGCAAAAATAAGCCTTAGGTAAGTATGTGTAAGGGTTAATACACCTACATAAGTAGCGAGCTGTAAGTAGCGAGTTTTCATTCTAGTCGGGTGCTTTGGGAAAAAGCACTATTACAAGACTTGAAGCTCAACACAGGGCCCTCCATTCTCTACAGTTGCTAATATTTGTATAATGTTGTTTATTTCCCTTTTCTTAACCCCTTTACAGTGCTACAGAATACGTTGGCTCATTACAAATAAAAGATAATAATAATAATAAAGATAATAATTCCCACGCACCTTGTTCTGTGTCTGAGCAAGTCTGTGGGCACGCTATCTTTGGGATACCATGTCTTGTCTGCCTTGCATTATGACCCATTACTACTATATAACCTACCATCTGCCCAGGCCTCTTAAATGTAATTTTGATACCCTGAGCCAGCTGTCAGCCCAGACCTCTGGTTTGTTTTATGACATCCCTAGTCTGTGCTCTGCCCTTGACCTAGGGTCATATTAAATTAGACCTCGTAGTTCCCTCAGTCCTTGCAAAAGTCATCTTAGTGCTGTTTGAGAGGACCGATTCCTCAATATGTTCCTTGCAGCCGCCATTGCGAGATGACACCCCAAAACGGATGAAAATAGGCTCTGAGGGAGCTACGTGGTAACATGCAGCCATAAATCTATGGGTGAACCTCGTACCTCTGAGGAATTCCTACGGACAAAAAAAAGTGCTCGCAAGGACTACTAAACCAGTACGTGCTGCATCGGAGCAGCCTGACTCGCCGTCTGATGCTCCCTTCTGCTCCCTAAACACATCCCCATGCTGCAGGGGTCCCTATCAGGGTTCCCGTAGCCTTCCCATATTAACAATTGCAGCAGGGGCCCCCGATCGACATTGATCGAGCCACCATTTGCATTTAAAAAAATCTAAATTCCCATGCGGATCCTTAAAGGGCCCGCAGCACACCATTATCCCCGCTGCAACTAACATTAACCCCCCTCTATGCTGGCTATCCTAGATAACTAGCAAGGAATATTGATCCAGGGAGAAATTTGATCGCCAGTTTCTGGGGTCAGGAAGGAATTTTGCTTTTTTTTTTCCTTATGAGACAATTGGCAAAGTTTCAATGGTTTTTTTTTTCTGTTTGCCTTCCTCTGGATCAATTAACAATTAACAATAATAATAAATAGTCCACATTAAAAAGATCAATAGAGATCTAAAAAGGTTGAACTTGATGGACTAACTCTTTATTCATCCTCCAATACTATACTATTAATAATTATTTAATCAATAATGTAATTAATAACTAATCCGCATATTGCAGATCAGAGGAGATCTTAACAGGTTGAACTTGATGGACTGAAAGTCTTTTTTCAACCTTAATTACTATGTAACTATGTAACTATGTAACTATGATTGTGAGGGCTGCTCCATTTTTCTGCAAAATTCTTGACTCCAGTAGAAGATATGGTGCTTATTTGATATGAAATTACCCATTCCAGACCATTTTTGCCCTGACAGCTGGCTCAGGGTATCAAAATTACATTTAACCCCCCTCTATGCTGGGGGTACCCATCGGGAACCCCGAAGTGTCCCCCATATTAACCCTTGCAACGCAGGTCCATTTCGGTTAGGCACCTAAAATTAACCCCATCACTCATGGGGCTCTATACAGAGCCCTATGAGCCCTTAATTAACCCTGTGACTCACTGGCTCTATACAGAGCCCCATGAGCCTTTAATTAACCATATGACATCGGGCTCTATACAAAGCCCCTAATTAAGCCTATAACTCATGGGGCTCTATACAGAGCCCCATGAGCCCCCACTTAACCCCCAGCACACCATTAACCAATCCCGTCCGCGGGGGTACTGTTGGTACCCCCGCCGCACCTAATATTAACCCCCCTCTATGCTGGGGTACCCATCGGGACCCCTGAAGTGTCGCCATTTCAACCCTTGCAACGGAGGTCCCTATCTGTCAGGCACCTCAAATTAACCCCATCACTTATGGGGCTCTATACAGAGCCCTATGAGCCCTTAATTAACCCTATGACTCACAGGGCTCTATACAGAGCCCCATGAGCCCTTAATTAACCCTATGACATGAGACTATACAGAGCCTTTAATTAACCCTACAACTCATGGGGCTCGATACAGAGCCCCATGAGACCCTAATTATCCCTATAACTCATGGGACTCTGTACAGAGCCCCATGAGCCCCACTTAACCCCGTCACTTATGGGGGCCTATACAGACCCCCATAAGCCTCTATTTATCCCCATCTGTCCAATAGGCGTCTATATAGATCCCTATAGGACACTTATTAACCCCTATCATAACACTATAAGTAAAGTACTATAAATAGGCCCAGTTAGGGTTAAATAGGTCTATGTGGGGTTAGATAGGCCCAGTTAGGGTTAAATAGGACCAGTTGGGGTTATTAGGCCCGGATAGGGTTAAAAAGGTCTAGATGGGGTTAAACAGGCCCACTTATATTGTTATTTTAGGGGTTAATTAGTGTCCTATATGGGTCTTAATTATTAATTAGAGGCTCATGGGGCTCTGTATAGAGCCCCATTAGTTATAGGGTTAATTAGGGGCTCTGTATAGAGCCCCATGAGTTATAGGGTTAATTAGGGGCTCTGTATAGAGCCCCATGAGTTGTAGGGTTAATTAAGGGCTCATGTGGCTCTGTATAGAGCCCCATGAGTGATAGGGTTAATTAGGGCTCATGGGGCTCTGTATAGAGCCCCATGAATTATAAGGTTAATTAGGGACTCTATTCAGAGCCCCTGAGTCAAAGGGTTAATTAAGGGCTCGTGGGGCTCTGTATTTCAGGTGCCTGGTACCCCCTCGGCAGGGGATAATATTTTATTTAGCACGGGTCCCTACAGGACCTTCATGGTTCTTTAAGGACCCGCAAGGCGGGAATTTGGAATTTTTTAATACAACAAGGGTCCCGAGACTGATCGGGACCCCCGTTGCAAGGGTTAATATGGGGGTTAATGTTAGGCCCCACAGGGGTACCTACAGTACCCCCACGGACAGGATTGGCTAATGGTGTGCCATGGGCCCTTTAAGGATCCGCGGCAGGAATTTTTAATTTTTTTAATGCAACTGGTGTCCCGATCTATGCCGATCGGGGACCCCCGTTGCAAGAGTTAATATGTGGATACTTTGGGGACCGATGGGGACCCCCAGCACATGGGGGGTTCATTTTAGGTGACGGGGGAGTATTTGGAGTATCCCCCGCGGCAGGGCTTGTATGTAGAACTGCTGCAGAGGTCCCGTGTGGCAAGTGACGATGTGGGGAACATGCAAGGTCATCTTGTAGGCTTTCACTTCTCCTGCCCTGTTGCTCCGTGTTTAGCACAGATGGCTGTGCTGCGTAGCTCATAAGATGCTTGCAGCAGGTCTAATTTAATACCCTCGTAACATTTTCAGATTTGAAGCACGTAGGGCTTAAGTTCTAACCTCGTATCTATGAGGCTGGAATTTAATGGAGCTACTAGATGGGATGCTGTCAACTGTCCTATGGGTCAACATCCTGTTGAAAGCCACCAAAGTAACAGAATACTTTGAGTGTAATTTGTTTGTGAATTAATATGAGTTTATGTAATTTATTTTTTTAAGAAGTGTTTAAAATCTATGTTTTTTTCTGCCTAAAATCTTACCATTAGTTCCTAATTGGTTTCTCCCTTATGTAGCTCATGAACACAGTGTACAGTGTCTCATAGCCACCAATCAATGGCACCATTCTGCAGCATGCTGCTTGAGCAAGATCACTGATTGGTTAATTTGAAGCACTGCACTTCACATCTGTGTATTCATAAGCTGCAGCATATACAAAGGGAAAACCCAGACAGGTTCAAAATGTATGATTTTAGGCAGAAATAAAACAGAGCTTATAAACAATTCATAAAAGTAAAAAAACTATATGGGTATATTATATTCCTAGTAAAACCCAGAAACCCTTTAAATACAAGAACATAAACATCTACATTTTCTGAGCAAGGTACACGGTGAGCAGCTGGAATATTATCTATATTTCAATGTGTATTTCCTCTTGTATTATATTGGAATGTCCCTACCTTTATTTTATACCTACATGAAAAGGAAACAATTTTGAAGTTACATTGTTTTGCAACCGGTAAAAACACAACCTTCAAAAAAATTAACTTCAAGCATAGAATCTAAGCAAAAGGAACAATCTACACTAATTATAGCAATTTCCCCTCTAGTTTTAGCTTACCCTCGAGGTATTAATAGCTCAGTAGTGCCTTGATCTATAATATGGTTTTGAAATATTATGTTAAATCTACAAAAGACCTACTTACATGTCTAGTACATGTGTCATTACAAAGTCTATATTGTTAGCAGAAAGATCTCCAAATTGTATATTAACAAAGACATGTACTAAGAAGCTGTTTTTGTTAGTCAGCAGTGTATGTAAGTTCAACGTGGCAAGTACTGGCGACAAGACGCAGCTTTCTTGGCTGACAAACCTTTCATCAGCATTAATACCAAATTGCGCCTTAGTCGAGCTTTTCAAAGCACAATTGCCGTTGGCATTTCATAATACAGGTGTCCTTGTAGCGAACAAACCATCCTGAGAGCTTCATTTAGTTGTATTACAATACCAAACAAAACAGCAACCACAACTCCCGTGAAACGTGTAGATCAAAAGATCTAAAGAAAGTGCATTCTGAAATATCTCAATATGATTCCCTCTAGCGTTCCTGGTAAAAGCTTTAATTATGGATGCAAATAGGATAAAGGTAAAGGAAGTAACATTAAAAAATACTTGTGGATGAAATCCACAAACAATACATGAGATTAGCAAAAGAGGCAGCTTTTGTTTAGAGAACTCCTAAAAGGAAAGTTTTGAGGACGCTGATTTTTATCTTTTACACCTGGACTATTGTTGAGTGGAAGAAATGGTTAGACCATGGTGTTTGTATGTGTGAAAAGAAGATATTTAATACAATCAGTGCACATTTCAAATGTACAGACCTATTTTAGAGCAATAAAATGTAACCACAAATTTTGAAAGACAAGAAGAGAGTCGGATAGTACAAGAGTCAATAAAGGGAGAGTAGACCTCATTGCCAAACAACTGGTGCGTACAACCTGCCAATAGTCCAATTTATATGCCACTTGGACTAGAACTAATCATTATTTAGTAATTTTGCTATATTTTTGATACTTCAAGATAATGTAAGTAATCAAACATGTTTAAATGTGGAAAGCAATTCTAAACTGTAATGAAAATTATGTATATTTTACAAAATTAATTTTACTGTCTATTTAACAAATACAAAATATTGTATCTGGTATAAGAAAAGATTGGTGGTTTTAATTTACAGGATATATTTTGATTAAACTGGAATTTGTGGATATGAGTTACATATAAAAATATATATAAATAAATAATGTATAAGGTTTATTTATAATTCCATTTTTTGGCCTACTCACGTAAGCCTATATAAACTACTATCAGGTTTAAGTGAAATGAATGCCCACTGAATTTTACTGACATTCCCTGCTGATGAATACTATCTAGACCGGTGTGACTAGTGGTAGAGTAATTCATTATAAACCTTTAAATTGTTTCTATTTTTACTATAACCATCAATAAATGTCATTGGAATTGAACTGGTGTAATGAGTCTAAATGGAAAATGTACATGTATAAAAATGTCTTAATTCCGTCATAAGTGGTCTTCATAAAAAATAGTATAATTTTTCTGTATTTAGTACTCTTCCCAGTTCTTCTTCTAAGCCCATGATCTAGTAGGCCCAAGAGCAGGATGTGTCCCTTTACTTGATTTCATGTGGTGCTATCTATTTCGGCAGGTATATTTGTATATCTCTACCTTGGTAAAACATACAAGGTCAAAAAGGGTCAATAGTAATTCATGGTGGTCCATAAATAACAACTGGTACAAGGAAAATTGTATGTGGTGCCCCAATGTTTTTTTTACTGTGGGACAATAGCCCTTTTGGTTAATATGTTAACTTTAAACTCTGACATTTTTATCAAAGAAACTTTGGAAACAAGAATACTCAAAAACTATATCATAATCAGAAGCGAGAGTAAGCTTTTATCTCTCTCACCTTTATTCTTTACACTGAATCTATTTAAGCTCAGCTAGTTTACTATCTTTACGGAGTTGTTAGAAATGTATATGTATTATAAATATCACAACATTTTTTGAAAATAAGGTACTTTGAGGAAATATAGAATGGTCTCAGTATTACATCTTGGAGGATATCGGTGTTCAGGTGTCAAATGTATATTTATTCCTGAAATGTTTTATTTGTTACTGCCATTCATTCTACTCTCAATAAAGTTTATATGATATAAAAAAAAAAACATATCATAATCAGGACCAGTTTTATACAAGAAAGTGCTCTGTTTACACTGAATATACCTACTTTCCTGATGGTTATTAGAAATAGTGATTGACTACTATAAGGCAATGTTCACATGGCATAAAATGGTATATTTGCCTCTTTAATGGATCAGCCGGTATCTATATATATCTCTAAATGTCAAAACACCTGTTCATCAACAATTATTCACTAATATCAGAGTAATTAAGGATGAATTATTTATTTGGATGCTCAATTTTTTTAAATGACTTCACAGATGATCTGTGAATTATAGAAAATCGGGGAAATCAATTTTTGTACAGAAATAAACAAGTGAAACATTACAGAACATGCTGAAAAATGCCTGATCTTCTAAATCAAATGTAAAGCCCTGGGGCACTATCAAATTGTCAAAATCGCAATTACCGAAGCCCATAATGTAGCCCGCAAAAGTTACTGATATTTAATTGGCCTCCTCTAACTACCTGCAATCTATTTGCGAGCTACAGGCTGAAGATTCAGACCGTCTAAGCTTTTGACCTTTCAAGCCTGCAAATGTTACAATCACTAAAATCGCAAATCAAGATTTTATTGCAACAATTCCACAAGCCCGCAATTGCTTTCAAACCAGTAAATGGCAAAAGTAGCAAAAAATCTTAGGAGTACTAGAGAGGACTCGCAAGGGGGTTAAACACCTGATCGTAACACTACAAAATCAAATAAAAACACAATACCTGACTTTAAAATACGAGGAAAGTGATGAAAGACATTAGAATGAACTAGGAACTTGCCCGTCAAAAATGACGGGAATAAAATTGTAAGGCTGGCAATGCTGTT
Source organism: Discoglossus pictus (assembly GCA_027410445.1). Lineage (NCBI taxonomy): Eukaryota > Metazoa > Chordata > Amphibia > Anura > Alytidae > Discoglossus > Discoglossus pictus. Next base: position 60,248,786 of record CM050171.1, read on the forward strand.
TGCCACACAATGTGACTGTTTTGCTCCTCTGAGCACCTTTGGCGCTCATCGCAGCCCCGCGCTGAGCACTTTTGGTGCTCATTGTGAGCCTCTCCCGCTCGCGTTGCCCATTGAGAGCCCTGAGATGAGCACCTTTGGCAATCATTGCAGCTTTGTGAGGCTCGTAGGCGTCCCTCCCTTTGCAAGGGACGCATGTGCCTTACCAACATTGCAAACGTCACCAACATCACAAGATCCACAACTATATATGTGATTGCACAACAGTCTCAAGCTCGCAAATCTGCAATAATTTTTTTTTTTTTTTACGTTTCATTTCTGTGTTATATCAATCTCGGGAGTCAAGGAGTTAATACATATCAGGCCACCCAAATGGACTATAACAGTTTCTTCATTCATTTTTATTGATTTTTACATCGATGGATTGTGAGCCCGATCGCATATCGAATGTCCAAACACTAAATGATTGACGTTTAAACGCCGTGTTTTACTGATGTCATGATGATCATTTACTATTGGCAGTATCCAAATCGTAACTTACGGGCTTGCTTAATTGATCATGGTCATGCCCTGAAATGCTACGTACGGGTTCATGTTTTGCGGTTTTAGACTTCGGCCCTGTAGTTGCAATTTAAAAAGGCCCCTGATGTATCAAGTAACATGTCATGCAAAATGGTACATATGTTGTCTGTGCTTTGGGGACTCATAAGGGCAAGAGCGAAAGCTTCAGGCAGTAAAATTGCACATGCGCATACAGTGGACATATTGATATTTAGGGTTGGAATTTCCCTGAGCAATAGCTCAGATGCCTACATAATGTGTGTCTCTACAGAATATAGACAAGTTAAAAGGGTTATTTACATGAGGAGTTAGTGCCTATTATCATGTTATTTCTTATTTAAAAAAGCTCCATTATCATTTCAAACTGTTACACATTTAGGGTGTTGGCCAAACAGGTATATACACAAAAACATTCCATCCATTCACTGAGAATTGTATGATGAGACTGAAGGCTGCCATTTTGTTTGTTCTGTTTGGTTGATGCCACTGGCACATTAGACTGCTGAGCCTGTAACTTAATTAGCACTTTGTTTCTTGAGGCTACATGTCAGTGGCACAAACAACACAGATTAGAAGTAACAAAATGGCAGCTCTTTTTTTCTGAGTATACGGTACATGGTGCAGTAAAGGGATTAAAGACAGTTTTCAAAATGTTACTTACATATTTAAATTTCTCTTATTGTTTACTGTCATAGAAAAGAAACTTCCTGCTAATAGGACTAATCATCAAAATTCAGAAAGGAATTATCTTCTAGGATACCATAAGGCTAAATTAAAGGGTCATGTTCCAAAATTAGAGAGTGCAAGACTTGGAAGTAATGTGAAAGTAGCACTGTACTGTACTTATGGAATAAGCTTTTATTAGAAGTAACAAGCGTTAACACCTTAAAGAAATTCAGATATCCTTCAAACATGTAGGAGGCTAACCTGATCCATGAAGAAAGGTGCTGTTTGCCACACAATGTGACTGGCAAATGGCAAATATCTAACCACAAGTTAATGGTACCAAGGAGGTCTCGGAAAGTGCTTCATGACAAATCTGAGCACTTTAAAAGCAAATAAAAAAGCAATACTGTACTTTTATTTAGAGTAAAAGTGATGTTAGGTCTTAGAATTAATAGCACGACATTCTCCAATACCTTATTTCATGTTCAATTCTCATGTAATATCGATCACAGCAATCAATGTAAAGTCCTATGGGCTTCAACCTCCAAGCCCATAGGACTTTGAAATCCAACCTCCATTATTCAAAGACCTACGGGCTTGGAGGTTGATGCCCATAGGACTTCGAAAAATGGAGTTTAGAATTATAAAGCCCTACGGCCTTCACTTACGAGTTAAGGTTGGTCATGATGACTATCTGTTTCCATTGGCTGTGTTTAACTTCTATTGGATGCCTGTTTCACTTGTCTACTATATTTTCTGTAAATTCTCACTAAATAATCATTATTCTTGCTTTCATCTTTTACTGGAAGATACTTGCATACAAAACCTTATTAAATCCTTCAGTATTAGGGAAGGTTTCTATCTGTGACATTATGTTTTAGCACAAGATCCCTAATAAAAGCAGTCTAATGTCTATTTTTACATACAGTATATTTTGTGCTAGTAAGTCAGAATTTCTATTAACCAATAGTATCCTAAAATAATTTACTGGAGGGAATTTACTAAGCTTCTCAAATGCATCTTGTGTGTGTTGCTTGATTTAGCAGACACTAGCTCCCATAGGTAAAATCTCAGAGGACAGCTCTTATCGCCTTATTTCAGGTGAGATGTTTAGTAAATTCCCCCAGCTATCTGGTTTTGTTAGCTATTATACAAAAATAAATACATATTATTGCAACCATTACCAACCATTACCAAAATAGATTTTTAGCAAATACAATGTTTAGTGAATCTATACTTTGACTGAAGATTATTAATTTATTAAAACAAAATGACATATGTAGTCCACATCCATTGTCAGCTCATTTCAAACTTCTATTATATGGTCATCTATTAATAAATATCTTAATATGTTACTCAACACTAGATGAGTAGTGTATAATCACCCCCACAAAACAATTTACTTTACTTCATACCATTTCATGCCATACTTTTTTTCTCACATTGTCTCTCCATCAATATATATTTTATTCACACCCATTTCCAATCCCCCATTACATTATCCCTCTTTTTCCCTTCCTCCATCATTTTAGCTTATTGAAAATTAGTATATGTGCATGGGGAACATCATTTTTATTAGGGAGACATGATTGGAAGAGACAGCAAACATTTAAAATGTAAAACTATGATAAATACTGTATCAATCCAATGTTATTTTAAAATACTATATTTTCTTACAGTAAAATTATATTGAATATGGTAATTTTTGGCAGCCAATCAGTCCTCTAACTTAACTAGCGTCTTATCATTGCTAGACACTGCTTATTATCCCTGGTGGGTTTTCACATCCTCAGATTGAGTTAGAAAGTAGAAGGAGTCTGAGAATAATGTCCAATATTGAGATCACCATGTACTCCCAGGGAATAATTACCAATGATTCGGTTCTTACACAAATATATTAAGCAAAGCTAAAAGTGGGGCAGCCATATGTATATGCATTTTTTTTTTTATTATTTGTTTATTTAACAAGTCAAACTCATTTTTATATAAATTTCCAGATTTGCTGTAACAAAACTAAAAGAACAAGACAAGAATAAGCCGGCAAAATATCACATACAAACAAGAGCGAGCATTAACAAAACGTTAAATTGACGTATTTTCTATTGGCAGATAATTAGGTTGTAGCCAAGGTTATTTTTATGCACATACATCTACTAGCTTTAAAAAGATACTGCCATATTCTTTTTAATAAATAGCAAATGGTAACCATAACTGTAGTTGTGTCCACACAAGTTATAATTTAGAGGATATACTCTGAAGAAAAAGAACTATAATCTCAATGAGAAAAATAATATATATTCTAAACAAAGTGTATGTTGTCTATGCAAGGCTGTGCTTTAGAGCCTTTCAAATATAGTAGTATTGTACAAAAAGGTGTGTTTACATGTAAGCTCTTTTAAAACACCCAGATCGCTACATTCCTGAATTAAAGAAACGGTGCAAAGCAAGGGAATTTACCAGTAAAAAAGAAAATTATGAAGCACAACATTTTTAGAAAGAATAACAAGCCGTACTTTCACATAGGCTATGCACATAACTGAACCATTTGTCAGGTGGTCAAATGGAACCTGCAGATTATGGATATTATTTTAGAAATATATTTCTCCCTATCAATCACTATGATTGACAGTACTCAAATAATACTATCCATAATTTAATTAAATTAAGAACAATACAACATACAGTGGATATAAAAAGTCTACACACCCCTGTTAAAATGTCTGTGCTGTGAAAAAATGAGACAAAGATTAATCATTTCAGAACTTTTTCCACCTTTAATGTGACCTATAAACTATACAACTCAATTGAAAAACAAACTGAAATCTTTTAGGTGGAGGGAAGAAGAATAAAAAAATAAAAATAATGTGGTTGCATAGGTCTGCACACCCTCTTATAACTGGGGATGTAGCCGTGTTCAGAATTAAGCAATCACATTCCAAATCGTGTTAAATAGGAATCAACATACAACTTCCATCTTTTAAAGTTCCTCTGATTAACCCCAAATAAAGTTCAGCTGCTCTAGTTGGTGACATTTTCTTAGTCGCATTCCCACAGCAAAAGCCATGGTCCACAGAGAGCTTCCAAAGCTTCAGAGGGATCTCATTGTTAAAAGGTATCTGTCAGGAGAAGGGTACAAAAGAATTTCTAAGGCATTAGATATACCATGGTACACAGGGAAGACAGTCATCATCAAGTGGAGAAAATATGGCACAACAGTGACATTAACAAGAACTGGGGCTCCCTCCAAAATTGATGAAAAGACGAGAAGAAAACTGGTCTGGGAGGCTACCAAGAGGCCTACAGCAACATTAAAGGAGCTGCAGGAATATCTGGCAAGTACTGGCTGTGTGGTACATGTGACAACAATCTCCCGTATTCTTCATATGTCTGGGCTATGGGGTAGAGTGGCAAGACGAAAGCCTTTTCTTACGAAGAAAAACATCCAAGCCAGGCAACACTTTGCAAAAACACATCTGAAGTCTCCCAAAAGCATGTGGGAAAAGGTGTTATGGTCTGATGAAACCAAGGTTGAACTTTTTGGCCATAATTCCAAAAGATATGTTTGGCGCAAAAACAACACTGCTCATCACCAAAAGAACACCATACCCACAGTGAAGCATGGTGGTGGCAGCATCATGCTTTGGGGATGTTTTTCTTCAGCTGGAACTGGGGCCTTAGTTAAGATAGAGGGAATTATGAACAGTTCCAAATACCAGTCAATATTGGCACAAAACCTTCAGGCTTCTGCTAGAAAGCTGAACATGAAGAGGAACTTCATCTTTCAGCATGACAACGACCAAAAGCATACATCCAAATCAACAAAGGAATGGCTTCACCAGAAGAAGATTAACGTTTTGGAATGGCCTATCCAGAGCCCAGACCTGAATCCGATTGAAAATCTGTGGGGTGATCTGAAGAGGGCTGTGCACAGGAGATGCCCTCACAATCTGACAGATTTGGAGTGTTTTTGCAAAGAAGAGTGGGCAAATCTTGCCAAGTCAAAATGTGCCATGCTGATAGACTCATACCCAAAAAGATTGAGTGCTGTAATAAAATCAAAAGGTGCTTCAACAAAGTATTAGTTTAAGGTTGTGCATACTTATGCAACCACATTATTTTATTTTTATATTTTTTCTTCCCTCCACCTAAAAGTTTTCAGTTTGTTTTTCAATTGAGTTGTACACTTTATAGGTCACATTAAAGGTGGAAAATGTTCTGAAACGATTTATCTTTGTCTCATTTTTTTACAGCACAGAAACCTGACATTTTAACAGGGGTGTGTAGACTTTTTATATCCACTGTAAATATTACCAAAGATTCTATAATTTGTAAAATAAATATATATTTTTTCTTGTTTTACTGAAGTGAGCTCTTTTGGTGTCCCTGACATTCCCAGAAATGATCTAAGAATATAACAAAGCAAAGATTTTTAGGAGCCATTGACTAGAGAAGGCCCTCCATGTATGTATTAGTGTTAGGGTCCTGAAAATAACCTGTGCCTAGAGGTCATGGGAGATCAGAGAGGAGGGATAAACATTAGAGGGAAAGTAGAGGGAATGACTGGAGAGAGAGAAAGGAAGATACGTGCACAAATAGGCATCCATTCATATAAAAAGGAAACATGCCAGCCACTGATTTACATACAGTGGTTATGCCAAACGGTTCTCACCAAGGATATTTTGACCCCCGGCAGTGTCTAAACCATTTCTCAAGATAAACCATTTTTGAACAACAAACTCGTAAGAACTACCTAGTGCTATTAAACTAACAAGTTACTCAAGGGTGGAGGAAATCACGTAGCCTTAGGCTGCTTTACTACATCTACCCCATTAAACCCTACTTCAGCATAGAACAGGAGAAGATACTGCTGGCAAAAAATGGATTTACCTTCCCATCTTTACTGCAAAAGTATTGAAGGATGGGTTCAAAAAAGAGAAAAGTAAGAAGGTAGAATAAGATCAAAACAAGTTTAGCTAGTGTGGAGCGAGAAAAATGGAGGGAGTGAGCATAACATATAATGATGTACATTAATGAAAGGAGGGAGCGCAAAATATACTGTATAATGATGGGTATATGTGCCGACTTAACTTGTTCAATATTGATCTTATCTGGCCTTTAGTTTCTGGTTACATAGGCCATGGTCTATTGGGAAATTCCACCCAGCTTCTTTTTATGAGTATTATATGAACATAGGCATAAATACCTCCAGTTTAGAAAGTGGGGCATTATTGAAGAATAAACAGCCAGAAACGTTTTGACACATTGACAAAGCATAGCAAGGATTTCAAATTGCTTTTATAATATATATTTATTTATTTATGTAATGTATTTTCAAACATGATTTACTAAGCTAATGTGAATGTGAATTATCCAACCATACATACAGCACATTCATGTGTATTTATGTGAGTCCTTCTCCCAGAATGGTGAAATACAGTGTAAATGTATATTTAATGTCATGTTTCTAAAGCAAATAAGACTGCAAGTAATTAAGTCAATTTTCCAGCATTCATTTTGAGCATTTGTCATTCTAGAAAATAATATTTCATCCTTCAATTGCCTTTTCCTGAGACATATGTATAGCAATAAAGAACAGAGATATGAACTGGTTCTTTCAAGTTTAGATATCTCTTTAACTTTTCCATGGTTGTTGCCTAAAGATACATATAATGTTCACTGGGTTGGTACGTGGGGGGAGTGACCGGAAATGGCTGCGTAGCCGTCCAGAACGGCGATTTGCGGGAGGAGATGGCGCCAAGCAGGAACGCTGACGGGGCAGCTGCTGTGTAAAGTGCAGCTCAGCACAACACAGCACAGCCCCGCAAGCAGCCCCAAAATAAGGGGACAGCGCAGACCCAGCCCCTTTCCATAGCAGCAGCAGCACCTCCACAGCACGAACCCAGAGCCCTGAAAGCCACATCCTGCAATGGAGTCCCCCTTAGGGAAGAGAGGCGTTTAAGCCCCCTCCATATTGAAGGGCAGTAAATCAGGAAAAAGCTGGGGACTACAGAGCATGGGAGCAGCTAAAAGACACAGAGAAAGCAGTGGAGGAGGAGGCTACATAAAGAGCATCAAGTACAAGGACTGAAGCACAATAAAAGCTAAGTAAAATATTTTTTCCTTTTACACTGCTGAAAAAGAAAAAAGATGTCACTGCGACAACAGAAATAAAAAATGTTGGGGTATATGCCCCCTTTACACATTTCTTTAAAAGACTGTAAATAAAAATGATACAAGGGTGCAGTAATACATAACTTAACACACGGGAAATATCCCATAAAGAGAAGTAAAACTTCTGGAAAAGTTGCTTTTGAAACAGTGCAAACACTATAAATACTGTCTTTTCTTGCAAAGAACTTGTCAGGTGGGTCCTAGTAGCCCACGGTTAAATAACTGGTTGCTATTTATTGGACACACATTAAATCCAGTAAAAGGAAATTCTCCTAACATTGCTAGGAGAAGTATAGACCCATTGGGGTAGACAGCAAGTGTGATAAAGTCACAAACACATAAGAGTGAAACAACTAGCCCATACACTTATCACAAAATGGCGACGAAAACTAAAGCAAAAGGGCGGAAAAGCCCCACTTTAGACTCATCCTCCTTCTTTTCCCCTAAAGCTATTACAAAACAGTCGCAAAAACAACCCATAGAAGGAGGGCTAGATCAAAGCTCAAATCTCCCAGCGGTAAAATTAACTAACAAAGACTCTGAGACCCATGAGGAGAACCTTCTAACTATAGGGAAAATGAAGGAAATCCTAAAAGACTTTCAAATAGAATTTTTTTCAGAGATTAAGATGCAAATTATGGAAAATTCCAAATTAATTACAGAAGTTAATAAAAGATCTTCGGACCTGGAAACTAAGTTTGACAATTTAATCCTGGACCACAAAATGTTGGTGGAACAGTCAGAAAACATGTCAACTCAAATTAAAAGTCTGAAGGATCACATAAACAAAATGGAAGATCACGCACGGAAAAATAACCTCAGAGTAAGAGGAATTGAGGAATCCATAAAAAAAGAAGAACTTCCAACATATCTCAAGGAAATGTTCTCTAGTGTTTGCCCTAGTTACTCAAAACTGGACCAGAAATTTGACACAGTTCAGAGAATCCCTTTATCAAATCATCTACTAAAAACAAAACCTAGAGACGTGATTGTCAAATTACACCATTTAACAACAAAAGAAGAAATCGTTAAAGCTAGCTACACGCAGAAAACATTTGAATCTCCATACGAAAAAATACAAATTTTCTCAGATTTATCAAAAGCCACAATGAATAAAAGGAAAGAATTTTATTCAATAACACAAACACTAAGGAAATCGGAGTTTATATACAAATGGACTTTCCCTGTAGGATTACTAGTACTACAAGGATCCGTGTGGCATAAGATCAATTCCTTAGAAGAAGGAGAAAAATTCATAAAGAACTTAAAACTAAAAAAAGAGATGGAACCAAGGAGCCCACGTTGAACCTGCAATTATCAACAACAGAATGGCAGAAGAAGAAATAAATTAAATTAACATGGTCTAAGAGATATAAAGGGTTATTAAGATAGGTGTTTAAGGCTGCATAACATCTAAGAGAGTCCTTTGAGAAAAGATCAGAAAGCTATAAGAACAGTATAAAACCCTAGGACAAGTAATAAGAACATAGTGTGGCAGGGTCTGAGGCTTTTGACCTCGGGTAGCTGGAGGAGGAGAAAGGAGGAGGAGAGGAGGGGGTTGCATTAGGCAGAGTATGAGGACAAAGGCTGGAAATACTGAGAATAGTACAAATTGTAAGTAGCCGGTTAGAACTTGAATAGTAATGAATTCTAATGTGAGGGGCATAAGAATAATATATAAAGACCACAACATTATACACCCACTTCTCCTCGCCCTTTCCCATCCCCCAGCTTTGTCTTTTTTATTCTCTAATCTAGAATAACAGAGACAAATATAGAAGATATATACAGTGCAGTTAAGAACTAAAGGAAGCTAATACATATAGCCATCTCCACATTAGACCGCTATCCATTTCTAAATAATGGCTGAATCCCTGCAGAACAGGAATGGTGAACGGCTGTACTACAGCACCCTCTGTTCTAATAGAATGAATGTATGCAAGAATGTAAGTATGAATGTTAAAAAAGTAACTCATGGTCCCAAAAACAAAAAGATGATAGACAAAGGGTATCAGTTCACTCAAAGGTGTGGTTCATAGAGATATGGGTATAAAGGTTTTAAGTTGGAATGTTAGAGGGTTAAATTCCCCTAGCAAAAGAAAAACAATATTCAGACAATGTAATAAAGAAAAGGTAGATTTAATATTTTTCCAGGAAACACACTGGAAGCAAACTAACAGTTGGGGCGCAGTAGCAGGACGTTTCGACTTCTCACTGCACTCAGTGTGCGGGAAAAAAAAAAGAGGAGTATCAATGTTTTTTTCTAACGACTTAAATATTGTGGAAACGTTGTCCATCGCAGACCCGGAAGGTCGGTACATCTTGTGGAACGGCCAAATTAACAAACAGAAAATAACATTGATAAATATTTATGCACCCAATGAATCACAGGGCAAATTTTTACATCAAATAGGCACCTTAATTAAGAAATACGCACAAGGCCCGCTTATTATTGCTGGGGACTTTAATATGATCCCTAACCCCACTTTAGATAGGTCTAAAAAATTGGAAGCTAAAAATCTCAAAAAAGTTGGTAAATTAGCACAAATATTCACTGAATGGATTATTAATCATAACTTATTTGACACATGGCGAGTGCAACATCCAAATCAAAAAGAATTTTCCTTTTATTCAACTCCACATAATACTTACTCACGTATTGATTTAATTTTAGCAAATTCTCAAATAATAGAGAAAGTCTCTCACACAGAAATAAGTAATATTGTCACATCAGATCACGCTTACATTATAGCAACAGTTGAAATGCACAACCTTAAATTAGATCGACCACAATGGAAAATGGACGATTTTTTGTTAAAAGTCGGAAATAACACAGAACTTTTAAATAAAGAAATCTCACAATTTTTTGACCTTAATAAACACACTGTCCCATCAAATTGCACGTTATGGAATACACAAAAAGCATTCACTAGAGGTTTGATGATCAAACTGAAATCACAATGGATAAAACAAAGAGGCACTCCACTAAAAAAATTACATATAGAACTGAATAAATTGGAATCTAAATTTTTGCTGGATGCACAACCACAGGTGAAAATAGAGATTAAATTAATTAAAAATAAAATTAATAAAATTAATCAGCAAATATCAGATAAAGCACTGTGGCGCTTTCAACAGACACACTATCATCAAAATAATAAAAACAGTAAATTACTTGCTACTCAAGTTAAAAAAAGAAGGGAAACAAAAAGAATAGCAATGTTGAAAGAGAAAGGTAAGGATATTTCCTCCCCTAAAAAAATCAGTCAGGCCTTTTTTAAATATTATCAGGATCTATATAACTTAGAAAAAGATACTAATCTATGCAAACCAATTACAGAAGATATACAAAATTTTTTGGATAGCATTCAATTACCAAAATTATCAGAAGTGGAGCGATTAAAATTAAATGACCCAATTAACACACAGGAAGTTCTTCATGTAATAAATCTTCTTAAACCCTATACTACCCCAGGACCAGACGGATACACTAATAGTTTTTATAAAACCTTTGGTCAATTACTGAGCCCTTATTTGACTAACTCTTTTAATGAAATTAAGAATACAGGATGTATTCCAAAAGAAATGTTAAAAGTGATACTGATCATGATTCCTAAACCCAATCTGGACCCACAATATTGCTCCAACTATAGGCCAATTTCACTATTAAATGCAGACATTAAAATATATGCAAAAATACTGGCCCTTAGAATTCAACAGGTGATAGGAAAACTAATAACAACAGATCAAATGGGATTTATAGCAGGAAGACAAGGTTCGGACAACATCAGAAAAATCATGAACTTAGGGGAAATAACGAATTCCCGAGGTACTCCCACCCTATTTCTGTCATTAGATGCAGAGAAAGCATTTGACAGAGTAGGATGGGAGTACATGAGAATAACATTAACTAAATTCGGGTTCGGAGAATTTGGGTCCAAGGCAATTGGGGCACTATATAGTTCCCCATCGGCACAAATAGCAGGGTTGGGAAGTAGTACAGACTCAATCGAAATATCAAACGGTACTAGACAGGGTTGCCCTCTCTCTCCCTCCCTATTTGCTTTAATGATAGAACCCTTGGCTGAAGCTATTAGAGCAAGCCCCAATATTTCTGGGATTAGGGTGGAGGAGAGGGAGTACAAAACTAGCCTTTATGCAGATGATGTTATTTTATCACTCACTTACCCAGAAAAATCTCTTTATCATTTATCAAAAATAATCCAAATATACAGTAAAATTTCGCACTATAAAATGAATTACAAAAAATCAGAAACTTTATACTTCAATTTTTCAAAAAAACTACTATCCAACTTGAAGTCTTTATACCCATTTAACTGGAATTCTAATTCTCTCAAACATCTAGGAATAGTGTTTATGAGCAAAACTCAAAAAATGGTGGATAAGAATTACAGAGACTTATATGTGAAATGCCAGATGATTATGGAAAAATGGAGAAAAAATAGATTTTCATTCTCAGGTAGAATTGCAGTTATAAAAATGATGATTCTTCCAAGAGTTAATTACCTTTTGAGATGTATTCCCTTCAAAATCCCTAAAATATGGTTAAAGAAACTCCAAGGAATGATTGATTACTATATACATCAATCCAAACATAAAAGAATAAAAAAAATAACCATGGGAAGAACCTTCGTAAAAGGAGGAATTTCTTACCCGTTATTATTGCCTTACCAAGAAGCCAATAGCATAGTTCATGCGTTAAAATGGCTAGAAACAGCTGCTTTTCTCCCATGGTGGCATATTGAACAAGCATTAATTCCAGAACGGCACTTATCAGCCTTGTTTTATAGAGGGAAATTTCCCCACAAGGATATTATGACAGGATCAGGGGTGGTAAAAGAAATTTTAAAAAATTGGAAACAAATTAATAAGAAAAACGGTTTAATATCAGAGGGCAGTTTAATGACCCCACTAAAAGCACTGTTACATAGAAATATGGAAGGCACTTTAAACGAGTGGGGAAAAAAAGGCCTGATACGAATTAGAGACACTTTAATCCAAGGATCTATGGCATCTTTTGACCAAATTAGAAAAAAATTTAAGATTGCATCAGAAGAATGGTTAATCTACGAAGCATATAAATCCAGTTGTAGCCAATTTAACATTACCCTACAAAACAGCAAAGAGTCAAAAGAGATAGAAAAAATTCTCCTGAGATCAGGAAATAAACATTTAATAAGTAAATGCTTTAACATAACAAGATCATGTGGAGAAAAATCTAAAACCAAAGGTATGGAGCAATGGGAGCAGAACCTAAAAATTGTTTTAGAGGTTAAAGACTGGGAAGCATCTTTAAAATTAACAAATAGATTCATCAAACAATCAACATATAGAGAAACATTTTTTAAAATAATTAATCACTGGTATTTTACTCCCGTTAAAATCGCTCAAATCTCCCATAATCCCACGGAAAAAATGTGTTGGAGGGATTGTGGCAATACTGCCCATTTGCTGCATATTCTGTGGGAATGCCCAAGAGTAGAGCCATTTTGGAAAAACTGCTATACATTTTTGTTTAAGATTGTGGGAAAGCAATACCCGTTTAAGGGAGAATGCAGCTTGCTGCATAACTTTCCGTACGATTTCACGTTAGAGGAAAAAGCCTTTGCGATCTTGACTTTTTCAGTAGCAAAAAATATCTTAATTTCCAACTGGAAAGACAAAACTGCTCCAAACTTCTTTGATATCGTGTGGAAAATAGAATATATACGAGAACTAGAGAGAGATTATGAAAAAAAAGGTTTTATTAATTGTGACACACTAAAATGGAAAATTTGGGACCAAAAACAAGATACAAATACCAACATTTAAATGTCAGTAGGAATGAACGGTGAATGATAGAGTATGAATGGCAGAGAGTATAACTTATAAATTGTTGTTGTAAAATCATTTGATTATGTCTTTGTAATATGTTTAAAGCTGTTTTTTGCAATAATGAAAAATAAACATTTAAATAAAAAAAAAAAATAATGTTCACTGGGTTTATAATCAGCAACATTTAATTAGCATCTGAATGGTATCTCCAACCGTCAGATAATACATCCCTGTCTCCATATAATAACATCCTCAATCACAGAAAGTGCTTCCACTGTTTTGTTTTGCTTGTTGTTTATCTTCTTTCATTTGATATATTATCTCCCATTTTATATTTTCTTTTGAAGCCCAAAGAACAATAGATATGAAGAATTGCTGGAAGCCTTTTTAGAAGTAAATAAACCATACATTCTTCAGCATCATTCACCCTAGACAGTGACTGAGCACAGGGAGAGAGGGAAGGAGCATTGCTACTTTGAAAGAGGAAATTATTTGGTCAAGATATAAGAGATGATGAAGAAATATGAGCCTTATTGAAGGTCCTACATCACAAACTGCAATCAGTAGCCCCAAGGCATGCAAATGGCATAAAGTGAAGTATGTGACAAAGGAACAATATTAGCAGCTATGTAAAACTTTGAATGTTATATCACTGGAGATTCTAGTATTTGACACACACCCACTTCTCCCTCACACGCATAGAAGCAAATAGCTTACGTGTATAACTCTAAGACATGCTCTTGCAGAAATGTAAACACCTCTCTACTACGTGCAACTTTTAAACGAAGTATTATGGATCATTAAAAGGGCCAGTAAATGCATCATCATTATTTTTTACTCGCGACTTGTCCTTCAAAAAATTACGGCAATTAAATTTGAAGCCAGGCAAAGCTATGGGCCCTCTGAGCATCTTTGGCGCTCATTGAGAGCCTCTCCCCCCATGTACTTTGCAGGCCTTGCGATAAGCACCTCCAGCGCTCATCGCGAGCACCACAATGAGTGTCTTTGAATGGCAAGCCTCCCCCCCCCGTGTATTTTAGGGGCCTCGCAATGAGTGTTACTGACTTGGGTTAAGTGTTACTGCCTTGGGTTAAATGTTACTGGCTTGGGGCTCTTTTTTACTGCCTTCGGCCTTGTTTTTATCCTGTTACGTTTTTTCGTCAGCCATTTTTTTCCTTGCTTAGCAGTTTTTCGAGTGACTAAAAACCCCAAATATGGCTCCAATGAGCTTGCCACCTCACTCCAAGGCTTCCTGGCTCTCCCCCTGTTCTGTATGTGAGTGTATCTGTGGTGCTCATCTCAAGCCCTGCAATGAGCGCCTTTGGTCCCATGGACCTCGCGATGAGTGCCTGTGGCGCTCATCTCCACCCCTGCAACAAGCGCCTTTGGCTCTCATTGCAGCCTTAGTCCCGCGGTCCTCACAATCAGCGCCTGTGGCGCTCATCCCAAGGCCTGCAATGAGCGCCTTCGACGCTCATTGCAGCCAAAGTCCCACGAGGCCGCAATGAGATGACAACTCACAGTATGACACCTATATTAGTGATAGATAAAAACTACCTTTAAGATATTCTGCTTTAAGTGACCCATTAGAATTAGATATCCCTGGAGCGTCACACTTATTTTCTTGAGGGCCTTAAATGCATTGGCTCAATTAAAATGCCTTAAATGAATTAAATCACTTTTTTGCAAGTTTAAGGATCCTTAAATCTTGGACTGTTTGCTGCTCCTGAGCACTGAAATGTGATGCCCTGAATTCCTCCTTAACCGAATGTCCTTCACCAACAATTTATTTCTTCCTCTTCTCTCCCATCTTTCTTCTCTTTTCTCTTCCTCTCTTCCTTATACCATTGCTTCATGCTCTCATTCTAGATATTCTATGATAAGAAATTCAGCCCTAGTTGTGTTCCTGTAAATTAGCAGAGTCAGTACTCAGCAGCCTCCAATGGTATCCTCGCTATAGCATAGTTATCTCCATCTCTGTATCATTTGCCGACTTCTCCATGTTAAGGTAAGGCACTCCCTGTGAACCAGTACTGCATCTGTTTTGCTAATACATATAAATGTAAAGTGTGATTTAAAGCGTAATTAGTTTCCCCATTTTATAATTAAGCCTGCCTTTATACTTTTACTTTGTTGTCTTGTTTTCCCCACATACTTGAGACAAAAGGAAAAAAAGTATGGCAACAAAAAGTAAACATGTAGGTGGTTATGTGTTATTCGAAGTCCCTGTCTGAGGCGTGGGTTACTGCATCTGGAAGACCTTGGAGCATATACCGTAAAAAAAAAAAAAATCATACAACCTAAGGGCAAAAAATAAACAAAGGTAAAGTTCAGAATGAACAAAACAAATTGAAACCTAGACTGCTTTGGTTTGGAACTTGTCTTTTTTTATATAACAATGTTTGCTGGATACGGTTCTGGCCCTGGGCCGGGCTGGTAGTCAACCAGGACCACTGGTTTGAATTTAGGGCGCCACCATTATCAGGGACATTATACCAGATTCTCACAGAAGTTTGCTAACAATCTCAGAAGTAGCCTTCACTATATTCACTAATACCATAACTACTTAGTTATGCTAACGGGAGTAGGAACTTATTATGTTTCCATTATATATGTTATTAGTATAGTAAATTGGTTATCATTTTCTCAGCAAGTTTTTAAAAGGAAAAAACACTTAGGGATACAAGGTAGAGGATCACAGCTACATAAATAGTGAATAGTGAGAATAGTTCAAAACATCTAACCATAACAATAATGTGCTAAATGGTAAAGGCTGCAAGTTTAAGTAATTTTATTACATTCTGCCACCAACTATAAGGGAGGTGCAGCACATTCAAGATTGGGTTGGGACTTATTTTCTATGAACATTCTCTCGGTTAAGATCTTTGTTTTTAAATTACAGTGAATGTAAATATTATTTATTCTTATGTTTTTAGTAAGATGCTCAAATTATTGCCTGGAAGATAAAGTCACCCTTTAAAAGAGCATACTTTAACCATGTAAACAAGTGATCTGAGGTCCGGAAAACAGGCTAGTTTCAGAGCAAAGAAAATCTTAGAATCTCCCTATGACAAGCTAAAGAAGTGACCAAAAAATATAATAGAGGTGCTCAATTAGAGAATGAACTAACCTTAATAGTTTAGTTCTATGGACTTGATAACCCGCTCTGAGAGCAACCTCTTTTATCTCACCTGTGCCCTTCACAGGGAGAAATATTCTGTAGTATATCAGTGTGGTCTCACTCACTAGAGTGATCCAGCCCCAAAATACCAGGCAATTCTACCCTGAACAGGAGAAACAGCAAACCCCAGATGTACGTTTCGTCGTTCATTAGGCTTTGTCAGTGAGGTGTAGCTGATAACTCCCTAAGTAACAGTGAGCAAGGGGTCCACGTTTGGATTCCCCTATAAACTAAAGAAGTGTTTACACAATTGTGCATCTAGTCACATATATTAAAAAGCAAGTTGTTTTGTTTTATTATTGCATTGATACACACACACACAAAAAAAGCAATAAGATATGGAAGCTTTTTTATTGCCCAGAGTTTTCTCCCACTTGTATCATTTACTCTGTGAACTAAATTTATTAGAGATATCAAATAATATAGGATTGGTAATGTCCTTCAAGATTTCATCATCATGTCACCATTTAGATCACTAGGCCCAGTATGTCTAGACTGGATCAAACTGCTTTTCTGCATGTTTTTATTGCACAATATCATGGCTGTAGTTTAGAAAAGGACGCAGAATAAAGATATTATACATGGTTAAACAAATTACTATATGCTAAGTATTCAGACCCTTTACTGTGCTTTTGTCACACATCCAAGTACTGTAATTGGCAGATTCTGTAACAGACTAGTCATATATATTTCCTGTGCATTGCAGTCTGAGTATGCAATAAGTAAACATACTTAAATTGCATCCATTACAGTATATAATTGTTGGGCTTTTCAATGTAATTCTTAGTGCAGTAAATTAATAAAATCTGCAAAAGCTGTGCCAGAATTAGATTGTCTATCTATCTATCTATCTATCTATCTATCTATCTATCTATCTATCTATCTATCTATCTATCTATCTATCTATCTCTTTCTTTCTTTCTTTCTTTCTTTCTTTCTATCTATCTATCTATCAGTCTATCTTGTTTTACCAAAGTGTTTATTGTGATGCTTAATACTTAACTTTTCACATGTGGAGACATATAAGAGTTAGGTAGGAACAGATTTTGCACATAGATCGTTGCAGATATATCTACTGATTAGCAGCCTTATTAAATTGCGATCTGGCCAATTGAATAGGGCTCTATATAAGCACAGAGCATATTTTTTTTTACAGAAGTTTTTAGTTAGTGAACTTCTATCCAAAAGCAAAGTCTTCACTAACTAAAAACTTCTGTAAAAAAAATATGCTCTGTGCTTTTATGGAGTCCTATTTAATTGGCCAAACCACAATTTAATAAGGCTGTAGATTTACAGCAGATATGCAAGCAGGTCTGGTTCTTTGTAATATATAGGTCTGAGCACATGTGAGAGTGCATATTTTGCATGTTGATAACATTTTTCTCTGAGTTTTACAACAGCTGGATTTAGATGCATGTTAGAAGTTAGAAATAAAAACTGCTATCTATAAACTGTACATTGGCTTAAAGTGACCAGTTAAAAAATATTAAAAAAGAAAAAACAACACTGAGTGCCTTCCAGTTTATATTGGTTCTTTTGCCTTTAGAGCCAATACGGTGTGTTTTTGACTAAGGCATAATTTGACCTGGGACAGACCTTGCTTTTTAATAGCAACTAGTGAAATTGCTTGGCTCCTAACTAACCTTACGCCAAACCATGGCTTTAAAGGCATATCTGGATTATGAATGCATCTGATACAGTAGAATCTGTAGTGTATGCAAACATTTTTTGCATGAAAAAATACAAAAAAAAACATTTACAAACTCACCCTGATGTTTGCAAAATCTTTACAGTTTGCTAGCTGTGGCTTTTGTCAGTTGACACCCCTAACAATTTCCTGCTAAGATTAGCATACATTCATATTTCTTTTTGGCCAATCAGGAGAAAGCAGATACATTTGTATCAAACATGCACTTCCTCTGCATACTTGGTTATGTAACCTTCCTGTGGGTGTGCAAAGCTGGATTTTACTTTCCTGCCTATCACTTTGGTAAGTACACAGAACTTTTCTATATAACACGTCTTTTTCTGATAAGCACTACCTGTTTCTTATCAAACATTTGAAACCCAGGAAACTTATATATACCTTTGCTGCATTTTCTAGCACAAAGTTAACAGTTATCCCAAGTCGTAAGACGTATTTAGGTTATGTGGAAAGATTTATGTTATGAAATGTGTAAAACACATTTTGATGATGGGGCATGGAATACAAAAATAATAAAGATATAAGATAATTTTACGAATATTTTATAAATAGCACCAACACATTCTGCGACACTGAACAAATGGCTGAATCAGGAGTACAGGTGATACAGTGGGATTTCCCATATGCATCAATGTAATGAAGGTCCTGTTACAATTTAAAGGGTATGGACACGGTAAAAACTATTTCCATTACAGGAGAATACCGAATTTGTTATTTTTCTTACTTCTTTTTTTATCTTTTTTCTGTTTTTGTAGAATTACAGTTCCATTTAGGGTAACTGTTTTTGAATTTTAAAGAACAATGACCACAAATCTGAAAATACAGGTGTAAGATCAGTTCGTATATGTACAATATACCTATCGAGTAATAACCTTCAGAAAAAAATATCAGGACGTTCTCACAGACAATAGGCTGCATCATTGTAAAGAGAATGATTGGGTGATAATATCTGCCCTCTGGTGCCAACAGATATCTTAAGAGAATGGATTTAGATATAAAAGCATGGGATAGTAAAAGTGTGAGAGAAGCAAAAATCAGAGAAAATTTGAAAGGAAATACAAAGATTGTGGCATTGGGATACACACTGTGGGATAGAGAAAGAATTTAAAGGAAAGAAATGTGACCATAAACCTGGGGACAGATGTCATATAGGGAGAAGTACATAAGAACTCCATTCTTATGTTATCCCCTGTCTCCATTCTTATGTTATCCCATGGGACATATATATATATATATATATATATATATATATATATATATATATATATATATACTAAGATTTGTTACTATGTAAAATACGTATAAATGTTTATACCACAGGTAAGAGATAAAATGAAAATACAGAATAATAAAAAAACAATTCTTGGATAAGTTGAAGAGATTTTAGAAATATTGGTGGTGTGCAGTGTCCAAAATCTGTGCAAGTGAGCTCTTAGCAATTAAACACCCAATATTGCCACCAAAAATATTTCCTACTAGGCGAATAAATCTCTAGAAATACAACTTTTATTACACAAATGTAAAATAAAATATGAACAATTAAAATAATACCAAAATAGTAGACACCGTCCCATCAAATATAATAATATTACATGCAGTATTCAGTATTATAAATGAACAATCCATTAAATAATTAGGACTCAAATTAGGAAGGCTGCAAAATAGTAACTGTACATACAGTATATAATGCCTGGATATATGAAATCATAAAGAAAACAAAAAAACACAAGTCTAATAAAATGCAAACACTTTAAAGTTCAAACGTTCTGAGTATATTTATAATGGCCCAATACAACAATAATAGATTATGACATATAAAGTGCTAACTGTGCTAATGCCTATATCCTCATCAATCTGTTATTTTTGTTCAACAAGAAAGACAGAATTCTTTAATATACATACATTACCATGAGATGGAATTACAAAATCAGAATTAATGCATAAAGTGCTAGTGCTAAAAATGAAAAATAAAACAAAAAAATAATCCCTTACCGGGTTCCCTACAAATACTAGTGTAGCAGCTTTGGAGCCCGCCACAACACTCTATTTTGGCATGACGACCAGAGAGATTAAAAGAAGACTATGTGAACATTTGTCCAATATTCGTAGAGGATGGGTAGATTTTAACAAAGGCAATAAATTAACATCAGTTACTAAACATTTCTATATTAAACATTCATGTATACCACAACTCAAGTGCAGAATCCTTCAAAACATAAAATTAGGGATTCGTCATGGCAATTTAGAAACAGAACTTTTGAAATTTGAGACTAAATGGATCACGCATCTCAATACAGTGATGCCCCATGGATTAAATGAAAGTCTTAACTTTATGGTCTTTTTGTAATGAGATCAGGATCCTTATATGATATCTGACCCTGTTGCTATTTCAAACTTGGTTATATTAACTCTTGTGATCTTGACGAAGCGGATTTAAGATTTGGGCTATATTGATTTGCAGACCTGTGGAAATCGAAGTGGCTTTCTCTACCTTCCACTGCCGGAGCTTCATACTGCAAGGTCACATTACATCATTAGGAATTACCCTCCATTGCAGTATGAAGCTACCTCAGGGGCAGGATACTGAACCTCTGAGCAATGGGATCCGGGACAGGGGCTGCAAGGCACAAGTATGAGGAGGGGGTGAATGAAGTGCAAGGGGCTTGAGGGGGTGAATAGTGTGACAAGGGACCCTGGGGGTTTTGAGGGGGTGAATGATGCTACTGAGGGGCCCCTCAGAAAGCAAGCTGAGTTTCACCAACCTATTTTTCTTTTCTGTAGTGAGAGTTATCTTTATATATTTTTACATAAATATATATGGTCATAAAAAAAATGTATCTTCCATATGTGAGGTGATTTAGATATTAGTAAAATTTGACTTTTTGCTATTCATTATAAGCTGGATGCCCCTCTTCCTGGTTCTGGCCTTGGAGGAAGCCTGTGACGCGAAACGTGCACGTCAGGTCAGATGCAAGACACTGTCCCACGCTGATGACATCAGATGCCACTAGGACTCGGCATGGCTGCTACATTTGATCAAAGAAATGCTGGAAAGTAGTAATCACTGCATTTTTTTTTGTATATGCCTAATGGATGTTAAAATCGCTGTATTATGTATGACATATGTATAGTCTCATAATATATTGAGTGAGATATCAGCAAATAGATATTTGTGTCTCATATTATACTTGTCTTTCTATTTGTGATATTATGTTTTGCTGAATATGAATTAGTATATATTTTGTTATTTTAATTTTGGGTGTTTTTTTCTTATATAGCAGCACTTTCTTATTTCAGGAGGTGACAGTAGACACTGTTTTTTCTTTATTTTAGGGGATAAGTGGCAGATCCCAAGCTTGCCATGTTAATGTAGGGATTACAAGTTTGGAGGATAATATGCACTATGTAGGAGAGCAATATAGTATGCTATTTTAGGGAGCTTGTGGTAGGCTCCAAAAGCTTCTACACTAGTAGTTGTAGGGAACCCGGTATAGGTTTATTTTTTGTTTGTTTTATTTTTCATTTTTGAGCACTAGCAATTTATGCATTAATTCTGATTTTGTAATTCCATCTCATGGTAATGTATGTATAATAATGAATTCTGTCTTTCTTGCTAAACATATTTAACAGATTGATGTGGATATAGGCATTAGCACAGTTAGCACTTTATATATCATAATCTATTATTGTTGTATTGGTCCATTATAGATAAACTCAGAAAATGTGCACTTTAAGGTGTTTGCACTTTATTAGACTTTTGTTTTTTATGTCTTATTTCTGATTTCATATATCCAGGCATTATATATGTACAGTTACTATTTTGCAGCCTTGCTAATCCTAATTATTTAATGGATTGCTGATTTATGATACTGAATACTGCATATGATATTATTATATTTGATGGGACTGTGTATACTATATTTTGGTTTTATTTTAATCGTTCATATTTTATGTTTTATTTTATATTTGTGTAATAAAAGTTATATTTTAAGATGTGGTATTTCGAGAGATTTATTCGCCCAGATATTCTTGGTGGCAATATTGGGTGTCTTTTTCTCTTTCTTTGAGTAATTTTTCAGATATTTCTCTACACTCACAATTTAGACTGTCCTCATTGATATGTATTTAGTTAGTATATTCTATAATAATTATTTTTTTATTATACTAATGTCTAATAGAAATTTAATTTAGACGAAGACCTTCTCCTTAGAGTTAGTGTTTTCAACTTTTTTGCTCTTAGCAATTAAAGCCACAATGTATATTTTAGTAGTATTGTTTATGTACACAAACAGAACATGTTAATAATTAAATAACTGTTACTGGATGTGCCAGGGTTACAATTATATTAATATTTATTGTGATTATAATTTGAATGTTCTAAGGTTTTAAAAAAATGTATTATGTTTAAAGAAGATTTGTGTCCGATACCCAGCTAATGTCAAGAAAATGATTTTTGCACAGACATACAGTACGATCTTAGTCTTCTGGATTTGTATGATTCATTATTGTAGCCCCTACTGGTTAGTCCTCAAGATTTGAAATATGATATAACACTCTATTTGTTAACACTAGTTTTTGTAGGTTTAGCATAATTGTTAACACCTTTAACTACTTTCTGTAGTATTTGGTTTCAATAATGAAATATAGAATTCATTCTTTGTTGCAAATCTTTGTCAGATAATTTACCCTTGAGGGGACAGGTATCTTTTTCAACATACCTGACAAAAAAAAATAGTTAATATCAATTTACCAGAATGTTGGTGTAATAAATAAAACAGTTCTGTTAATAATTAATAAGGCAAAGTGCATAAGATACTAGACTCATAACAGCTTTGTGTCCCATTTCAAATTGTTACAAATATTTTCATGAGCAATCCATATTATGATTGTATTAAATGCTTATTTATATGTTTTATTATAGATCTAATTTAGGTGATAACAATTTACTGTATTGATTAGTTAATTTTACTGTTTGTAACTAATTATTATCGATGATTTCATTAATATTTAGTTTACAAGAATTTTTAAAATAAAAAAATATATTAGACATTTCTATAAAATTCTCATCAATGTCTGTAATTAACAACATAAGTGCAATTAAAAATAAAAGCTAATTAAGAGACCCAGTTAAAACATTTATATAAAATAAAAATAAAAATCTCCTTAGCAATAAGTTGTGTTCCTCAGAAGCCGGATTTATTTCACACATCTTACCATGGTATCATAACTTTCTGGGCAGTCCTTTAGGAGGTGATCTCTCCTCCACATAGATCACACTTTTTTGCAATGCAGTTCTTGGCTTCATGCTCCTCATACCACAGAACCTGCAATCTTGAGTTTAATGCATCATCCCCATGCATTATGCAGTTCTTACAATTCCAAGGCATCTGGTTTAAAAAAAAAGTGAAAACTTCTATTTCTTCCAATTGAAAACTGGTGGAGGTCTCCTATAACCATTCCACCCCTAGGGTCTGCAATAAAAGTACCACAAAACCTCTGCTTACCTCTCCAGACCCCCAAGTCATATCTTAAAAGTATCTGTATCTGAAATATGAGGATTATACATGTGGACAATTGTAAGTTTTCCATGTCCCCAAATAATGATGTTACCTTCACACCTCTCATAATAGATAACTCCATCAACCCTCAGCACAACTTTAATACTCTATTTGCCCAGTATGCAGAAATCAGGATCAGATCGTAGGTCCCCTTCCTTTCGAAACTCCAGCAAGTAAAATAACTAACTGAATTAATTTATTTATTCATTTATTTATATAATTTACATTCTAATGAAAAGCAATGGTGGAATTACTGCTGGTGCAGTAGGTTAAAAGCACTGTGGACCACAACAGGGGAGGGTCCCACTGCTACCTACAGAGTTATTGGATAAAGGGGAATCTTAATTTATTTTGCACCAGGACACTCCATTCACTGATGAAAAGGCTAATGTTTGTGGTTTCTTTAGACCCTCAGGCAGGCATGTTAAACATGTGACCCACGCCCACCTAAATTATACCCTCTTCCAATGTTTCACTCTCACTGAAATGAGGCCAACGCCCACGTAAAGTGTGCCCTCTCACCTTCACTTTTCATTTATGTGCCATTTTGATCAGTTTAACGCCTACCTACAAATAATAAGTGGAACAGGAGTCAGAATAGGATTACTTAGGAGGCTTTATTCAAAAGACAAATGTAATTGTTAAAGTACCATTTCATTAGTTTATTTTTATCGAGAAAATCAATATTTAAAGAAATAAGTTCAATGTAGTGTTTAAAAACATCTGTAGATATGTGTTATTTATGGGATCTGGGAGTGTGAGAGGATCTACCCAGGAGGTTGATGCTCTCCCACCTCCTGGACACCTAAGGAACTGACAACCCACTCCAGCATCTTGGCCAGGAAAACCTTATGGATACGCACAATCAGAGACATAACAATAGACGTTTCTGGCGTCCATAGGTTCACGGTGAGTCGGACATGACTGAACAACTAAACACACACACAGCTATCCATGTGTATTGGCTAAATTATTGGCTAAATATCTGGGAGCAGTACTAAGGGAGCACTGTGGTCATAAAAGTAAAATAGCACCTTTGAAGAACTACACTTTAAAATAAGCCACATGTTTTTAGAATGTCAAAAAAACAGTAAAACCTCTAATGTCATACTTTTATATGCATTTATGCTACTGTGGAAATTATCATTTTATTTCCAAGTGATCAGCTTCCTGAGGTGGGAGGATACTTTCAATTTACAGGAAGTTTATTTCTTCACAATGGGAAGGGGGCAGATACAATTGTCGGCGCTTTTATTAGCCCAAGTACAAAGTGCATTTGATTACAGGTACACACACGGTGGGCATGTTTTAAAAAAATAAACATACTTTTTTTTTTAAATGCTTTATTTTTTATTCCATATGACTACATTTTCAGCTCTGATCAAGCACAACATTCCTCCTTTGCTGCTGAATCACTCTAGGAGGTTTTAGTACACATTCTTACTCCAGGCTCTGTGAATGAGTCCAGAAGCAATTCTGTACACAGATATGGACACACAGCCATAATTTACATAGAGCCCTCCTAGAGTGACTAAGCAGCAAATGAGGACATATAGTGCTTGATTGGAGCTGCAAATGGAATACAAATACAACCTTTTTAAAATAAGTAAGGTTAATTTATTTTTAATAACAAGTTTAATTGATATATTGCCTACTGGAGCAGTTTGCCTTAAAAAAACAACAATCATTCATACAGTGTTCCTTTAATGAATTTACAGTGCCTTGCAAAAGTATTCACCCCCCTTGACTTTTTACCAATTTTGTTACATTACAGCCTTAAATTCAATGTTTTGTTAATCTGAATTTTATGTGATGGATCAGAACACAATAGTCTAAGTTGGTGACGTGAAATGAGAAAAATATATACATAATTTTTTAGAAATAGAAATCAGAAATTTGGCATGTGCGTATGTATTCACCCCCTTTGTTATGGTCTGGTGCAACCAATAACCTTCAGAAGTCACATACTTAGTGAAATGATGTCCACCTGCGTGCAATCTAAGTGTCACATGATCTGTCATTAAATATACACACCTTTTTTGAAAGGCCCCAGAGGCTGCAACACCTAAGCAAGAGGCACCACTAACCAAAAACTGCCATGAAGACCAAGAAAGTCTCCAAACAAGTAAGGGATAATGTTGTTGAGAAGTACAAGTCTGTGTTAGCTTATAAAAAAATATCCAAATCTTTGATGATCCCCAGGAGCACCATCAAATCTATCATAACCAAATGGAAAGAACATGGCACAACAGCAAACCTGCCAAGAGACATCCGCCCACCAAAACTCATGGACTGGGCAAGGAGGGTATTAATCAGAGAGGCAGCAAAGTGACCTAAGGAAACCCTGGAGGAGCTGCAGAGTTCCACAGCAGAGACTGGAGTATCTGTACATAGGACGACGACAAGCCGTACGCTCCATAGAGTTGGGCTTTATGGCAGAGTGGCCAGAAGAAAGCCATTACTTTCAGCAAAAAACAAAATGGCACGTTTGGAGTTTGCGAAAAGGCATTTGGGAGACTTCCAAAATGTATGGAGGAAGGTGCTCTGGTCTGATGAGACTAAAATTTAACTTTTCGGCCATCAAAGAAAACGCTATGTCTGGCTCAAACCCAACACATCACATCACCCAAAGAACACCATCCCTGTTTTTCAGCAGCCGGGACTGGGAAACTGGTCAGAGTTGAGGGAAAGATGGATGGTGCTAAATACAGGGATATTCTTGAGCAAAACCTGTACCACTGTGTGCGTGATTTGAGGCTAGGACGGAGGTTCACCTTCCAGCAGGACAATGACCCCAAACACACTGCTAAAGCAACACTTGTGTGGTTTAAGGAACATGTAAATGTGTTGGAGTGGCCTAGTCAAAGCCCAGACCTCAATCCAATAGAAAATCTGCGGTCAGACTTAAAGATTGCTGTTCACAAGCTCAAACCATCCAACTTGAAGGAGCTGGAGCAGTTTTGCAAGGAGGAATGGTCAAAAATCCCAGTGGTAAGATGTGGCAAGCTCATAGAGACTTATCCAAAGCGACTTGGAGCTGTGATTGCCGCAAAAGGTGGCTCTACAAAGTATTGACTTTAGGGGGGTGAATAGTTATGCACAATTACTTTTTCTGTAATTTTGTCCTATTTGTTGTTTGCTTCACAATAAAAAAAAAACATCTTCAAAGTTGTGGGCATGTTCTGTAAATTAAATGATGCAAATCCTCAAACAATCCATGTTAATTCCAGGTTGTGAGGCAACAAAACACGAAAAATGCCAAGGGGGTGAATACTTTTGCAAGGCACTGTATATATGTATACATCTTCTATCATGTATGTAAAGAGATTTTTTAAAATATTAAAGGGCAATTAATGGTATTTTTGTTTGTTTACTTTGCTGCATCTGAAAGAAGGCATTTGATATCGTTGAACAGTATGTTTCTTTTTGAAAATGAAGCTCCTGGGACAGAATAAACTATTTTGATTGCATAACTCTCTGGAGGGTTGCCCTTGTCAGCAATTGTGCAGCAATATAGTTGTAAGTGTCTGCCAATGAGACCTAGAACCTCACTGAATTGCAACAGTTACAGAGCGATTCAATTGCTCAAGCCCATAGCTAACTGTCCGAAAGCCTAAACCATAAACCATGCACCCATAGGTAGCATTTCATTAGATGATCATGATCAATTAAGTAAGCCCATAACTACCAATAGTAAATGAGACCGTCATCTTGACATAAGTAAAACATGGAGGTTAAATGTCAATCAATTAGCGTTTAGAAGTCCGATATGCGATCGGACTCGCAATCTGGCAATGTACAAAATAATAAAAATTAATTATGATACTGTTCTAGTCCATGTGGATGGCCTGATATGTATTAACTCATTGATTACCGAGATTGATATAACACGGAAATGAAACGTTAAAAAAAAAATTTTTGTTTGCAGATTTGCGGCTTGAGACTGTTGTGCAATTAATTCAAATGTCTTTCATCGCTGTCCCCGTCTTTTACAGTGCAGTATTAATTTTTTATTTGCTTTCACAGTGCTACAAACAGGTGTTTAACCCCCTTGCGAGTCCCATCTGGTACTTGTAGGATTTTCTTCTACATTTGTCATTTATGGGTGTGAAAACCAATGCGGGCTTGGGGAATTGTAGCCATTGAATAGCGATTTTGACAACCGCAGGGATTTTCAGCCTGTAACCCGCAGATTGTTTGCGGGTACCTAAAATACGCCAATTGAATAGCAAACTAGTTTACAGGCTACATTACATACTCCAGTAACTAACAATTGCTCAATTGAGTAGGGACCCTAGAGTCATGTATACTCTTTGCTTACAAATATGTATATCTATTGGCATTTCCTGTAGTTTCCAATAAGTTTTAACAAGTTTTGTTAAATATTTTTTTATGAGAAAAAAAGTTTTTAGAATGCTTACACCATGCTATTTTAAATACATTACTGAAAAAAAAATGCATTCCATGTCCTTTTAAATTGACCAAAATAAAATCTAAAATCAGGAAAACTTTACAGTATCCCCTTAGCAAAGACAATTCTTGAAAATGTTAGGGTCTCCTTCAGATGGTGATAAGGCTGCTAAACCATAAAGGCAGCAATCTTCATCATATTCAGAAAAAACAACTTATAATAGTGAGGCTTGCCAAACTCTCTCTCTACTCTCTACTCTCTACCTCTCCACCTGCTCTTGTTTCTCTGTGCATCTGCAGCAACAGGTGATAGTAGCAGAGAGTACTTCTGCCCTGTACAATACTTTATATTCCATAATCTAATATTATAATCACTCTTTAATAACATATTAATATATATTACCAAACTATTTAACCATTTTCTCCACATGCCACTACTGTACTATTCATGTTGCACTTTATATTCTACTGTCACAGATGTGATAGGCTAACAGTATATATAATTAGACATTTTGTTATTAATATGCTAATTTGTATTGCAATATGTTGAATAGCATTGTATTACTAAGATGGGGTGCACACCTGATATTGTTTTTAAGCTGGAGCATGACATATCCATTCCCGGACCCTTTAAGCAGCTCATATTTCAAAATGGTAATCCTGGCTGGCTGATGGGTGCTGGATTTCCAGGCAAACTACAACTTTGACACCTCAACTCTTCATATGTTCTTCCTAAAGATCAACCTGCAATTAACATTGTTTATTTGATATATTTATTAATAATAAATCTGGATGCACATGAGATGCATTTAATATGCTTAGTAAAGTATCCCCATAGTGTTGGGGCAACTGGGCAATCTTCCAATGTCCCACTAAAGAGTGATGCCACAGCATGTACTAATCTTCTTACAGGGCTCATGCCACCTTGATGGAAATGCATGTTATAATCAGTGCCCATATTGAGAATATTTTTCATTAACATGGAGAGAATTTATTTTAATTTCTCTAATGTCCTAAACCTTGGCATTATTTGCAAACCCAAAATACATTATTAACATTTTTACTATCTATATTTTAGATTACTTATACATGAATATTACACTACATAATGCTACATAATGGGTGAGAAACACAGTGTAATACATTGTTTATTAGAAGGATTTATTCTGGTATGCTCTGTTAAAGAAAATTAATCATAATGTTGCCATTCATATGACAAAGTAAATATTGCATTTTAGCTAAATTCATTTATCGATTCAAACAAAATTTGAATCGCGCAAAGCATATGGACATAGGAAATGAACACAAGTTGCACGCTTTGTATCATGTTGTAATTCATTGTGTATATAGTGTCTAAAATTAGTTCTAGCGAACTGCCCGTCAAAAAATGACGGCAATGAAATTGTAAGTGAGCTAATGCTATTTGGTGTATAATAATAAAATAACTAATAGATTAATAAAGTAATATACTTTACCTATTTTGAAGTAATATATGGAGGAAGCATTGTGTTGAAGAGCTGGCAATCTGTTTTGATGTTGCTGCAGCATTAGTGGTGTGGAGCTGCTGTGTAAGCGTGATGAATGTGTGCAGTGTAATAGTGTGCGTACACGAGACCAAACCGTTAGCGTAGTTGTGTACTTCCGCATTGTTCTAAAATGGCTGGTAATGTGTGGTATACGTCTGTAGTGGAATATCCGTAGGTGTTTTGTGGTGTTTTGCGTGTTTCTTGTGGTGTTTTGCGTGTTTAGAGTGCTGTAGCCTCATTTTCGTTTTGTTCGGCGGCCATTTTTTCTCTTGCTTAGATAATTTTTTAGTGTTTAAACTCTTTTATTTTGAGTTAAATTAAGGTGTAATTTCATTTTTTGAGGTCCTGGATGCTCCCTCTTGCTGTAGGTAAGCTTTTTATGTATGTGTTGTGTGTATTTATTGTGTTTTTCATTTTTTCCTGTCCGCGGGTTGCGGACGATTTTTGCGAGGTCGTAATGAGTGGTAACGTGTCTTGTATGTTTGCGTTACGACGTAAAGTTTGCGAGGGTCGCAGTTGCTGTGTCGTATGTTTTTTGCGTTACGACGTAAAGTTTGCTAGGTTCGCAGTTGCTGTGTCGTATGTTTTTTGCGTTACGACGTAAAGTTTGCGAGGGTCGCAGTTGCTGGCACAGAGTGAGCGCGCAAGAGTTAGCAACAACTCGTATGCTCACAACTATATATGTGATGATTAAAGGAATATGTAGTTTGGAAGAATATCTTAGCAAGGCTGATTGTTACCTAATATTTTAGTGACTACTGCAAGAGGGTCTAGCACTAATTCACATGCGACCATTAGTAGACCTGGTTATAAGCTTTATTAATATGCTAGAATTTACAGATTATTATAGTCATTTCAACCTTCTTTGAAATGTATAGAAAACATGAAGATTTATGTATTACTAATAGTTTTGAAAAGTGAGTAGAATCCCTGATGGTCATGTAACAGTATATGAGAAGGGAACAGGAAGTGGAGGTGGAAGTGCTCTACAGTTCTACCCTCAGGGAAGAATTATGTGCAAGGAACATAGTTGTTCCTTGGAAGTATGATTGACAGGATTACAAAAAGAATTTATTAATAATCCAAGTAACATAAGGTTTAACACCTAAAAAGTTCCTGGGACCATGTTCCAATATGTTTAGGTGTTTAAAAGTTTGTATAGAAGTTATTATTTTAATCAAACAGCAGAGCAAAAGAACCTACTTAAGCAACTAATATTATTTAAAAAGTGAAAAACAATAAGCTGTCCTCTCATTGACCAACATATGAGCATAAAGAAAAATAAAAAGTGTCATACTATATGGTGTAATCAACTGAGACAATTCATTATCATAATTCATTAGTTATTACTGTATATTATAAAGCTCTAACCTATCACTTTCAATTGGTTAGTCCCTACCAATATTGATGTAACGGTGCTGGGAACCTGCTACTTATGTTGTGAAGTGTTGTGAAGCTGTCCCGCAATGATGACGTCAGCAGCCTCTTGCAAGGACCAGAGGCACAGAGCCGGACCATCAAACCAGGTGTAATTGTGCATTTATTTTGAAATACATTGCTAACTAAAATGGTGGATGCTTACTGTGGATTAATTAAGTATTATAAATGATAACATAGTTAACATACTTATGGACAAGTTGAAGGAATGGATTGTGGAAACTTACCTTTATTTGGTTGCTTTACATACCTGTTTTATGTCTAGATTTACTTTATGCCCACTTGGACTAGTGTTAGGAGCTGAGAGTAGTGTAAGATCTCCTAATAGTCAGGTAGTAAGTGTCTTTATATGGCTTTAAGCTGTAAGAATTCTTCCTCTTTATGGGTTAAGAGCTCAGAGTAGGGATTTATTTCACATTTTAAGGATTAAGTAGCGGGTTCCCAGTACTGCAAAATCAGTAATGGTAGGGATATTTAGTATAGCAACTCATGGGGTGTATTTGGTTGGGCATCAATTTATGCGTTAATTACTTGGAATTTTCAGCATAAATTAAACTGGATTACTGATACTTTTGAAAGTATATTTATATATCATAACAAGACTTTTTGTTCACTTAGTTTGTTCTTGGTTTTTATGGATAATGGGTATTGAGATACTAACAGCCCTATTCAATTTGAAGCCCGTAGCAGCATCAGTAAGTCCGCAAAGGCTGCAGGCTTGAAATTTGGCTGTATTACAGAGATATTAAATTCCACCATGCTGCGACTTACGGGCCGGAGATGCAAGCCTGCACACCATTCTTGTGCCATTGGATGTGCAGCCGTGAACATGATCAATTAGTCAAAGCCGTAGTTAAGGTTTTAGACAGATAGATTTTTCAAAGCGTTACGGGTTTCAATTACAGGTTACGATTGGACCCACATTCCAGAAAGAATGCAATATTAATAAAACAGTAAATATGATATTCTAGTCCATACGAGTTCCATTATATGTATTAACACATTGATTGACGGGATCAAGATAGCACGAAAATTATAAAGAAATAAAAGTATTTTATATTGCAGATTTGTTGGCTTGAGAATGTTGGGCTATTCATTTTAATATCTAACATCACTTTCCCTTTCATTATTAATACAGTATTGTGTTGATATTTGCATTTAGAGTGCTACGGATAGGGCTCTAACCCCGTTGCCGGTCCTCGCTAGTGCCCTTTTGCTGTTTGGCTCCATTTGCGGGTTACAGGGTTGAACGCCAGTGGATTTGTTGTAATTTAATAGCGAAATTGGGAATGTAACAGTTACAGGCTTGACAGAACAAAGGATTTGAGGGCGCGCAGTTCAGATTTCTATATCTTGTAGGGTTTTTTCGCACCTAACCCGTAAGTCGTTTGCAGTTAGCTTTGAGAGGCCAATTTGATAGCCGTAAGCCTTGCAGGTACGTTACGGGTTATGATTTTCAACGTTAAGGGAATGTATTCGGCTGCATGTATCTTGTTATGTAAGGATTCATGTTTTTTTAAAATAAATTGTATAAATGTGTGTATTTTGTTTGTTTTTGGCATCCCTTCTTGATAATAATACCGTATTGTTCCGAATATAAGCCTTCGGCGCTCATTGCCTAAGTGCTCCGAGTTTAAGGGCTCGCCTCGCTATGCGAAGCTCGGCGGCAATGAGCACCTTTGGTGCTTATTGCTTAAGTACTCTGAGTTTAACGGCTCGCCGGCAATGAGCGCCTTCGACTATGCGAGGCTCGCCGGCAATAAGTGCCTTTGGGGGTCATTGCCTAAATGCTCTGAGTTTAACGGCTCGCCTCACTACGCAAAGCTCGCCGGCGATGAGCTCCTCTGGCGCTCATCGTTAAGTCGTACGCACCACGCAAACAGCGTGACGACGTCTCATAGTTAGACAATTATAATATGTGATATTATTAAAT
This sequence comes from Discoglossus pictus, assembly GCA_027410445.1. Lineage (NCBI taxonomy): Eukaryota > Metazoa > Chordata > Amphibia > Anura > Alytidae > Discoglossus > Discoglossus pictus. Next base: position 60,281,766 of record CM050171.1, read on the forward strand.
GCATCCACAACTCTCTAGAAATGTAAATGCCTTTTTCACACACAACTTCCACCAAAATGTTATTGAAACCTCCAGGGTCCAGCACATTACAATGTATTTTTTTTTCTAATTAAAATCTAGCTGTATGACTTTTTTCTCATTATTTATGTTCTTAGTCAGGCATATGGCCTCATTCAAATGTCATTTGGCCAATTGAATAGGGCTCTATATAAGCACATAGCAATTTATTTGTACAGATGTTTTTAGTTAGTGAACTTCTATCTAAAAGCAAGGTCTTCGCGAACTAATAACTAAACAAATATACTCTGTGCTTATATAGAGCCCTATTCAATTGGACAAATCAAATTTGAATGAGGCCCTTAGAGTTTTTAAGCATATATATATATTGCATTGGGCTGTGCTCATGTAGCCCCATTATTGCAGTATCTCTCTTTTTAGCCAATACTTACAGTGCTTCTTTTTCTCACAATATTCAGCCTTTCTTTTATATATATATTTTAGGTTGCTATGTTTCTACTCTTTGAATTTACTCCATACTTTATGCATTTTCCCATATTGTCTAAAATGTTTTTTCATCATGAAAGGAAAAGAAGGGCATCAGAGACACAACCAAAACTCAACTGGACTGAAAAGTCTACAATAAACAGTGAATGAGTGACTTCGATATGTAGGTCATCCTAATAGTACATTTTAACTTATATTTAAAGATACTTTTAATAAGCAGGGGGGATAAAATAGTTGGTTTGGGGGACCACTGTACCACTATATCAATGTATCAATATATTATCTAAGAGACCATTAACTTATTAATTGTGAATAATATGTTCTTCTCCTCTGTCTGTAAAATAATGTTGATACAATAATTAGTGAAGAGGTAATGGAAGTAGTTGTGTATTTACTATACAGAAACTTAATACTAATAAAGTTATAGAAATAATATGGAAAATAATGTGCAATCCCTTATAATACCTATTGTACGATTATTTGTGAGTTAATTATATAGAACTTCCTCTCTAAACTTCCTGCTCAACTTAACATAATTCATTCTAAGGGTACGTGGATATATTATTTATTTGTATGTTATTAAAAAAACACCCACAGATTAATAATAGTAATAATGATATTAATAATAAATATATAAAGTAGAGGGAACTTACAGGTGGGTGTGAATATTAAACAGATTACCATCTGTAATGTTTCTGCTTTAGATCAATTTCTAAAAAGGAAACATCTATTGTGGACCATGAACACTGAGATCTTCAGTGATTTCTTCTCCAGGATGTGTGGGTGAAACTAAAAGCCACCTCACTGCTCCAGGCAAACTCCTGTCTTAAAGTATAGAGCAATCACTTAAGTCTTGTAGCTTACATTAGAGCCCCCAACACAGAGAGATCAAATAACTCTGCTCCTGTAGGAGTTATACTCAGCCTTTATTTCAAACGGAAATATCTTGTTTAGTGAATGTGCAAGAGATGGTTTTTGTTTCCTCGTTGCCATTGTATGTCCCTGGGTCTACAGCCTCAGATCATGTAGTGCACATCTCCAACTGGAAAGCCCTTCCTGGGGTTGACAAAGGCTTATGAAGGAGACAGAAAGGAGGGTGAAGTGTGTAAGACTTGGATGGTCAACCAGTAACAAAAGCTAGTGGCACATCCTGTGCTTTGAAAATAACTCCATACTGCTTTACACTGGGAGCAGTCATTTGAGTTGATGCCCTGAGGTGTTAATATAAAGATGATTTCAAGATACGACAAGTCACACTGGATAGATCAATGAAGAATAGCACTTACAAATCTTCAAATATGAGTTATTCTTGATCATAAATGGGAATGAATGTAGCGTTAAAGTGTATGATACCATGACTCTTGTTGTTTTTATAATTGATACTTAAATATGTACGTTATATACATACCACATATCTCCATATTTACATTTGTTACACCAAAAACACAAAGTGAGTATGGTACTTATGGTATTGCTGTATACTGTTCTAGTTTTGTGGAGTACCATTTTACAAAAAATAGTTATACCTTTCTTGAACTGCATAGGTAGCTAGAGAGATAGCTACATATATACCCCTAAATTCACTAAGCCTACTAGAGATCATTAAGCATATCACCGAAGACTGTGGGGTTTGTTTGCTTTTGGTGAATGGATAATTATGAACAACAAGTATGAATCAGTTCAATATTTATGTATATTGTAAAATTGAAAACCAAGATTATTCAGATTGCTGACACTACATATATACAAACATGGTGTATTCTACAATTGGTAACCAATAGATCCCATGAAATATATGTACCACATATTAGTAGTTTGACATAGTAAGAAGATAATTGTCTATGTATAACATCTCCATTAAATCTCAAGCAAAACAAAATCATTTTTTCTATAGTTCTTTATTTCATATAATATACAGATGTTCTAAAACAATAGCAATATCATATAAAAAGATATATGCCATATTTACAAAGTGATAGGCTGTAGGAGAGAACATATGCATCACATATTCATAAATATATACAACCATCAGTTGCATTATCTATTTACAATACAGTAATTTACTGCAAACACACTGATTAAACGAAGTTCCATAAAAAGAAACAAGTAGTGTTACTCAGACTGACAGAAGCCAGAGTACTTAATGTAAACTGATTATATACAGGTACATCCAAGGAGCAGATGATCTGAAAACCATTGCCTTAGCTTAACTTAAAAAGTTCCATTAATATGTCCTCAGTGTCTCTGACAAGTGTGGAGTCTGGAGGTTTTAGGGGCAGTTGTGAATTCTCCTTTTTGTAATCTACAGGATAGTCCAGTTCCACAGTGACACCTTTGGAAAATCTCCAGCCCATGAGTTCCTTTTCTTCTGTGTTTGGTACACACTTGACCTTCTTCAAGGACAGGTTTGCAGATCTTTGACCAGAAATGACGAGCGCAACAAAGTCCTGGAGCACAGTCTGTTGACCTGAGACATACATCACCATCACGACCTGTTGGACAAGTGAGAGTAGACATGAGCATACATTCATTGTATTGAGTATTGCATTGGTCGTTTCATTTAGAAGTTGGGTATACCCTCAAGTCCAGTTTGCATATGCTCTAAGGAATGTATTCATTATATTGAGTATTGTATTGGTCTTTTCAATTAGAAGTTAGGTATTCCCTTAAGTTCAGTGTCCCCTATGCTCTAAGGAACGGTGGGCTTTCATTTTGTGTGATCAAAAGTTACACAAGTGTCTCTGCTCTATATTAAGTGATATAAGGGAAGCAACTAAAAAAGGTTTTAGGGTTATAGAGAGAGATTGCTGGGTCATAAAGATGGCTTGCAAGAACCTCAAAATGCATCAATTAATTTGACTCTCATACATGGCTCCACATCTGAATTAGTTTGGTAAGCACCATTATAAAGAACTGTTAACAATTATAGCTATTTGAAGATTCTCAACCTATCCAGTTGCCAGTAAGTTTGGATATCATTAATATATACTGTATATCACTAAAATGTATTGTGGACGTCATTTAACATGTTTGGAGTGGAAGAATATTATAATATGGCCACTGTAGTGTCTGTGAACTGGCCAACTTACCTTTATAGGGTTGCATCCCAGAAGGAGATGTGGTTAATTTGGTGTGAGTGTCCATTGTGGCCGCTTCAGGATTCTCATTTTCCACCACAGTTTCCTCTAGGTAGGCCGATTGTGGGAAACGTTCCTGGTCTTGCTCAATAGGCACACAAATTCCTGAAAGAAAAATAAAGATTCATTTAGACAGAAGTTCACACCTGAATGAAAAGGACACCTGAAAGTGTGTCACATTAGAATGGGCATAGTGTGCAAACACAAACAGCAGATGCCTGGTGGTAATCAGGGTACAGCAGCGGTACAGCTAATTTGCGTCACAATGGCTATAACCCTTATTAATGCAAGACAAAGGGTTATTATGATTATGGCAAGAGTTTGTATTGTACCCCAAGGTTTATTACCAACGATATGTCAGGTAAACGACTCCTAGTAGCAACACAGCCAATTGTAATGTTAAAATATTTTCTTGGGGTATGTTAATGGACCAAAGGTTCACAGCTAAGGGCATGGCGATGATTAGTCTATATGACACATGCTCACTTAGGTAATATTGCCTTAAACAATAAACTATTCATGGACTCATAGCTAGACCATTACATTTCAAATAGCCTACTTTCAATCTAATTAGTGAGTCTAGCACTCTCAATAAAAAAACTATTGACTAAAAAACACTTGGGTGGAGAGTTCATTGTTGGACACACAGCTGTCCTCAGCACATACAAACAGTGATTGATATGCAAAGCTACTGTCCCTGTAGCATTTAGTTGAGAATGAAAAGTTACATTTTCTGCAACGCTCTGCTATATTGAACATAAACACTTGTGCACAATGAGTGTGAAAGGTGCATTGTATCAGTGAAAAGCAAGAAAAACAGTTTGCATAATAAAACTGGTAAGTGTTAATACACTAATGTGGATAAGTTACTACAAGTGGAAGATATAGGTAACTGACCACTAATAAAAATGTTTTAACTGGACAGTTTTTTCTTAAAGGGTATCAGTGCCTATACAGTGCCATGTTTTTTTAAATAAAGACCTAATTTCTTACCATTGCTGCAGTAGTTGCCCATGCAACACATGGCATCCCTGAGGCAACGTTTCCTTCGCTTCCTACATGCCAGGCATACCATGGAGTTGCCATTCCTGGAGCTGTGGCAGAATTCATCCAGGGCACAGTCATCATCTTCAGTGCAGGTATAGAGCTGTGAAAGAGATAGACAAATATTAATTGAATGTCAACTGCAGTATTATCTATTGACTGTCACCAGCTGGCATCATCCCAACCATGCAGATCCTATCCACTCAGCAGTACCAATTATCTGTTCATCCATTTGGCATTGCAAGAGTTAAGTTCTCAACTATAGGTCCCAGATTACTCAAATTGCTGTTAAATATGATGTTCATATTCTGAGATTTCCAGTGTAACTCTCTATTTGATCATAATATGAGGGTTATGTGAAAATTATTGTACATTTTTAGTAACCATTGTATAATATATTGAAAGATAAAATAATAAAGTCAATAATAAGCTAAAATAAAAAATGATAAAATAAAATTGTATAAGAATAAATAACTTTTTTCTAAGTAAAAAAAAGTAATAAAAGTAAAAAAAACTGTAAATGTGAAAAAACAAACACTTACTGGATAAGCATCAAATGATTGGTATTTGTTGGCAATGTCATAAAAGGAGTCCGGGCTGACACTGACTGGGTAGTAGCCCATTCCTTGCCCCACTGGGGGTGCAGGCACATTCTTGATGGAGTTGGAGTTGGTCATCACATAGGCAGATACTCCATCCCAAGTGTAACAGCACAGAGCCAGGAGGGGCAGCATCATCTGGGTCACTTCCACATACATAGTGATCAGCAAAAGATCCCACAAATAGGATAAGTCCTGGGAGATAAGTAGCAGCTCAATGCCCTGGGAGGATGCTGTGCTTGTGGAGCCCTGACTGCCTGTGCCCTATATATAGTGCTGGCTTGTTTGCACACACGCCCCTAACACACACAACAAAGGCAGAGGATGAGATTTCAAAGCTTGGGATTTATGACACTCCCTCCAAGTCTAAATCACAGAGCAGACTGGCAGCCAGAGGATTTCACAAGAATTGTAATTATCAATTCATTTTTTTTTTTTTTGAAGATCACACAGGTCATTCTGTTGGAAGAATTGCAAAGGAAGCACTCACAAGAGGGGACATAGTTACAATTTGTCTTTGATATGGAGCTTTAGGAATCAAAAGGGTATCTACATATATAGAAATGCACACATGTATGTACATAGTTATATTTTATGTGAATGAATATGTATGTATGTATGTTACTTATATTTAGATAGATAGATTTGAGAAATATATTGGCATTTATAACAGCAGATATGCATATACATATATATATATATATATATATATATATATATATATATATATATATATATATATATATATATATATAAAATTATTATTATAATTATTATTGCTATCTTTTATTTGTAATGTGCCAACATATTCTATAGCGCTATACAGGGGTTAAGAACAAGTCATAAACAAAGTCATAAACAATTTGAACACAATGCAGAAGGATGGAGGGCCCTGACATATATATATATATATATATACTCATTCTCAGTATACCTTTTCTTTTAATTCTAATACAAAGGTAACATCTACACCAGTATTTCTTCAGACATGATAAAGAGAGATGTACTTATCTAACACTTATCATTTTAAATAAACTGTTTATCCAATAAAAAAAATGTATCATCTTATACAGCAGAAGTCTAATTATTATTATTATTACTTTTATTTGTAATGCGCCAACATATTCCGTAGCGCTATACAGAGGAAAAGAACAAGGAAAAATATAATTTTAACACACTGCAAAAAATTGCCTAGATTTACAGGACAGTCATTGCTACTTCACTCTGATAGATAGAGAGATAGAGAGATAGATAGATAGATAGATAGATAGATAGATAGATAGATAGATAGATAGAGAGATATAGATAGATAGATAGATAGATAGATAGATAGATAGATAGATAGATAGAGTGATAGATAGATAGATAGATAGATAGATAGATAGATAGATAGATAGATAGAGAGATATAGATAGATAGATAGATAGATAGATAGATAGATAGATAGATAGATAGAGAGATATAGATAGATAGATAGATAGATAGATAGATAGATAGATAGATAGATAGAGTGATAGATAGATAGATAGATAGATAGATAGATAGATAGATAGATAGATAGATAGATAGATAGAGAGATATAGATAGATAGATAGATAGATAGATAGATAGATAGAGTGATAGATAGATAGATAGATAGATAGATAGATAGATAGATAGATAGAGTGATAGATAGATAGATATAGATAGATAGAGTGATAGATAGATAGATATAGATAGATAGATAGATAGATAGATAGATAGATAGATAGATAGATAGATGGATTGGGATATAGATAGAGAGAGCGCGAGAGAGAGAGAGAAATAGATAGATAGATTGATAGATAGATAGATAGATTTGTGCCTGATATATATATATATATATATATATATTCATGTTTATAGCTAGTGAAATATATATATAAATCCATTTTTAATTATGTTAGAAAAATATATACATACAAGCATAAATATCTCTGTCCATATATATATTTATGTATATATATATATATATATATATATATATATATATATATATATGTATATACCCCCTTCTAGATCGCTACCTTGTTGTGGTGAAGGGGCTTTTATACCTCAATGAAGCTTTGAGCTACACCATGTAGGGTCACCCAAGATGGGCAGGTCATATCGGACAGATCAGACAAATCGCGGCCAACTGGAGAAGGAACTGGCAGCCCACTTCACTATCTTTGCCATAAAAATCTTATGGATGAACACAACCGGACACAAGATGTGCCTGGCGTGCTGCATCCATAGGGTCACTGATAGTCGGATGCAACTGCACATATACGTATAATTTCATGCACACACATATATATATATTTAGATGTACATGAATATGACTTTGTGATAGACAGTTTACAATCATTGTAATTGCAGGAAAGAAATGCTTTTTAAAGTTTAAAGATGAGTCATATTAATTAGGAGATACTGATTACATTAGCAAAGGTCACATACCATTATCATTTACCAAGATGTGTTAAACACTTATTTCCATTTCAGATACTTTTTTTTGTAGAAAAGATTAAGTCATAATCCCATTAGACAGCTATGGTATTCTAATGACTCTGGAGTTTTGTGCTTCCTTAGAGTGATTTGTGAGTCTTACTGGGGATCACTGGGCAGGTATAATGTGCCAAACATGTCCTTGATCAGTGTCTGTCTGATCTTCTTTGAATTATAGTGGCGTTATCCATTATGAACGTAATGCAGAACAAATATATTATATTATGGAATGAATGGATGATGTCCCAATGTAATGATTAAACTTATTCAAGAGCATAATTAAAAATATTCCTCCTAAATGAGTTGATGTATGATTGACTTTTGTAAAACCGCTTAATTAATATAATTACTATATTATATACTATATATATAGAAGTTGCTGTGCTACCTGCTTATCTCTGGCAGATGCCTTACTATAACAATTTTGAAAACTAGTGTAATGTCGCCAACTAGTGTAATAACTGTAGTACTGCACTTTAACAATTATCACCTATATTTTTTTAGAAAGGTAATAACTACACATATGCAATATCTTGTCAATTTCGGACAATTATCTTCTAACTGGTTTATTATTTTACTATGCTTTACTTTTATAATATATATTTTATATAGCATTTTAAATACTGAATTTATAAGCATCTAGACTTTAATTGATTCATCCACATAATAGTAAAGAATATTGTGTTAAGTATTAAATATATCGTTAGCTCAATTTATATTAACCAATAAGTTTAATGCATTCATGGGATGCAAACATTTGGAAACCATGCAACTTCATTTTGAAGCCTACGTTTTTATGCCTTAAGCCACCGTCTCTTTATTAAAAATATGCCCCTAATGAGCAGAAACTGTGAAAATAAATGTAGTGTCGATTAACCAACTCCATGTTTCACATTGGAAAGGATGCGTACATTCAGGATGAGTTACTAAAAAATAGGGCGCCTTAGGATCAATTTACTTCAATATGAAGCCAATCATGTTTGACGTATCAGATTCCTGTAAAAGTTGTATTAATTATTTAATATATATGGAGTAAAATAAAACATTGCCTGTACATTGAGCATGCCTAGTCTCTTTTTGTGCAGGCAACTGAGCAATGATAAAGATCCCAATGCTTCTGGGCTTATCAGCAATTATTATCAATGATCTCTTATTAACAAAAAATGATAATCACTTGGTGGGTGGATCAGCAATGTCAGCTCAAAATAGCAAACTTCAGTAATAAAATGCATTTTTAATAACAATTAATAAAGTATCAATTATAGTTTTAAATATGTCATATTTTGATTCTTCATAGTGTCATCTATAATACTATATCATATTCACCATGTATTGCTTGATTCCTATTTTAATAGAAGATTGCAAGATCAAAATAGTTCTAAGTCACCAATTTCTATACAAATACGAGTCACTCTGCAAATATGATACAGTATTAACCTTTTTTTTCATATATCACATATGCAAAAATACAGTAAATTAATTTAAACATGTCTTGGGTATGTATAATGCCTTCCAATATTTTAGATAGTTTGGAATTGCATCTTATATGAGCCTATAGGTCACTATATACAGTTGTAACCAAGGCTTCTGTGTACAGGAGATCGATGTCCATTCCATTTTTAAAAAACAAGACCATTTGATATCTTATATTTTATATATACGGCACATATTTTTATTTTATTTATATATATATATATATATATATATATATTTGTATATACATAGAGATGGATATATTATATATATATATATATATATATATATATATATATATATATATATATATATATATATCCCATTCTTATCGCAACCTTGTCATGGTGAAGGAGCTTGTGTACCTCAATGAAGCTGTGAGCTATACCCTGTAGGGTCACCCAAGATGGGCAGGCCATAGCAGAGAGATCAGACAAATTGCCTATAGGTCACTATCTACAGTTGAAACCGAGGCGTCTGTGTTTACAGTGGAGGAGACCGATGTCCATTCCATGGTACCATTTCCAAAAAGCAAGACCATTTGATATGTTGCATTTTACAGACTTGAATGTACATACATAGGAGCTGAGGTTGATATACAACATGTTTTAATCCCATTCCACTGTATTAGAACTCCCCATTAAATGGTTTATGTGAGTGACCCCAAGGAAATGACCATATAGAGAAAAAAAGGGGGAAATAATATTTATGGCCCCAATAACTGGCAATGGCAAAGTAACAGTACTGTATGGCACTTGGAACCATTGGCAATAATGCAACAAACAAGATCATATATCAGTACGTTTCTGTAGATAGTATCTTACTGTACTATTGCAACATTTAACAACCTTACTTTTAAAAAGTATACTTCTATATAATTGTTCGACTAAAATGAAAAGGGTACCGCTAAGAACCGTGTCTCCATTTAATGTGTAAAAGACACAAACAAACATAGAAATGTTTCTATTTATCAGATGTTGAGTTATTTCAGAGGATGTCTCATAGGTTATTATTTCTAGAACAAGACGGCATTTATTTCAACACTTCAAAAAGCTGTCCTGCTGAATTTTTTACATTCCCTGTCTATAGCCTCAAATTTGAGTCATTACCCAGGCACCAAGCTTCATGATCTCAGGCCAAGATAACTGTTCCTGTTATCATCATTAGACGTCTTTCAAACACAATGGTTACGTGTTACCTACGGTACAAGAAGCATGATAATCTGCTTGAAGTATATTAGGATCTTCTACATCAAAAGCTGGGAAATTCATTAAACTGCAACTATTTTCTAGTATCCCACAATATATTCAACAGTTCATAAATGACACGATTCCTTATCACGAGTTTATACATATAGTACATTTAATATATAATATATAATACATTTACAATACAATTTTAGAGCAGCATAATTATTCATACTGTGTGGTTGCTTCAAATTATTTATCACTTCCAACTAATAATTATACAATACTTGTAATAAAATGATATAAAATTAACAGATATAAGAAAAAGTAATTTAAAACAATAAAATATATACTCATTATATATATATATATATATATATATATATGTGTGTATATATATATATATATATATATATGCATTTTATATATATATATATATATATATATATATATATATATATATATATAACTATATAAATAAATATAAATATATATATATATATGTGTGTGTAATGAGTATAATGTTATATATATCCCCTCCTCAAATGCTACCTTGTTTTGGTGAAGGGGCTTGTGTATCTCAATGAAGCTACAAGCTATACCATGTAGGGTCACTAAAGATAAGCAGGTCATAACAGAGAGGTCAGACAAATCACAGTCGACTGGAGTAGGCACTGGCAACCCACTACAGTATCTGTGCCATGAAAACCTTAAGAATTAACACAATCAGACACAAGATATGTCTGGTGTCCTGAGGCCCATAGGGTCATGGAGAGTCAGACACAACTGATAGACTAAACAACAACTATATATATATATTACCTGGTAACATACTATATTATCATGGACATTAAACAGTTTTTTTTGTATGAAAGATATTAAGTAAAACTTGTTTCATTGAAACTAACAGGAAAGTATGACACATACAGCTGTATTGCTGGTCGTTATATGCAAAAAAATATTTCCATGGCCTTTTCAGAAATGTGTTAATGGCAAAATATGTGGATGTCTACTTGCTAATAATCACATATATAGTTGTGAGCGTACGAGTTGTTGCTAACGCTGCGGGCTCGCGTAGCGAGTCGCGGCCCTCGCAAAGCGAGGGCCGCGACTCGCATAGCGAGGGCCGCGGCCCGCGCGTAGCGAGGGCCGCGGCCCGCGCAGCGAGCCGAGGCCCTCGCGAAGCGAGGGCACTGCCCGAGGGTCTCAGTTGCTGGCATGGAGCGCCGAAGGCGCTCCATGCCAGCAACTGAGGACCCTCGCAAAGCGAGGGCCGCAGTTGCTGGCATGGAGCGCCGAAGGCGCTCCTTGCCAGCAACTGCGACCCTCGCAAACTTCACGTCGCAACCCAAACAGTACGACACACACATTACGACACTCGCAAACAACATACGACACACGTTCACACACATTACGGACTCGCAACACTCGGACGCAACTCGCGAACATTACAAAATGTAAAACACAATACATACACACACCACATACATAAAAAACTTACCTACACCAAGAGGGAGCACCCAGCACCAAATACAACTTACACCTCGATTTTACTTCAAATAAAACAGTTTAGAGACTAAAAAAAAAACGAAGCGAGAGAAAAAATGGCCGCCGAACAAAACGAAAACGAGGCTACAGCACTCTAAACTCGCAAAACACCACAAGAAACTCGCAAAACACCACAAAACACCTACGGATATTCCGATACAAACGTATAACACACATTACTCGCCATTTGACGCCAATGCGGAAGTACACGACAACGGTTTGGGCTCGCGCACGCACAGTATTACACTGCACACATTCAGCACGCTTACACAGCAGCTCCACACCACTAATGCTGCAGCAACATCAAAACACATTCACAGCTCTTCCACACAATGCTTTAAAATAGGTAAAGTATATTCATTTATTAATGTATTATATATTTCATTGTTACACACTAAACAGCATTAGCTACCTTACAATTTCATTGCCGTCATTTTTTGACGGGCAATTCGCTAGTATCTTATAATTCTCCATTTCCACTCATTATTGAGAAGAATTTAATGGATATTGTCAATATTACTTGACTGGAGACCAGCAGTGTAGATACTATCCCACCACTATGGATCCAGATAATGTAAATAGTTTGTAAAAGCTTGGGATTAAAGTATTTACCCTAATAATCAAACAAGAATGAAAAATTTGAAAATGACTTAACACAAGCAATAACTCATCTAAATTATATATTGAGAATGAGACTAATAATGTGGCTATATAAGATAGGTGCTCATATTATCAACATCCACCTGGTATTCTAAGTCCGCAAATTCCCCCAAGTGACAAAATACATATTATTTTATTATATTAGTCAGTCTAACAAATATGTCTATATTTTCTAATAGTAGATAGATAGATAGATAGATAGATAGATAGATAGATAGATAGATAGATAGATAGATAGATAGATAGATAGATAGATGGATGGATGGATGGGTAGATAGATAGATAGATAGATAGATAAATAGATAGACAGCTAGATAGATAGATAGATAAATAGATAGATAGATTGATTGGGAGATAGATAGATAGATAGATAGATAGATAGATAGATAGATAGATAGATAGATAGATAGATAGATAGATAGATTGGGAGATAGATAGATAGATAGATAGATAGATAGATAGATAGATAGATAGATAGATAGATAGATAGATTGGGAGATAGATAGAAAGATAGATAGATAGATAGATAGATAGATAGATAGATAGATAGATAGATAGATAGATAGATAGATAGATAGATAGATTGATGGATGGATGGATGGGTAGATAGATAGATAGATAGATAGATAAATAGATAGACAGCTAGATAGATAGATAGATAGATAGATAGATAAATAGATAGATAGATTGATTGGGAGATAGATAGATAGATAGATAGATAGATAGATAGATAGATAGATAGATAGATAGATAGATAGATAGATAGATAGATTGGGAGATAGATAGATAGATAGATAGATAGATAGATAGATAGATAGATAGATAGATAGATAGATAGATAGATAGATAGATTGATAGATAGATAGATAGATAGATTGGGAGATAGATAGATAGAAAGATAGATAGATAGATAGATAGATAGATAGATAGATAGATAGATAGGGAGATAGATAGATAGAAAATTATAGCCAGTTTTAACACATTTATCTGTGACTTGAAAAACCTTTATTTCACATACATGGAACATTTCAAGTGAAATAGTTCTTATAATTTACAGAGATGAATTTATTGCTATAAATATGATCTCCCAAACCAAAGAGTAAATCATGTATAATCATGATTATATGATGGATGGATGGATGGATGGATAGATAGATGGATGGATAGGTAGATAGATAGAGAGATATAGATAGATAGATTGGGAGATAGATAGATAGATAGATAGATGTTATATTTTTCAAATATCCATTTAGTATATAAGGTGCTTTTTTGCAATAATAGCTGACATCCCAAGTGTGAATAACACATTATTTAGATAAATGTAACATGCATATGTCTCAGGATCCTGATAACTCTACTAAAAGCTCCTAATTATCCAGGACACCATGCACTTCATTGAACTAAACTGTGAATTTGCAGTGTTTAGCCTCTTCACTTGGTGCCCGGCCTTTGTTTTCACAGTACATCCCGTCATACAGAAGTTTAAAATGAAGCTTGTTTAAGGATTCTCTTTGATGAACAGAGATCAAACAGACTTGGGACCCCAGGTCTTAATCAGACTTTAGCAAAGATGGCATGTTCACAAATAGTCAGTTTGCTTGGCTTTTCACAGGTTTTTTGAGACATTGTACTCAGCAACTTCATCTAGTTAAATGCCAGGTAATCCTCACTGAAGCTCGGGCCTGTCCCAAATCCATTCACAGGACAATGGTGGCTGTTTCCTTACAATGTCATTTCATGAGCAAATAAACGCACTTCTAACTTAATTAACTAGGGGGGAGAGAATAGAGATCAGAGTGTAGCTGGGCTTTCAAGTGAAAATCATTAGAGCTTCTGATAGCAATAGTTTTACTTTGCAATGTTCCAAAAATGCAGCAAAAATGACTTTAGTTCCCTCTAGTGGAATATTCAGATTTATCTTTCACTAAATGTAAAACTAATAAACGTGTGTCATCTTAAAATTACAAAACGTGTTAAAACAATGACTGAGATTTCTTGCATTGAACGATATACAAAAAGAAAAGCTATATTACACTGCCACAATCTAAGTTGCATAACTTTTTAATTAAGATTTTTTTCCTTCAAATTGCTTTATTGTAGCTGGTAAATGTGTGATAAATTATTTTGGAAAGGGAACAATGAAAAAATACACATCTGAAACTACACCAGTGCCATCCCAATATTTGTTATATGGGATTATTAAAACTTAACTTTTATTGTCTTACTATTTTTAGACTCGGTTGGCACTATTATTATAATTTATTTAATCCCACCCCCGTCAAGAATAATTGGATTTGTCATTTGGATTTATCATACATAAATGGGTCAGCTTGATCTGGTCACATTTTTAAAACCAATACCATCAATTAGGGAGATGTATGATTTATTTGATAGAATATATATGATAGAAAGAATGCAAGGTATCACAAAAAATAAAAAACAATGGAATGGTTCACCTTTTATAACTTTGAAGTAGTAAATATGAACTTTTCAAATTTATTGCAATTAAAAAATATACTTTTGAGAGAAAATATATATACTAAAAACTACTGTTTTACAGTCAATCAAAGCAGTTAATCAGTTAATTTTATTGTCTTTTAATATGAAATAGCAGGTCTAATGCTATATAGAATATAGGTCAAGGAAAAATTAAAAAGAACAGGAACTTGGTAACAGGAACCTAATATTAAGCCTTATACAATGGGGGTCCAACAGATTGGTTAGACCTTTAACCAAACACATGGGGTGGGAATATTCCAAATACTCAATTCTGATATACTGAAATACGACTGACACGTATTTCAGACAACAGGAATCTGCAAAAATAGAATATAAGATGAAGGCATGGCCAAAACATGGTTATTCGGAGAGGAAGCTCCTCAGAAGAGGAGCTCCATTAGATTTATTGTTTTTATAGAGTGGCAGTTTTTTTTAGACGGAAGGCATTAAAAGGATAAGTAATGTATATGTTCCTCCCTTACAGGTATATATATTTTATTTGATGTAGTGCTTTTTTTAATGTATTTCGTTATGGACCCCCATGGGGGGCTAGGGTCCACATGGGTCTAATATGGACCCCTGTGGTGGCGGGAAGGGTGTCATGGGGATCCTTGAGCATCCCTGTGGTATAGGGGTTATCTATAGGTGTTATGGAGATCCATAAGGACACCCATCATCATAGCTTAGTATACCATGGGAGTCTGTTGGGATCCCCATGGTTTAGGAAAGTCTATAAGGACACCTGTAGAATAGGGTTTAATTTTGTGTGCCATGGGATTCCATAGGTTGCAGCGGGTAATAAGGGGGAATCCCGAGGGACACCAAGATCATAGGGTATAGCAGGTCTTAAGGGGTAATCGCAGAGGATACCCGGGCTTATAGGGGGAGCAAGTCATAGGAGGAGGATTCCTCCATAAACCACATACATTATTTGATATTATTATTTAAACCCTTCCTTGCCATGGGAAGGGGTTTATGAAGATGGATAGGGATAAGGGAGGATGTTGGGGCCAATGTAGTGTGTTCAAGTTAGTGGATGCTATTCCATAGACTGCATACATTCAGACTCAGAGTTTCCTTTGAACAGCCTGCGTGCACTTTAGATCTCGAAGGGCTCCATGCAACTTCCCTGGTTATGGGTCAGTAAGTTTTATGGGATTATTTTATACAGGAGCCATAGAATAGCTCCAGAAATGAGCTTTTCAAAACTCCCATAACTTCAAGTCAGCTTCCTGAGAGTTCTTACATATGGAGGCCTAAGTCAGTAACTCTTCAGGGTGAAATGTACCTCCAACAATCCTTTCAGCCTTTTTTTTCAGGAAAGGGTAAGAAAAATGCTCTCACCTAAATGTCCCTCTAAGCAAATCATTACATATGTACAGGTCAAAGGAAGCAAAAGTTTGAGTTAATTAAGTCACCTAATAACATAATAGTTACAGTAAATGTTATAATAAGGTTCATCTACATTTATGACAACATGCTATCTCAGCCCATTAATGACATCCTTCTGTGTCCAATGGAAATAAATAGACTAGGAGACAATGTAAATGGAACAAAATTTGAAGATACAAACGACTTGTCCCTGAGTGATGAAAGGCATACATACTAAGAGGAATATCGTCACTAATTTGAAATGTAGTGTTATATTTAGAAGTGCAAGTAGATATTCATAGGATTTATTTAATTGCATTTAAGTACTATTTGCTACATAATATTACAGTATTTTGTTCTTGTGCTATACATTGCAATCCCACCCATAATCCTTGAAGTTTCCAACACCTGAAGTTTGTTAACGACTCACCTTATTGTGGAAATCAGAAACCTAAGCCTGTTTGCATTGCTTAATGGGTTTTCTTTAAGGAAGTTATCTGTGTTTGACAAAATAAAGTAATTGTATTTATTTTGTGTTTTAACGAAACAGTAATTCTTTAGTTGAACACAGAATTATGAAAAATATATTGTTCTATCAGGTACCTGCATAGGTTGTATATAAAACAATCTAACTTATTCAGTGTATATACCTTATGTGTAATTTAAGTCGTGTGTATGCCACAGTTGAATAACACACAATCTAGCTATTTTATCATATTTCACCAAAGTGGTTCTTATCAACTGCTTCTGGAGGAATAAAAGTGAAATTTGATATGAAATATAGGATCTCATTATATAATAGATGATAACAAGGACAATAAATTAGTCATACCTGGCAATCTTTATTTTTTTTTAAAAATTCTTTTAACCCTTTAGGTCATTTTTATTTTGGCTATGACTGCGTTGTGTAGTCATCAGGGCTGGAATAGACTGCCCAGGTGACCACCTGCCGTTTCAGGCTTAAAGTGGTAATAGTTTGGTTCTGAAAATCATCATCATGGGCACTAGAACTTGCTGGCTGCCCTGTAGGTGGGCAAGAGTGGATGGAGGATTGTTGTCATGAGATTCAAAATCTAAGGTCAATAAGTCTCTGATTTGCATTATCTTACATGGAAAACTGTGTTTTTTTATTAAAAATGCTCAATCAAACCATGGTTTATATTGGACATACACTTTTCTGTTACACTAATATGCAGAAAACAATATCAGGGAGATGATATCTTTCTAACATAAGGTCCGTCAAAGTAGAGGGGGGAGGGAGAGGCTCGCAATGAGCGCCGAAGGCCGCAAGAGAGGCTCCCAACAGTTTCTGAGATACGGGCTTGAAAATAAAAACTGTGCAATTTTTTTTTCAAGCCAGTAACTCAGAAGCTGTTTGGAGGCCACCAAAAGACGCCAGTTGAAGAGAAAATTAGCTTTCAACTTCAGTTATGGGCTCCATGCCTCCTCCTGAGGCAGGGAGTCCATAAGTGAGGTTGAAAGCTATTTTGCTATTCAAATTTTTTTTCAAGCCCACAAGGCTTGGAGCAATAGCGATTTATGATTCAAGCCTTGCAGGCTTGGAAAAAAGGTACGTATTTAACTGCCACCAAGGCCGCAAATGTTTTCAAACGCGTGAGAGGGGGCCAGAGAGACAGCGGAGGGAGAGGGTGGAAAAGAGACACATGGGAGGGAGATAAGGGAAAACTAAAAAGACACAGTGCAGGGAGAGGGGGGCAAGGAGACACAGGAGGAAGAGAGGGGAAAGAGACACTGGGGAGGGAGTGAGGGGAAAGAGACACTGGGGAGGGAGTGAGGGGAAAATAAAAAACCACAGGGCATGGAGAGGGGGGCAAGGAGACACAGGAGGAAGAGAGGGGAAAGAGACACTGGGGAGGGAGTGAGGGGAAAGAGACACTGGGGAGGGAGTGAGGGGAAAATAAAAAAACACAGGGCAGGGAGAGGGGGGCAAGGAGACACGGGAGGAAGAGAGGGGAAAGAGACACTGGGGAGGGGGTGAGGGGAAAGAGACACTGGGGAGGGAGTGAGGGGAAAATAAAAAAACACAGGACAGGGAGAGGGGGGCAAGGAGACACCGGAGGAAGAGAGGGGAAAGAGACACTGGGGAGTGAGTGAGGGGAAAGAGACACTGGGGAGGGAGTGGGGGGAAAGAGACACAGGGGAGTTATGGGCTTGAGCAAGAGCATGCCGTGGCAAGCAATGAGTGCTGAAAGTCTGCGATGAGCGCAGAGGATTGCAAGTTGCAGGTTTGCCAAGGCCTGCAATGAGCGGCAAATCGGCTAATTTCGGAGCTTGCTATGAGCACCAAAGGTGCTCATTGCGAGGCCCGTAAAGTAGAGGGGGGAGAGGCTGGCAATGAGCGCCAAAGGCGCTTATCGCGAGGCCCTCAAGTTAGAGGAGGGGAGAGCCTCCCATTGTGTGACAAACAGCATTGCCAGGCTTCAAATTTTATTGCAGTCATTTTTGACGGGCAAGTGGCTAATAATAACCGTAAGGATTAAACTCAGGATTTGTATAAATAGTATGTTGAGCAGAGATTACATTGCTAAGTGCTGTTTGGCATCTTGTCCAGTTTCTGAAATCTGCTACAATTCATTACTTGTAGAAAATTATGGTAAATTTATGTCATTTGAATTGTGAAAATACATGATATTCTATAAATTTATTAAAATGTTACTAACTTAATATACACCAATGTTATAAAGTTCTAAACTAATGCATAGGAGTATTACCACTTATGGCTTAAATTATATTTGGGTGTTACTTTGTGAACTAGTCCAGTCTTGTCTGAATGAGTTGAATGGCTCATTGCATTTGGGTAAACGTACCATGTTTACCAGACCATCAAAGCGAGAGGGCAGACGTTAACGTGATGTAGGAGAAGCTACAATCTGTGCTCCCAATAAAGGAACCATACACAGGAAGAACTATACATTTTAACATATTCATCCACACTTGTGTCACTCTTTTACACCAAATCTCTATATCTCAAACACAAGCACAATGTCTCCTCTCATTGATATTTAATGGTCAATCCATATCAGTTGAAATGATATATATTGTTGGTTTCTTTTTCAGCTACTGTTACTTTGGCCTCATAGCTTGCAATATTTATTAAATAGCATTTTTAATCCAATCAATGTAACTATCTCTATTACAAATTTATTATTATATATTTTTTATTATTTAATTATTGTTTTTATCTTCTATAAATATACATCACTTCTAGTTGATATGAAAACTCTAAAACATTTTATTGGAATCAGAAAGATTAATCTTATTTTGAGATTTCTTCATGGTTTAAAAAAGTAGAGCAGACAAAAGATGTGGCAGACTAATTCCTAAATCCTGATTCAGGACCACTCCTATAAAACTGTTATTCTATGCTGAGGACAGTGGATTCTGTTAGAGAACGTTTTTCATGTTCCAAGAGTCCAGAATCCCAGGACCCCAATAAATACTATGGAACCCATTGCCGTCTTCATGACCCCAGGTTGCTCTTAAAAAATCTGAAATGACACCTCAAGCTTTATAATCCCTCTCCAAAATTAATAATTCACCTGTAGGGCCTGAAATACTTTAGCAGGACCCACACAAACTCAGCTGCTGTCGGAATAATATTTTTTTTGGAAACAATATTTATGGGGTTACTAATTATTCATTTGGTGTTAAAATCTAGAATTCATACCCTCAATTTCCTTATTACCCCATTGAACCAATTTTTCAATATGTTTACTTCTAAACACCTTTAATTAGTTGAATCTCTACAATAATCACAAAAGTGGACTTTGTTAACTCAAATTATAATTCACTTTTTTTAAATAACAACAATTGGGATCTATTTATCATAATATAAATATAAAAATTGGAAATAGGAATACTTTTCACCGAAACATATCATGCTGTTGTATTTCCTTTGGAAAAGTATGTTTTGAATCTTAGAATGTCAAGAATTTGCTCTTTTCTTTACTCACTAACCTGATATATTTTAATAAAGTAGCACATAGATTATGATGAATATAGATTTTTTTCCACCATCAGTATTAGTTTATTTAGAAGTTATATATTTTTTTTCTATTTAAATATTATTTTACAGATAGTTTATTTATATTAGCATAAAGGAGTAAATTGTGGGCTCCGCTACCACCAAATCTAAATCAGGGGTCCAATCTTAAAGGGCAGTCAATATTTTGCTAATAGCATTATATAGATTTTCTGTTGATATTGCAATATTGTATAAAGCCGGTGATCATCATTGATACCTTTTAAATGTTTTTATAATGTATTGTAGATTGAATTGTGTTTAATAAATTATTAGTTTTTATTTATTTTTTGTCTCAATATTTAGCTCTATAGTGTCTATTCTAACTACGGATGTTATACAGGGGTGGATATATAGGTGTTATTTTCTCTTTGTTTTGGGATTATTGAATTTAGCCACGTTGGTGCTCTTTTTGTGGTTTGTAGATAGTTACCCCATTCTGGCAAATATTTTGACATTTTATCAATAAATATCAATATTATCGAGCAACCTACACTTGATTTTAGTAGTTTTACGTTTTTTATAATAGATTTAAATTGCAAGTTTCAAGTTAAACACAAACTTTGGAGTCACTTCTATTAGTTCTACTTGATCTCTTAGTTTGATCATGGTTAAAAACATATTATACAAAATATTTTTATAGAAGGATTTAAACATCTTTTCCCCTCTTGTGGTATTCTTGAAAATGCAGAGTGTACAGTACCTAATGAAATGAATTGCCAATATCCTGTTTACACTGTGTATTCTTGAAAGTGTTAGTTGTTCTTTAACCTGACATAATGTCTTTTGATGAAGATGATACCAGACGAGTTTGAATAAGAGCGGGAGAGAGAGCTGGATTCCTTTGCTTCTGAATTTGAATGGTTCCATCACCTTCAGAACAATCAAAACAAAATGGCATTAAAAGAATACGTTTTCAGTGACTCCCTTATTGTTACATGGACATTTGCATTATACATTGTGTTTCAGAAAAGTAGCTTGTCACACTTATGGGAGTGGTACTTCATTAACTTGTCATAACTGTCTTATTATAGACCATGGCCAAAATGTAAACACCCTAGGTTAGAGGCCAGGCATTCAAGTTTTAAAATAGACCACACAAAGCAATAATTAAAAAATAACAAAATAATTTTTAAATAACAAAAATAAACCATATTTATATAAATGCATCTTCTTCCATTATTTTTTAGTTTATTGTTTGATGTTTTGGGTGTAGATTTTCATTACAATTTTTTGAAAGCCTGTGCCAAATTAAAAATATAGGTGACATTTTAATTGTTTGGTGGGGTCATGCTCTTTTACTACACCTGGGACAGATTAAGTGATTGTTATCATTTATTTTCTAATGGAACTTAGGGAAACTCTGTTTGTACAAGGTTGAAACAACAAATCGGTCTTTTGTATTGATTGTGGTAATGTGATGTTAACTAAAGTTCTTAGCAGTTGCATTGTTGGTTGTCGCTGGTTCTGTTATCACCTCATTCCAAGCCGAGGCTTATCCACCTACTGATTCTAAGTATCTGTTAATGGGATGTTGGCTTTTGATTTAACGTATTCTATTCTCTAACCCAACTCCCTTTGAAACATGACCTGCTCCTCTCTTTAATTTAGCATTTGAAGTTGCACCTACACCAGTCTCATCAATTTGTTTTCTTAGCTCTGCAAGCAGTTTCCATTGAAACAAGGATGACGTTTTGATGAAATTAAGAGGATTCTAAAGATTTTAGAAGATCACATCCATTCAGTGCCTCTAGACCTAGTTTTACTTTAGAGGGTTTTCCCATCTCCTACATGCTCCTAACACATAACAATAATCTGCAGACAATCTCTATTTGATCTGGTACTTAAATTATATAGAGCACACAACTTTCCGTTATGGAATGAAATTACTAATATGTTTAATGATACTTGACATAAAGACATTATATTGTCCTTATCAAGGATTTTAATATTATCAAATTTGGCATTCATGGTCGTGTATGGGTATACATTTTTGAAGTCTTTAAAGTAAATGTGCATACACTGATAATTAATAACGTTATCAATTTCTCAACACACAGGAACATATAGTCTTCTTGTTTATTTTTTAATTTTTTAATTTCTATGTTTATTAATTTAGATGGATGCATTGATAAATGTACATGTTATATATATATACTTTTAGCTATATAGGGCATTTCAGATAAATGTTTCTTGGTATATGTTAAAAATAATTATTGTCACATCTATGTTTCTTACAGGAACATTAAAACATTGATTTTGATATCAGATGAGAACCAATGGGTTAATCATGTCTGACCATTCTAACTTAACAAAATTATTTGTCTTGATGAATTTTTATGCACATTACTGGAATTCTTGCTTTTTTTTACTGTATTTCTGTATCACATTATTTATAATGTACTTTTTTACCTTATCTGTAAATTTTCTAAATTCTAACTTGTAATCGTGACTTTTGCTATTGTATATATATTATTGTATATATACTTATATAGTTTATTAACTATACTCATGTATATGAAGTTTTTTTTTTTAGTTTACTCCTCTTCCCTCTGTCCTTCAGTAACATTTACGGGCTCCATTACAGGCTCCAGTAATTGCTATTTTGACCGGAATTACTTAGTAAATTCCTCATGTGACATCACATATAAACTATTTTATATAATCTTTCATCCCCAGAACCATAATAATATGCAGTAGAAATAAATTATAAAGATGTTTTAATTTTGTTAAGAAGTCCTATGAGTTACTTTCTTTCACTTAATGCATTTATGGACTTAAACGGCTTCAGGGCATATTCAGATTGTGTGAAGAGGTGTACGTACCTTTGTATTTTATATATCACCTAGGACTATTTGTAGGCATAATCCCACAAGTTCTCAAGAACAGGTCAGGTTATTTAGTGTATTTCGTGCATCCATCACACCAATCAAAATATGCCAAATTTGCATTACCTACTACAATGAGAATTGATGGTGGAATTGTTATTTGTGAGAATTTTATAGGTGGGCTTAAAAGTATTCCCTAGATCTAAAATTGCAAAGATTTTTGAACAATTTTATTTTCCCTTTACAGTGGAACAGAGAAGTTGTTGAAAGTAGATCTGGTTTCATTATAATGATAATGATAAGAGTTTCTTACTGTGTTAGCTAAGGTGTGAGCCCCATATGAGATTTTGAGATCCCCCTAAAATGATCTCTCAGTGTGAATTTTCCTATTTTTTATCTAAATTTATTCATGACATTATTACAATACAATTATCAATAATATCTCTACATACTCAACAACAAATATATTATATGTTTGCCTGGCCCAGTCCTTTACAATAACTACAAACTTTTGAGCAGTTGAATTATTTTAATAATCTAACCACGTTTTCCATCAAAGCTACTTTATAATTTGTTTATTAAATAAATAAATTCCTTTTTTTCTATTAGAAATATTGCATACTGCATTGCAAATTTTCCTCCAGGTAGGTAAAACCTCCAGCTTCCAACATCTAGCAATAATACATGTATTAATCATCATGAAAGAAATAAAGATCTGTGGATACTAATTGATTATAGAGATTTCTGAATTACATGGACTTTTACACTTCAAAACTGAATACATTTCCCTAAACACATTCTGCAGCATTATTATAATTAAAGGGAAAAAAATAGGAGAAAATACACTAGATCACTAACTGTATACCTAGGGAATTAATTCTAAGTAAATAGGGAGAAGTTAGTTAAAAAATATAATTTTATTTTTGTGCATTAAAAAAGAAAACGGCAAATAAAAATAAATAAGAACAAAGTCTCTTCCGTTACTATAGTCTCATGCTATTGAGAGGAGTATAAGCAACTACAGTATATCATCACATCAAGAATGCTAATACATTATCAAAAGAGCCCAATATTCAAATGTCCCAATCAAAAAATGATTAATCAGTCACTCATTTTTTACTATTTTATGTAAGTCCAATGACCATTACAAATTGTATATCTGTATCAAAGAGACACAGTTGTCTACATTGAAAAAACAAAATATATCCTAATGATAATAATTATGTTTGGAGGAATCATTACATATAACCACTATGGATTCAAACAGATAGACAATTAAAAACTCAAATCAAATCATAAAGGAATGTATATGTCAAATGTCTAATTCTTACAAAAGTTAAAGTGCAACATCTATTACTACATCCAAAGAACGCTACCAATAAATCACATAAATATTTGAATCAAATTACTCTATAAGTTTATGCATATCAAACAAACTAAATTACAAATATAATCAATTATAATTAACAGAAACTTGCACCACTCATGAACAATATGCACCTAATATCAATATTTTCTCCAACAATCCTCTTTATTCAAAAATCCCGCCTTATGGGAGTCCATATGGCAGAAGTCAAGATCCTTGTAATACTTTCGTAATACTGTTCCCAAATCCCAGCAATCTTCTTGTGTAGGCTCAATTTTCAACAAGCAATTCCATTTATTAAAACTTGTATTGATATCAACTGGCTCTATGTTCAAAAAAAGTCTATAAAGATTTGATACAGTACATGTTAGACTTCTCCATTAAACAAAAAACTCAAATCCAGAATTATCTAAAACAAAGCCTTGTGACAACAGACACAAACAAATTTGTTTTGTAAGTCATGAAATCTTTCCCTTTTAACAACCCATTCTTGCTTAGAAAATGATTTAAAATTATAACCTTCAAACAAGTTCAACATTTTCAAATTTTCAAACCCCCCTAATTCCAAACATTCAGGATATCTTTTAAAATTCCAAATTCCCTTTATTGTTATCAGAGGGGAAGGGAGTTCGATCATAGGATATTTCTCCATAAGATACAGACACATTCCCAATCATGAGTTTGCCATCAATAAATATTTAAACTATGAGAAAACATATTTTTTTTTTAGCCAAATAAAAGGTGTTAAATTCTTTTTATCCATCATATTGCTTTATTTTACTTTCCATCCCACTTTTCACCTGTTTCATAAACCATTTCTCCATGAAGGTTTTCAAATTTGGTTATTGAAGATCTAGTATTTTTTTTATTTATTCACCCCCAATATATCAGCATTATTTACTTTACAGTTAACCCTTAATGGTAGTTTCTCTAAATTTAAATCAACCAATTTGTACCATACATTTAATTTCATTTTGTATCTCATTTATCTTTAAAGAAAGTGTTTTACTAGGATGTAACATATTAGTTTTATCCAAATGATATAGTTACTAGGAAATTGTCTGTCAAAAATGACAGGAATAAAATTTGAAAGCTGGCAATGCTGTTTGCCAGACAATGCTTGGCTCTTCCCCCTGTAACTTGCGGACCCCTCCCAGCATCTACTTTACGGGCCTCTCGATGAGGCCACTTGACACTTGTCTTGGCCAACCCGCCCTGTGTCTTTTCCCCACCTCTCCCTCCCCTGTGTCTCCTTCCCCCTCCCCTGTGTCTCCTTCCCCCCTCTCTCCCTGTGTCTCCTTTTCCGCTCTCCCTCTCCTGTGCCTCCTTCCCCTCTCTCCCTTTCCTCGTCTCCCTCCCCTGTGTCTTCTTCCCCCTCTCCCTCCCATGTGTCTCCTTTCCCCCTTCTCTCTCCTGTTCCTCATTTCCCCCTCTCCCTTTCTCCCATCTCCCTCCACTCTTTCTCCTTTTCCCCTCTCCCTCCTCTGTGTCTCCATCCCCCCTCTCCCTCTCCTGTACCTCCTTTCCTCCTCTCCCTCCCCTGTGTCTCATTTGCCCCATCTCCCTCCCCTGTTTCTCCTTTTCCCCATCTCCTTCCCCTGTGTCTCCTTCCCCCTTCTCTCTCCCTCTCCAGTTCCTCCTTTCCCCCTCTTCCTTTCCCCCCTCTCCCTCCCATTTCTCCTTTTCCCCCTTTCCCTCCTCTGTGTCTCCATTCCCCCCTCTCCTGTACCTCCTTTCCCCCTCTCCCTTTCCCCCCTTTGCCCCATCTCCCTCCCCTGTGTCTCATTTCCCCCTCTCCAGTGTCTTATTGATTTTACTTCAATGGCCTTTTTATTTGGTCTTTAGATTCTTAGTTATTTAGGATACACACCTTACACTTGCAGCTTCTATAACTGATTCTAATTGATCTGTCATCATCTATCATAATAGAAGTCCAACCATGGTCTGACCAATCTACTGATTTAATTTTAGGCTTCACTACCTTTTTGTAAGAGAAATACTTACCAAAATATAGTATAACCTAGAGAGGGAACTAGTTACTCCTGATCTCAACGTATAGCCCATAACATGAGCATTCTTAACTCTCCAACTATTATACCAATACATAGTGTTAACTAGTTTACTAACATTTTCTGCAAATAGAATAAAAAAAATAAGTAATGTGCTTATTTAGAGCCCTATTCAATTGGCCAAATCGCAATTGAATGAGGCCCTATGTCATTATCCATATTGAAGCCTCCCATCACTGGCCCTCTATCATTTTTATACATCTATTAATTATTCAAGAGAAGAATCTAGTTTCAGATCTCTTAGGGAGATACTTTTTCTCATTCTTGGTGGGAGCTAACCACAAGTGATTCATACTCCTTGGTGACCAGTAATCTCATTGGAAAAACCTATTTATTTTGTATCTTCTTTTCTATGTTATGACAACAAACTCCATCCTCCTCTGCAAAGTAGCAATCAATAGGTCCAATTTTGTATAGCTACTAATTTCAATGAGGAAGACTTGGCTTGGTTCTTGCATCTCTGACTATAGCCTCTTTCTGGATATAGACAAGTACTCTTGTTATTATATCTATGGACATCCCCTCTTTTAGGTATGGGGTTTTCTTTAAGCTGTGCATTATTTTCAAGATTATTTCCCCCAGATTTTTAGATCCTGATTTGTGGTTCTAAAAGGTTTTCACATAACTTGTAAATTTCACATCAGTTATTGATACCTCAATGTTGTCAATTATTTATTCTTGCACTATCTTCAGTTAAATTCAACCTCATTTGGTTAAGCTTTATTAGATCTTTATTATTTTGGATTAATTTTGCACAATGATTCTCTAGGTGACAAACACTTGAGCTCATGGAAGCCATGTCTGTTTTAAAATAATTGATTCACGGGGAGAGCTACTCTTTTAGAGAATATTCGAATTTTGTCATAAAGTCCATCATTATAGCCACCATTATCAGATATTTTACACCACTTCCAGGGGATCTTGTAATTATTTCTGATGGATTGCTGTTATGGCTGGGCATTTCCCTTTTTCCTTTGGGCTCACTATATCTTCATGATATTTTTGCAAACGGTAGAGATCTTTAATTCACCTTTGCTATAGCAGGAATTAACCTCCTTGATGTTTCCCTAGGTGTTTTATGTCCCATCATAAGGAAATCTAGTTCAGAGTTTCACCTGCAGGAAATCCGTAGCAAGCAAAAATATGGCCACTAATATTTAGTATCCTGCAGCTTTCTTTAAAAGAGCTAACATTTTTAGAGTGAGCGTAAGAGAATATTTCCAGAAAAGTCTCTATTAAGTGAAAGCTTCTACTTCAATTTTGAATAGCTTATCACTTTAGAAATCACTTTAAGATATCATTATTCAGATCATAGTTACATAGTTACATAGTAATTGAGGTTGAAAAAATACTTTTAGTCCACCAAGTTCAACCTTTTTAGATCTCTTCTGCGGATCAATTGTTAATTGACAGAAAAAATCTTAGTGAAACTTTGCCAATTGTCTCAAAAGGGGAAAAAATATACTGGTGATCAGAATCCTCACTGGATCAATACTCTCTCTCTAATTATCCAGAATAACCCTAGATGCCCTTTTTATTTAAAAATATATCCAATCCCTTTTTAAAGTTATCTATCAAATCCTTTGTCACCACCTCCTTTGGCAGAGAATTCCACAGATTAACCACCCTTACTGTGAAGAACCCTTTTCTTTCTTTAAGGTGAAATCTTTTTACTTCTAATCTCAAAGGATGTCCCCTTGTCAGTTGTAAACCTCTTGGCACAAAAAGATCACTTGACAAAGCTTTATATTTACCCTGTATATATTTATATAAGGTAATCATATCTCCTCTTAGACACCTTTTTCTAGAGAAAATAAGTTTAATTCGGTTAATCTTTCTTTAGAACTTAGCCCCCTCCATTCCACTTATTAGCTTTGTTGCCCTTCTCTGTACTTTTTCAAGCTCTAAAATGTCCTTTTAATGCAGTGGCACCCAAAATAATCTATATTCCAAATGAGGACGTACTAGGGATTTGTATAGTGGCAGAATTACATTTGCCTTTGCAGATGCTGCTTGGCATTGAGCACTGTTACCTAGGTGGTTGTCCACAAGTACTCCCAAATCCCTTTCAATATTTTATACCCTCTAGATTTGCTCCAGAACAAAAATTGCATTGCTATTTTTCCTTCCCAGATGCATAACTTTACATTTATTCCTATTAAATCTCATCTGCCATTTAGTCGCCCATTTCTCTAATTTCTGCAAATCCATTTGGAGTAAAAGTACATCATTATCTGACTTAATTACCTTGCACAACTTAATGTCATCAGCAAAAATGGAGACAATACTTTCCTATCCTACTTCTAAGACATTAATAAATATGCTAAAAAGGAGAGGACCTAATACTGAACACTGAGGAACCCCACTTACCACATTAGTCCAATCTGAGTATGTTCCATTTACAATAACCCTTTGCTTCCTGTCTTTTAGCCAGTTCTCAATTTATGAGCAGATATTTACTGCAATTCCATATCCCTTAGTTTTCTCACTAGTCTCCCATGTGGCACTGTATCAAAAGCCATCCACAGAGTTGCCTTGATCCAAGTTCCTACTAACCTCTTCTAAGCACCTAATTAGGTTTGTTTGACATGACCTGTCCCTCATACATCTGTGTTGATTCCTACTTATAATCTTGTTTAAATAGACATATTCTTGTATACTATCCCTTATTCACCCTTCTAAAAGCTTTCTCACTAGAGAAGTGAGGCTTACAGGTCTAAAAATTCCTGGATTTGTTCTTGCTCCCTTCCTAAATATAGGTATCACCTCTGCTTTCCTCCCGTCATCTGGTAGACCCTGTGTTGAGTGTTTATTGAAAAATTAGATATAATGGTTTGGCTTTTACAGAGCCCAGTTCCCTCAGTACCGTTGGATGTATTTCATCAGGACCTGGGGCTTTATTAACATTCATTTTTTTCAATCACTTTTGGATTTCTTCCTGCGTTAACCAATTATTTGGGGAAGGTGGTGTAGCCCCAGTGTCCCAACCACTGGTACCTCTCTTGTGTATACCAAAGAAAAGAACATATTTAGCTCATCTGCCTTTTCCTGGTCACTAATTGTTAGACAGCCTGCAATGTTCCTATAGCTTCCTTTCTGGCCTTCTTCCCATTAATATATTTTAAAAATATTTTAGGATTAGTCTTACTCTCCTTTGTCCACCCCATGACTAAGCCCTGTGTAGGGGTAAAATGGTAGCCGTCGGGATGATGGAGGAGAGGAAGGAGCAAGGAAGGTATTAATTTACTGGCAACCCCCTTCGTGTGCGAATGTAACAGCAAGTATATTGCAGTAATGTATTGAATACAGACCAGCAGAAGTCTGACAAGCATTGGGTTTGCCTTTATCAATCTATTCAAATATAGGGCATATTATACTGTGGAACTGCTTATGCAGTAATTAGCCATTCATTGTACTGGTTTCATTCTTCCTTAAACCTCTCCAAACCATCTTTGTTTTAAAACTATTTCACCACTTATTTGTTTTTAATAATTTGTTTTTTGAAGTCATGTTTTCTGATATTGATGTGGATTATTTAAACCGCTAACTATATAATACTATGATTAGCAGTTTCTGCATATATGAGGATTATCTTTAAAATTTAAAATATGATCACAGTGTCTGCGAATGTGACATACTAAAAAGTTGGATTATATTCCATAAAAGTTCATGTCCTGCAAGCAGTTTAATGTGAGATAATATAAGATGTTGCAGTTCCCTTGCAGCTTATCATTTTAGTACTAAACATTTCTTCACTTATTCATTTTAACTCACTGAAGTAGCGGCAATTTTTTTCAATTTTAAAAGTCCCACAATAAAAGTAAATTAATTAATAATTAAGTGTAATGCACTAGGGATTTCAGGGAGTCAATATTAGTTGTTTAATTACTCTCCTTTGCAACTAACTTTTCATTTTCTATTTTAGCCAGTCTAATAGCCCTTTTGAAAGTCTTGTTGGCTTCCTTGTACTCACGTAAAACAGTCTCTGTCCCCTCTTTTTTGTATATTTTAAATGGCTGTTTTTTACTCCTCATCTTCATCTTCAAGTCATTGTTAAGATCATTGGAGTGGGCCCACACCCTTTGGTAACGTTAAACAACTAGAGCTCCTAGTGCATCTCCAAAAACACCAGACATGTTTTTTCTACTATTGATAGTCTCTTGCATTTATGTTTAGTGTTACTTCACTCCTAAGCTACCCCTGCATCAGACAACAAATCTCACAAAGGTCTCCTGCACTACTTCCAAACAACTTCAAAGCCAAGAGCCTCTTACTGAGGTAGAAGGGCGCACCTAATCCACCCAGTTAACCTACACATTGTAGGGTAGACAGTTCCTTCTTCTTAGGGTCCAAGCAGCTACCGAGTTGCAGCTCGGTTCTCAGCCCTTTCTTTCTCACTGCTTGTTCCGGGACAGCCAATGTCTTGAAGTGTCTTCTTGCGGGATTGCCTCAGCATCCTCCAAATTCACTGTGGATCTTCACCTCCATCTCATGACAGCTCTCCTGGGGGCTTCCACCGGACCAACTCTGCTCCCCTCACGGAAGGCACAACCTCAAACAGGCATCATTTTAGGCAATGGAGTTCCTCAGTTGGTACAGTCAGTCATATTTATATTGGAGATGATGGAAAGGATGTTAGCTTCATGCAGCCATCTTGTTCGCTAGCCAAACTCCTACAATTTTCCTATTTCATTTATCTATTATGGACAAACATATGGTACATATTATCAGTAGCATATTTACAAATAAAATTGATTAAACATTTTGATATGTGCATGGATCAGATTCGTCTCTTATGGCCAAACAGACACACAACATGTTTGAGATCTCTCTGAATTGGCGCCATCATGAAGAACAATATACTGAGTTGTTTTGTCTTACTCTTCACAAGCTTTTGCTATATAAATAACCAGCTTTGTAACCTTTAAAATATTATATTATTTCTTACATTTTATAAGGCTCAGCATTTTATGTAACTGTGGCCAAGTGGCAAACCTGTATTGCTAAAAACATACCCTTAGGACTTGTTTGAGTGTGCATTTGTGTCACTGTATGTATGTTCCAGTATTGGTCTCAGGACAAAGCTGAATGGAATGGGAAGAATTCTTTTCAGCGGGTGTTGGCCCAATATAAACAACTCTTGGTGATACTCCCATTGATTACAAAACAATTAATTAATGATATCCTATTATGCTACTATTTCAACAATAATGAACAAAATGTAAGATCATTTTGTTTTTAACAACACATATTTGAAAGAGATGTGATTGTTCGAAGCTCTCTAGTACAATGTTGTTTTTGTTTGACCATAAATTGTATAGCTTTCCAATACATCATTAGTCATGAATATTAGCCATGAAAATATATATATATTTTCCATTCTAGTTTGTAACTTTCAGTGGATATTAGTTTATTGTTAGAACTTCTGTTTTTGTCATGGATAAATATGATAAATAATTGTCACTACATAGGATGTTTATAAAGTTACATGGCCTTCAGAAACTGTGTGATCAATTTAATCTATAAAAGTCCGGACAAACAGATTAACTTCTAAAATCACAATTCTTTTGCTCTATTTTAGGAATTATATTATTTTGTTTCAATAATTTTTTTTGTCAAGCAGTCAACGTAACTGTAACAGACAGTTTACCCAATACATTTCGAGCAAAAACATTTCAGGTGTGTTTCTTTCGCTTAATGCATTTCTAGCTTGTGTTATTTATATATCACCTCCTAATCATATCTTTCTAGTAATATAAGAAAAAATAAGTCTAGGGTAATCGCAGACCCCTCCTGTTAAAATAAACATTTCAGCCTGCATTTTTATACTCTATATATCATTACAAAGCATAAGAATATAAATTCTCAATTCTAGAGTATTATTAAAAAAAAGAAAAAAGAAACATAAAGGAAAAAACACAAACAATAGTAAAACAGTAAACCATTATAAGTCCTATAAACAAATCCAGTATTTAGATTATTTATACATATCAGTTCCTAAATAGAACTGAATTGTGTCAGATAATCAGTCCTCCATCCAGCTCCATACGATGCAATTGTCAGACACCAGATCTCAACAAGAGGGTTTCAAATCAGTTATTGGGGTAAATCTAGGTATATTAACCAGGTAGGATGTGATTTCCTAGTTAAGCAATGTTGATTGCCTGTGTTGAAGCTAACAAAGAGATCCATATATTCTAGAAATTGAGGGAAAGTGTTGGCTAGAGAATGCGTGCACCTATCATGAATCATTATAATGATTTGTTTGGTGGTTACATCTTGCATTCTCAGACACAGAGTCTTCCATTTTTGAGTTATGTGACTTTTCGCTGAGGTCATTAGATATTGTAGCCATTTGTTTTAATTTCTTGATAGCCACAAAAAGTCTCTACCTAGTAGGCATATTTCAATTGTAGAAAGAATAGGGGATTGTAGAATATCGAAAGCTAGTGCAAGAACTGCTGTCCACAATGTTCAAGCAGCTGGACATTCCCACTGCATGTGTAAAAAGGTAAAAAGGTACCAGGCGAGGAGTATTGCCTGAAGCACAGAGATGAGTTTTGGGGGTTAAATTTATGTAATTTAACCAGAGTATAGTAGACTCTATGGAGAGTTTTAATAGACATTTCTTGTAAGCTATAACTCAAGGGGCCTTTCATTACATTTAAGCAACCCTTCTCCCACTCGCAAGAGTCCCACTGGGTGCCCATATACTCTTCCCATTATCCATAAATGTTGGCTTAAAATTGGCGAGGGGGGGGGGGGATTTAGATTTGCATATGTAGAACTTAAGATTCCTTTAGTCAGAGGGGCCTTGTCATGAATGCTAAGGAGCCAGCTAGTTTGAGGAGTACCCCATCTTCTTACCAATGTGATAATTAGTTGCTTGACCTTTAAGTAGTTATAGAGCTCTCTTAATGGGATGTCAAATCTAATCCTGAGTTGTTCAAAGGTGAGTTTTTGACTATTGTTTATCCAAGTCCCCAATTTGTCTAATTTATGCAAAAGGAATAAGAAGAGTGAGAGTTAAGTTAGTAATTTTAGTTGCAAGATAATGCTTTGTGTTTGCCCACTTCCAATTGGAGAGTGTAACGGACCCACTGGCACTCCGACTTATCACATTTGCCCAAGCATGAGCCAAGGCTTCCAGAAAGGGTCAAGCAGGTCTGTTTAATGAGCACCCAAAGCAACAGCACTCACACAGCCAGAGCAACTCCTCCTCAGACAGAGAAAACTGACAGTTGAAAACAGACAGTATTTGAAAATATGACAGTTATTAAGGGTTCTAAACTGGTGTTCTAGGAGGGAGGGGAATAAAACAGTCAAACTAAGTCCATAAAACAGGGTTTTTCTTCACACTCTGCATCCGAAGTGCATAACAAAACTGCAGATCCTTTGTCAGAGCATTTAAAAGGGCCAGAACCAGTCTAATAATATCCACTATGCTAAAATAACATACAGCTCAAATACAGGCAATAATCAAGGCAAAAGTCTCTTGTGGCTGCTTCTGCCACAATGCTCCCCCAGAACCAAGCCGGCATACACAGTCTGATCCCAACGGATCTGCTTGGGGATGTCCGGAGGAGTGCTCACAGATCATTTCTAGAGTTCTGTCTGTCTGGACAACCCGTCGGCGTTACCATTTTGTTTCCCTGGGCGATACTGGATGGTGAAATCAAATGGTTGTAGTGCCAAGCTCCATCTCAGTAGTCTAGCGTTGTCCCCTGACACCCGGTTTAGCCACACCAACGGGTTGTGATCTGTGAGCAAGGCAAATTGTTGTCCATATAAGTAGGGCTGTAGTTTCTTGAGGGCCCACACCACCGCCAGGCATTCCTTTTCGATGGCGGCATAGCTTACTTCCATGGGTCGTAGTTTCCGACTTAAGTAAGCGACTGGATGCTCGCCGCCATCGGCCCCAACTTGGCTCAGCACTGCTCCCAATCCAAACATAGAAGCGTCTGTATGAACGAGAAAGCGTTTAGTTGGATCGGGAGCGGCCAGTACAGGGGCATGAATTAGGGCAGTTTATAGTTCTTGGAATGCCTTCTCACACTCTGGGCTCCAGGTCACTACTTTGGGTAAGTTCTATAGGGCACTATAATTAGGTACAAATTTATGGTAATAGCCGGCGGTCCCTAGAAAAGGTAAAACCTGAGTTTTCGTGCGAGGGGTTGGCCACTTAGCTACGGCCTCTATCTTAGCGGGTTCTGGCTTTTGCTGCCCACTGCCCACCCTGTGGCCTAAGTACTGTACTTCGGCCATCCCTACGTGGCACTTGCTGGGTTTTAACGTGAGACCTGCCTCCCTGATGCGGTCGAGGATGGCTCCTATATGGGTCAAGTGCTCGTCCCAGGAGTTGCTAAATATTGCTATGTCATCTTAATAGGCGCAAGCATATTCCTGGGATCCGTCCAGTAACCGGTCCACCATCCGCTGAAACGTAGCCGGCGCATTCTTCATCCCGAATGGCATCACCTTGAATTCGTATAGCCCAAACGGGGTGACGAATGCGGACTTTGGGATGGCATCCTCGGCTAGTGGGATCTGCCAGTACCCTTTGCACAAGTCTATTGTGGTGAGATACTAACCCCTGGCCATTTTATCTAAGAGCTCATCGATTCGGGGCATGGGATAGGCATCGGAAATGGTTTTATCATTAAGTTTCCGGTAGTCAACGCAGAAGCGGGTGGTTCCGTCCCGCTTTGGTACCAGCACTACCGGAGAGGCCCATGGGCTATTTGAGTGTTCTATCACTCCTAGTTGTAACATTTCGTCAATCTCCTTCCGCATATGATCTTTTACGGATTCGGGTATGCGGTAGGGGGTTTGTCGAAGAGGGTGTTGCCCTGGGGTTTCTACCCTGTGGGTAGCCAGTGGGGTATACCCGGGCTGGTTGGAGAATGTATCCCCTTTTTCCCGGATCAGCTCTAGTATTTGAGCTCGCTCTCTAGTGCTCAGCCTGTCTCCTAGCTGTACTTCCCCTAATTCGGTGTTGGCCCCCCTTTGGGCTAATAGGTCTGGTAGGGGTAGATTATCCGGGCCCTCGGCGGCCGAGGCACATAAGGCAGTTACTTCTTTGATCCGCTCGTGATAGGGTTTCAGCATGTTAACGTGGAGCATGCGTCTACCGCCTGCTCCTGTACATGGGGCAATTATATAGGTGGTGTCACATACCTGTTCCACCACCTTATAAGGGCCTTGCCAGGAGGCCTGCAGTTTGTCATTTTGGACTGGCTTCAAGATTAACACCTTTTGTCCTATTTGAAAACTGCGATCTCTGGCTCCCCTATCGTACCATCTGCGCTGTCGTTGCTGGGCCGCCTGGAGATTAGATCGTAACATCTGGATTAGGGTCTCCAAGCGTTCCCTGAACTCTAGTACATATGGGACGATAGGGGTGCCGTAACTGGTGACCGTTCCCTCCCAGTGTTCCCTAATGAGGTCTAAGGGACCCCGCACTCTCCTTCCGAATAGTAATTCGAATGGCGAGAACCCCGTGGACTCCTGGGGTACCTCTCGGTACGCGAAGAGCAGATGGGGAAGAAACCTTTCCCAGTCCTTCTGGGTATCCATGGAGGTACGGAGCATTTGCTTTAAGGTTCTGTTGAACGTTCACAGAGCCCATTGGACTGGGGGTGATACGCTGAGTTTACAATAGGTTTCACCCCACATGTTCTCCATAACTGATGAGTGACTTCGGCTGTGAATTGGGTACCCCGAGCTGAGATAATCTCTTTGGGGAACCCCATTCTAGAGAATATCCGGATTAGGGCATCTACTATAGTCTCCGCATGGATATTAGTTAGGGCTACGGCCTCTGGGTACCGGGTGGCATAGTCTACTACGGTTAGTATATACTTCTTCCCTGACGGGCTGGGTTTTGCTAGGGGTCCGATTATATCTACTGCCACTCTGCTGAAGGGCTCATCTATTATGGGTAGGGAGTGCATTTTTGACTTGTACCGGTCCCCTCTCTTCCCTACTCTCTGGCATGTGTCACAAGTTTGGCAATACTGCCGAATATCTTTGGAGACCCCTGGCCAAAAGAAGTTTTGGGTCAAACGATGCCTCGTCCTACTGACGCCTAGATGTCCTGATAAAGGGATGTCATGGGCAATACGTAGTAATTCTTGCCTGTACTTTTGGGGCACGACTAATTGTGTGAGGGTCATGGGTACAGATCCTGCTACTACCTTCTCAGCATATCTATACAATAATCCTTTCTCCCAACCGTATCTTTCCCCCTCCAACCCTGCCTGATTCTGTGTAACCCTATCCCGGTATACCTGCAGGGACGGGTCGGTGACTACTTCAGTACCAAATTCTAAGGGGGGAGCCCAGGGGACGAAAGGTGGGTCAGTACTATTACTTACCGGAGCCTCAGAGTGTTCAGAAGATGCGGTGGTGCGGGCCTGCTGCCGTGTTACCACGGGTAGCGCTTCCTGCGCGGGGTACTGAGAAACAAAAGCAAAGGTCAGCTCCCCCAAGTCGTTACCAAGGATGACATCAGCTGGTAAGTCCTGCATGAGGCCCACTGCCACATTCCCCGACCCCGCTCCCCAATCCAAATGTACTTTAGCAGTGGGAATTTTGTAAACTGCTCCCCCTGCCACCCGGACTGCCACATATTCTCCAGTGAGCTGGTGCTTGAGGACTAGGTGATTGCAAACCATGGTTATGGTGGCCCCAGAATCGCGCAGACCCTGAAGGCGTTTTCCCTCTACGTGTACCCCTTGGCGGTGTCCCTGTCGGTTGTCTGCAGCTGCTTGTACTGGGTTAACCTCGTGGAGGGTGCCCAAAGATTCTTAATTAGACCGGGTCCCTAAGAAAGGTTGTCGAGACTCACTCTGGTAGCAGTGAACTGCTGCCCGGTTTGCAGGGGAATTAGTTGGAGTATTCCACGTGGAGCGGTTTCTGTTTCTGGGACAGTGTCTCTGTATGTGGCCCTGCTGGTTACACGTGTGGCACCTGATGAAAGATCGGGCATTGTTGTACCGTGGAGGGGTTTGGTAGTTCCTACCACCCAGACGCAGTGCTGGGGTGGGGTTAAAGGCGGAAGGTGGGTTAGCAGCTCCCAAGATGGACCGTGCCTGTGCCCGCTGTGCCCTCCTGGCATCTTGGTACTCGTCTGCCCACCTGGCGGCGTCGGTTAAGATGCGAGGTTTCCGATCCCTCAGCCAGTTTTGTAAATCCGGGGTTAACCCCTGGAAGAATTGCTCCAGTAGCAGTAATTGTAGCATGTCCTCCACTGTGGTTGCTTGTGCGGCTTGCACCCAACCTTTGCCCGCCCTAGTTAAGCGGTGTGCCCACTCCATGTGAGTATCTTTCTCCGTCTTTCGGCTTTCTCGGAACCGCTGCCGGTATGCCTCCGGGGTAATTGCATACCTGTCCAGGATCGCCTGCTTTACTTTCTGGTAGTCTCTGCTATCCTCGTCTGGCATGGTGCGGTAGGCTTCTGATGCCCGGCCCGCTAGCTTACCCACCAACAGGGGTACCTGGTTGGCGGCGTTGATCTCATGTAATTGGCATAACCTCTCAAAGTCATGCAAGTAGCCATCGATGTCTTTGGTCTCCACATAGTTTTTAAAAGCATGGTACGGGATTTTAGGCTTCCCCGGTAGTATGTGTGGTGTGATTAGGGACCCCTCTCTGGACCTCCGGTCTGCCCGCTGCTTTTCCATTATGTATTCGTGGACATCTGCCATAATCCTTTCCAAGGTTTCTGTGGGAGGCGTACCTGGGAAAAAGGCCAGTCTGCTTTGGAGTTCTCTTCCAAACTCATTCTGTGTGCTGTCCATAAGAGGTGCTGCAGCAGCTGCCCGGTCTCCCTCCATGAGTTCAGCAATAAGCGTAGCTTTGGTTTTATTGCTGGCAATAATTCCCCTTGCTTCCAATAGCTCTTTTAGCGTGGCCCGTTTCAAGTTGGTATAGTCTGTCCCCATTCACTATCCGTTCGGGTATATTCACATACCCTTTCTTTTCGGTTCCATACAAAATAGCAAATTTCCCAAATGGCTGTAACTGCCGAACAACGGTCTGCTGTGAGGTTTGAATCCCGTCGCTGCCATCAATTGTAACGGACCCGCTGGCACTCCGACTTATCACATTTCCTTAAGCATGAGCCAAGGCTTCCAGAAAGGGTCAAGCAGGTCTGTTTAATGAGCACCCAAAGCACCAGCACTCACAAAGCCAGAGCAACTCCTCCTCAGACAGAGAAAACTGACAGTTGAAAACAGACAGTATTTGAAAATATGACAGTTATTAAGGGTTCTAAACTGGTGTTCTAGGAGGGAGGGGAGTAAAACAGTCAAACTAAGTCCATAAAACAGGGTTTTTCTTCACACTCTGCATCCGAAGTGCATAACAAAACTGCAGATCCTTTGTCAGAGCATTTAAAAGGGCCAGAACCAGTCTAATAAAATCCACTATGCTAAAATAACATACAGCTCAAATACAGGCAATAATCAAAGCAAAAGTCTCTTGTGGCTGCTTCTGCCACAGAGAGTGAGTGTCAAATAATGGGATTATGATGTTTCAAATAGTTGTGAGGAATGTTTGGGGTCCAGATGATAGAGTCCCATCTGAAGGGTTTAATTTGCTGGTTTTCTATGAAAACCCATAAGGGCGGGTGCTCTAATGAATGCGCTTGAGGGATAAATGACAGTTGGGCTGCTCTATAGTAAGATCTCAAATTGGGGGATGAAAGAC
Organism: Discoglossus pictus; assembly: GCA_027410445.1. Lineage (NCBI taxonomy): Eukaryota > Metazoa > Chordata > Amphibia > Anura > Alytidae > Discoglossus > Discoglossus pictus. The sequence goes on from CM050171.1 coordinate 60,321,309, forward strand.
CTCCTACACTTCTGTTGCTGTATAAGAGAACTTTTCATATGCAAGTTCTTTTATTATTCCAAATAAATCTTGTCAAATACTTTTGGAAGCTAGTAAGATCATTCTGGATAATAGGGACATGGAAGAGACCTGAATAAATACAGCAAACGAGGCAAAATATTTATTTTTATGGAGTTGATGCATCCCGTCCATTTTTACGTTTCTGTGGTAAGAGTTTTTTTCATAGGTGTGTAATTGGCTTTGTACTGCTCAGACAGATTGGGGGACAGTTTGACTCCCATGTAGGTGAAATGTTTTCTGGGCCATGCAAATGAGAACTTGCTCTTCAATTGTTTAAGAGCTTGGTTGGAGCTCAGGGAACCAAAGTCCTCAGTTTTGTTTACATTTACTTTAAGCCCCGATATTTGGCCAAACTGATCCATTGTTTCCATAAAAATTGATTAAAATGTTGCTTGTTCAGTAAGAGTGCAAAGAATGTTGTCTGCAAATAGGCAGCACTTAAACTGTTGTAGTCCAACCTAACTCCCTGTATTTGTGAAGAAGACTGAATAGTTTGAGCCAAGGGTTCAATCGCGAGGGCAAATAACAAGGGGGACAGGGGGCACCCCTATCTTGTTCCCCTTTGTATATTTATATAACTTTTGTTGCCACCTTGTAGCTTTAAATAAGCCATTCGGTTATTATAAAGTGAGTTGAAAAAGTTTATAAAGTTTCCCTTAATGCCCATCTTGCTCAGAACCGCCCTTAAGTTCCCCACTCTAGAAAGTCAAAGGTTTCTTCTAGGTTAAGCGCTATTGTGTACAATGCTGTATCCAGTGTTTGCGCAAGGTGGATTACATTCAGCACTTTCCTAATATTGTCCCCCGCCTGTCTGAATGGCATAAAGCCCACCTGGTATTTTTGTCTCAATTTTCTAAGGAGCTTTGAAAATCTGGTGGCCATATTTTTTTGCTAGTATTTCTAAATCTCCATTTAGCAGCGAAATTGTTTGCCTCAAGGGGATCTTGTCCTGTTTTTGGGAAGAAAATTAAGTTAGCTTGATTTAATTCTGATGTACTTGTTCCCCTCTTATGATTATAAAGTTTATTCAGTTTGGAAAAAGTCTTAAAATATATGTTTGAGAAGCCTTCCGGCCCCGGGGATTTACCTAGTTTCAGGTTTTTAATGGTGTCATTGATATCTTCTGTGTTTGTTTCAGAGTTTAATATTTCCGGGTCTCGATCTTCTATTGTTGGTAGATCCAGTCTGTCAAGAAAGTTTTTAATTTGGAAAGCGTTTGTATCTGAATTGGAGGTATATATATTTTGATAAAGGCTTAAAAAAGTTTCTTGTATTTTTGTCTGGCTTAGTGGAATTTGACCTTCCTTGGTTTTAATTTGATAAATTTGGTTTCAGCTTTGCTTAGACCTTAGCCTTCTGGCCAGCGGAATCATATTATTTTCACTGTTTATTTACTTGAAAACTATCTTAATGTCCTACGCTTTGGGAAAGACCATAAAACCAAGTTGTTGTTTTTTAAAGTTATTTTTAAAGAGCATGGAAAATCAGCTATACTTTGTAAAATGTTTCATTCACAATAAACAATAATTTTTTAATTGTATTTTTCAGCGAAAGAGTGGCTACTGAATATTGGTTAGCTGCTTTAATGTGCTAATTAATCTGCTTGTCTATCTCTATTGTGCCCCCTTAAGGTTATCATGTAGTCAAGTGACTGGATTGCAATTGGATCAGTTATCAAGAAAATAAAAAGCTTCAATTTGGTAATTAATATTTGCAACTATAATTAGTCATGGGGTTGCCTTTACCTGAGAAGCAAAATCGATTATATTTGTTATAAAAGTGCAAAGAGGTATTTACTCTCTTGCAATGACCTGATCTCATTATTCAATATTATTTAAATGTAGTAAAAAAACTGTAGCACTCAGCCGCTGCAAGCCTCGCAAAGCGAGGCGAGACGTTAAAAAACAAGACGCGGGACATAGAAAAAAAAATTATGAGCCGGAAAAATGTACGAGTTTATCGCCCGAACCGAAAACCCGAAAAACACATTAAATACACGAAAAAAATTCCACAAACATCACAGACAGCATGGGGCAATAGCCAGGACGTCTGTGACTGAGGTGGAACACAAATTTCACTCGATTAAGACGATTTTGGACACACGAAAACCCCCTAAGCGAGGAAAAAAATGGCCGCCGAAAAAAATGAAAACGAGGCTACATGGCCCTGGACTTGCAAAACACTGCAAACCGCGTAGCACTTTACACATCACACTACGACCTACAAAATACACTATTACAAAAGCCTGAAAAAAAATACTCACGAGACGCGAACCACATTAATAACATTATGACTATACAATGCCGCTTTACGCAATAAACCAACGGCGTTACCTCGCGCACGCAGCCTATTTAGAATGCACACTTCAAACATTCATTACACTTTATAAGCAGGGCACTAACACTCACAATGTATATTCTATGCAGACGCAAAATACAAACAGATTGTTAGCTCTTCAGCCTATTACTCGCTGCATATATCAATTACAAATAATTAAACTATATTAATTTATTGCATAAATAATTAATTCTTACTTAATTCATTAATTTCCTAAATCATTAATTATTCATTAACTACATTTACATAGAAATATATATCTCTCACAGAGGACCAAAAGTACACGACAGGAGAGGCTTGCAATGAGCACCGAAGGCGCTCATTGAGAGGCTTGCGTTGAGCGCCTCGCAATGAGCGCCGAATGTCCTCACAGTACAAAACAGTTTCAATTATGTCTCAAACAGCATTCCCATGGCTTAAAATTTGATTGCCCCGTCATTTTTGATGGGCAAGTCGCTAGTCACATATAATAGTTGTCAAACTACCAATCGTCGTCACGCTTTGCGAGCTTGGAAAAGCGAGCTCACAAGAACTGCGTCCCTCCCAAAGCGAGGGACGAAGTTCTGTCCGCAAACATGGACCTCGCAAAGCGAGGGGACCGAATTTGCGGAGGGGGACATAAACTCCTAGCCCTCAGCTGTCCTAAAGCACCTTTAAAGATTTTGGATTACCTTGTAATTCATACAGTCCTTTAGTAAGGAAAAGGTCTACCCTCTTTAAGCTTAATAAGCTTTGTGCGCACTTTCTGACCACTTATCCACCTAAATGTGATCATAGGGAGATCTAAAGTTTTGGTTTCTACTTGTTATGTCACCAGTTTGTTTCAGTTACTTTGAGGGTTTATAACCATCCCAAATTACGTTCAACAACCATATCCACGTTTGTTAATTATTGTGTAGTTCAATTGTGTGGAATGAAATGGGATACTTAACTTTAGTTCTAGAACTGGTGTTGATAACACTGGCTGTGATTACGCCGATTTGTTCTGGTTATTAAAGTGCTGTGCTGCAGAGCTGTGCTTACACTGAAACCCACGTGGGCAAGGACTTCAACCCACCTCCATGTCTCCTGTTCGAGTTAGGAATGGTTCAGCTCCTTTGTCCAGATTGACCGTAAAGGTCCTTATATATCACTGCGCCCAATTCATGTCTGGTAGCGGAGCATACCGTCTCATCAAGCCCTCAGTGTGACAAAATTGCGGCGTTCCTGTTGTTTTGGGCCGCCCGCCCAGAGTCTGTATATGCCGCTTACCGGTGTGTCTACTCCTAGCTTGCAGTTATCAGCTGTCAGCAGTCTGGTATCCACTGGTCAGTATGCGCCAATAGTTTAATGAGAATATCTCCTGCCTCTTCATGCATGTGCTTGATAAAAGCATCGCACATATGTCTGCTTCAGTTTCTCCTGCTCACCATCTCTGTCGGCCTGTGCCCGCGTTACGCGGCTACTAACACATTTCCGGTCACGCCTATCATACCTACCCTATTTAAGCTGCACCTCTATCCACCAGTCTGTCAGCCTGGGAGAAAGCCTTTAGCGAAACTGTGGCTATGTTGTGTCCCACTCTGATGATGTCATTCGGCAGTCACAACAGTTTGGCTGTGTAGCACCGGAGCAGTAAAGGCTTTCACTCTGCAGCATGACAAGGAAAGTTCCCTCCACCATACTTAAATGGTGCTCACTGATGCCATTTGTTTAAAAGATTTTTAGTAGTCATTTTGGCAAAAATCGATTCTTTATTTTATTTTTTTGATTAGCACAGGAGATGAGAGTAGATTATTTATCCTTTTGTGCCTAGGGGGTAATTGGTGGACCCCAAAAGCCGTCACTCTAACATTGGGTGTCACTCATGTTAATATTTTAGAGTAGTTCTAATATATAAGGGAGCAAGTGACGGCTCCACAAGCCACCATACCAGTATTTGTAGGGATTCATGATTAGGATTTTTTGTTTATATTTATTTATTTATACACTGTTTCATTTTTTTTAGGGATTGATTGAATATATGTCTATCCTATAAGCACAGGCACTATATTGTGCTGCGCTTTATAATTGTAAATACATAATTCTGTTGGAGTAATTTACATACTGGTATTTATACAATTTACCCTAATCTAGGATCAAGATTTTTGGGGTTATATTTACAGTATTTATTTATACATTGGGTTATATCTATGTATTTATTTATACACTGTGTTTCATTTTTTGGGATTAATATATGTTCATACTCACTTTACAAGCGCTGGCACTTTACAATTATTAATACATCATTTTGTTGGAGTAATTTACAATACTGGTATTTATGCAATATAAGTGGTTATTTTTGATATAATTTGTCTTTTATATCATAGATGAACTATGTAAGGATGTGCACTTTTATGGCGTTGCACTTTATTTGACAACATAAACATTTTTGTTTCTTATTGTTAATAAATATTGCTATTAAATATTAGCTAAATATTAAATATTAGCCATTTCTTTAAAATAATGTTATCTGCCATGACCTTATCTCTAATCTCCCATGTGTTGTTGATCCTCTAATATAGGACTATATGGTGGTTTAATCGAGTACCACTCTGGACCTGTCTAGGTGCTACTAGTAGATCCCACTTGCCGAAAATGCAAGAGAGAAGTCGGTATTCACCACCCCATTTGGGCTATACCAATTTACGATTATGCCTTTTGGGATGAGAAATGCCCCTTTCAAGTTCCATCGCTGGAAGGGACATTCATTATCCCAACACTACATGGGTGCCAGGAGTTCACTTATGCAGACCTGGATGACATTGCCATATTCAGTCATACTTGGCAGGACATGTGGACCACCAAGCCACTGTGAGAGTATTACCGAAAATGTATTTCCCAATATAGTACCCTAGCAAGGTCACTGATGGACCTCACTAAAAAGAGAATGTCCCAGCTGATACAATAAACACAGCAATGTGAGAAAGCCTTTTGAGGCCTGAAGACTAGCCCCCCACCCTGTCCTAGTTGCCCCAGATTACTTTTCCTTGGTCCTTATGGATGCCTCCACATATGCCATCAGTGCTGTTTTGAGTCAGTGGATGCACTCCATATCTGAGCCGCAAGCTGTTGCCCCGAGAGGTCAATTATGCTGCTATTGAGGAGTGCCTGGCAGTGATCTGGGCCCTAAGGAAATTTCAGCTCTCATTTTTTAAGAAATGGTTCATGGTTGTCACAGACCACAATCCATTGTGCTGGATCAATAGAGTGGACAGGGACAATGTTTGCCTTTTTGAGATGGAGCAGGCACTGTAGACTCTTAACTTTACTATCCAATACAGGTAAGGAAGAGCTCATCAAGCCACAGATGGTCTCTCCAGGCATTTGGACAACTCAGATCTTCAGTCGCCCATGAACTTTTTGGGGTTTTAATTTGCCTGATTGGGGGGGGGGGGCGATGACTATGATGTCAGACCTTTACTCTGAATTCTCTATGTCAAAACTATGGGACCTAAAATCTGAGAAATTTGATTGGTCCAAATATTTTAAAAAATCATTTTGAGCAGGGTGACAACTGTAAGCCCATTCTGATTGGCCTAAAAAAATATTGACATCTATTTCAGCCAATAGGAATGCTCAAAAAACACTACTTAAGCTGGAAAAAGTGCGGCAACGGCCATTTGCCATTTGCGGCGTGGGAGCTCCTCCTAGGTGAGTTTTTTTAATTTTTTTATAGATTTTGTTTTGGCGGCCCTTTCCTGGCCTAGAACAGAGTATTGTGGTCTTCAATCAAGAATAAAGAGAATCTGAAACTCTTCAATCAACATGGATAGCCGCCTTTTCCAGTAAGCAATTCTTTTTTATTTTGGTAATAATTTCTTTATTTTTGGTAATTTTTTTATTTTTGTAATTTACTGTTTATTATTTTTAGTAGTTTATTGGAGTGTTCATTTTTACTTCAATACTTTTTATTATTCAGGATAACCACAAATCAAATAACAATAAGTATTTTCAAACAACAGTGTCAATGTAGAAGAGCAAAAGTTACACAATCTTGCTGAAATAACATTACCATTTTTACAGTCCCTAATATAAATGTCAGTAATAACAAAATATTAGCTAAGAGAGTTATATATTTTAATTATCCTTTAATTTTCTTAATTTTGTAGGCTCAATAGAAAAATCAAACACATAGCTAATAAAAGAAATAGCTAGGTAAAATCTATATATTTATAAACATATAATTAGTTCACCCGGCTGCCGTCTCAGAAGGTTAGATCCCTATAACAACCCCACGGGGTATCCCAGAGCCTCCATTTTGATACTGCTGAGCTAATGGATGAGTGCTCATATTATACAAATAAGCTATGTACATAAATACATAAGTTGATACATTTATGACTCATTACCTTTGTAGGATGTATTAAAAAATCAAAGGAGGAAAGAGGTCGCTTGACGTCCCCCCCCCGCCACCCCACCCCCGGTTTCACCACGAGTTGCACTACGTTAAATGTAAATATTTTGCAGACTCACTATACCTCAAAATCCAGATTATCCGAGAGCACCCAGGTCCAGACCATCTCCATCTCCTGCTCCCCATCAGTCAGTACATTGAAGAGGTCTATGTTAGAGTTATGTGATTGTTATACTTTAGGTAGAAGCTAGCCAGGGTTCCTAGAGCTTAAGGAACAGCTATCGCTAAGCATATGTGTCAGCGGTTCATTGTTCAGTATTTAATTAATTTTGTTTATTACATCCCTACGCTGCAGGAAAGGCAATTTAACATTTCTGGCAATAATCTTTTTAGTCGCTAGCATAAAGAATTAGAGTAGTTTGTTTGAGAGGAGCTTAATTTAGGATCATGGATACCTAAAAGACATACCTCCATAGTGGGTTTTAGCGTGACGTGGAGTAGCCCTGAAGCTAAGGGAAGAGTCTTGGACCATGGTTCTTGAACAATTGGGCAATACCATCAGAAATGTATAAAGTCGCCTTCATTCTGGCACCCTCTAAAGCTTATTTCCAGACTTTGCAATTTTATGTATCTTTAATGGAGTGAAGTAAGCTCTGTGTAAGATTTTAATTGAGGTCTCTAAGAGACTATATGTAATGGAGCTTCGTGAAAGAGTAGAGTAGGCCTCTGTCCATTTTTCAGGCTCCCAGACATGACCCAGGTTTCCCTCCCACTTGAGAACATGGGAAAGCTTGTATCCTCAGTCTGGTGTGTTCAATATTCCGTCAAGTGACCCCAAAATTCCTTTGGACAAGGGACGTTTTAGACACACTACTGAAAGACAGGAAGATATAGAAAGGGCCGTATTCCCTACTATTTGTAGTCACCCAATGGCTAAATTGAATGTGGTTAAAAGTTTATGTTGCTGGGATATTATGTTCACTCTGCATCTGGACTGCAGATACTAGAGAGCCGTTCCTGAACCAGGAATTTAATCTGTCCAGCTTAGAAACCATCCACCAGTGTCATGAAGTGTCAGAGCATGTCAGATACACATTTTTATCTGAAAAGATTGAAGTGAGAGGCAAAAGAGAATGGACCAGACATCTCTGAAGGTTTGCCCTCACCCAAATTTTTATAGTAAGAGAAATTAGTGGGTTGGAGAAATTTGATTTTAGAGGGATTAAGTGTGGAGACCAGATTATTGTGTCCCAAGAGTAGGGAAACATTTGTGTATTTTCTATGAATGTCCATATTGGTTGGTGATTAATGGAATGAGCCAGTGGTATAAATGCCAATTGAGCTGCTCGATAGTAGTTTAGAACATTACGACACACTAGACCTCCTTCAGTTCTACGTCTTTATGCTTCGGCAGCATATATACAATACTTGAAAAGATCAATTAAATCTGAAGAAACTCTACGTCTATACATAATATTTTTAGCTATTCTGGGAGGCTTATTCCTCTAAATAAAGCGTAAAATCCATCTTTGAAATGTATTGAGTTCTATATTGTCAATTGGGATTGGCAAAGTTTTAAATAAGTAGAGCACCCTAGGAAGAATGTTCATTTTGACTGAGGTTATGCGGCCAGTTGAGGAGATGTTAAATTTTGACCAGACCTCCATATCTGCCATTAGGGTTTTAAATCAAGGAAAGGAAATTGGCCTTATACAATTCCGGTATATAAAAAAAAAGATCATCTGCAAAAAGTGATGGTGGCCAACTTTGAGGCCTTTAATCTCTTTTCTGTAGAGTTTAGTGTGCTGCCCTACTTAGAGAGTCATGGGGTCCTGGTGGACGCCTATGGTTCTTCATGTGCTAATTTAAGTTACCATGGGGCTCTCACTAAACCCCCATGGTAGGTATGGGGTTAATTCAGGTACCATGGGGGTCAAGATAGACCCCCATGGTAGGTATGCGTTAAGGTAGGTAGCGGTTAATGGGGATACAATGGGGGTCTAGACCACCATGTTATCTGACGAGTTTAGATATGCTATTTGGGGTATATAGATCCCCATGGTAGGAGCTAATTATTTAGATGCCGAAGATCATTTAAGGATCCCCACCGCAGGGGTTAATACATTAGGTGCTGCGGCAGTCTGTGATGGACCTCTGTGGCATGGAGTAATTATTTTACTATTTAGATGCCATGGTGGTCCGAGTTAACCTCCACAGCATCAGGGTTAATTTTCATTGCCATGGAGGTGCATGGTGGTTAGCTTATAGGTACAACAGGGGTCATTTATGGACCCTGTTGCATGGGGTTAACATTTTAGGTGCCATGGGAGGTTAAAGTGGACCCCCATGGTTATAAAGATGGGGTTGATTGGGGTAAGGAGAAGGGGGAGATCAGTAGTGAAGGGGGAAAAGTTAGGGATTTTAGGAGTTGGGAATGCCAAGTAATTTTGAATGATCTGGAATTTAATAGCTTTTTGGAGATCAAGCAACATGCTGGAAAGGGGGATAAAATACCTAGGGAAGGTCACTTGGCAGTTTTGCCATTGTAACTTTACAATATAAGGAATCAATTAAAGATCTAAGGGTTTTTCAGCCTGGGTGCAAAATGTTCAGGCTATCTCTCACACTCCCACCCTCAGTATTTCTTTCAAACAACTGAATCCTATCCTGTCCTTGTCCAGTCCTCGAGGCAACATCGCCAGTACACAAACACCCTCTTGACAATGAATTATTGTGAAAGGGTGTTCAAAGCGTGTGTTAAGGCATGTCATTTGTATGCAATGTGGGCATACAGTGAAAATCCAGTTTCTCCATATCTACTAAACACAAATCTTGCTATTTACCACTGTGATGCTGATATTAATTCTGGTTTATGAAAATATAGAATATTAATACAGATGATGAATTTAATAGCATTTTCTAAATATTTATGCTGTATATATATATATTTTCACTGCATATACGTAACTTTGTCAAAGGCTGAGACTATAAGGATAAATAAATGTATATTCTTAAATAAATTTTATATTCTTTATGTGCACACAGAGAGATAAAACAAAACATTATTCCTTAATCATAACCAATATTGGCTGAACATACCACACCTTTGTGTAAACATTGTAGATGATTGTAAGAGAGATCCTCACATTTTCAAAAGCCGCTTGATTAAAGGTAGGTTTTGCAGAATTCAGATTACACATTGCACATGCGAAAATCATATAAAATTTAAATTAAGCTACTTTGCGTACATGATAGAAAATCTGGTACTTTTTTATCAAATTGATGTCTTAGTAATGTGAATTTTGTAAGAAAATCAGAATTGTGATACATTAAATAATATCAGAAATGTTCAAAAGTAATCGCTTTATTTCAACTCTATAAAGTATACAACAGGCACTCAGCAATACGGCTGCAGGTAAAATACAGAGCAAATCAAAAGCAATTCATTATATTGAAGAAAAGTTATTCATCTACATCATAAGAGTGCAAGTAGTCAGTGACCATTTGAGGACAAACGTGTTCAGACAAACAAAAGAAAATAACTCTGTCAAAGAATATAGTGTCAGAGAAGACCTAAGGAAATATACCCATAAATATACAAAATAACCAACCATTTAAAAAGAGCAGAAAGTGGAATATTTAGGCAACATCTTAGAGAACCTTTCTTTTTGAAAGACCTCAAAATCTTGATTTACACTCAAAGTCTCAGTGTCACGACTGTTCGTTACAAAAAGGAGCAACAGGAACACACTTAAAGTTCTGCTGTCTACGCGTTTCGAGAGCTTGTGTCAAAAATGGATTGCATATACAAGGACTCATAGATGCTGCTTTGCTAAGTGCTGTGGAGGGGTATTTGTTCTTTTAGAATATATTATAATCAATTACTAGGATTATTGAATAAAATGTAGCGGCAATTTATACAGAATATCTATAGTCTGAATATCATACATAAACATTTCTGTTTATCAAGATTTTATCTCATATGAGAAAATTTGGAATTTATGTTAATGATCATGTGGTATAGTTGTGTTAAGACACATGAAGTTAAAAGTATTTTGTGCTCTAAAATTCCAATGTTAGCCCTATGAATATGAGTTTCCTATATATATATATATATATATATATATATATATATATATATATATATATATATATATAGATTTAGGACAAAATGTGGAATATTCACATTTACCCATATAAAAGATTATCCTCAGATTATAGTATTTTAACCCACATGAAATGGTATTACTTATGAAGCAATATACTACTTAATATTGGCATATGTTTCCATTTTTTAAGTATCAATATTTTTATATTTCCAGTTACAATTATGTATTTATTAAGATTAAATGATTAAGTATATTTCACAGTGATGACAAAAGTTGTCTGGTGGAGTCTGTTAATATTGTATGTGCCCTGTGTATCATGCCATATGAGCTCACCAACATGACTATGGCGCACCTTTAGATTGTTTTGCTCCGAGACTCCGTTTTATTAAAATACACATTAAGTTAATCAAATCCAAGCTGGTTTTTGGGGACATGTCATATTTTCTAAAATTAGGCTACCAAAGTAGAACTCTAGTCTTATAGATTTTATGTATGGAACAAATTATTTAATGGAATGCCAAAAAATATTAGTTGTGAAAAGATAAAATAAAGAATAACAAATAAACAATTGTTTAAATTAAATTGAAACAAAATAGATAATTGTATTATTTCTATGGTTTTTCCTCATGTGTCTTGCTACATAAATTTCTCTTTGTTTTCTATGGTGTTCAGGTTATTTATGCTTTTAATTTTATTACCCAGAGTATAATAATCTGCCTTGAAAATGAACACCAAATACATCTGTTGTAATAAACTATAGATAGGAAGCTACTTGAACAAATAAATAAATAAAAATATTTTCTGGGTGGGAGAAACCCAGAAAAGTATATATGAAACATAACAAGTAATGACATTTTTTTATTTACACTAACATTTCTTAAGATTTGCAATAGCTACACTACAGATTCATTTTTTTTTCTGGTTCTGTGTGGATTTATGTATTAAATATCATTAGTACATATAATAACACAACTAGAAAACATAATCTCAAGTGGAAATGCAAGACATTTAAGGGGTTTAATTGATTATTTCCTAAACGTATATTGCTATTTTAAATTTCTAATATTTAGTTCATTTAGTTTATTTGAATGAAATCTTTATTAAAGGAACACTGTAATAGTCCAATTTTACTTTTAAGTATTCAAGGTCAGTATAAATAAGATAAAAATGAATTGTTATTTAAAAAATATACTTTAAAGGTAGATCTTTTATGAGAAAATGTACAATGAAAATAATTTGTTTACCCATGACCTTTAGCTTGCAGCTCACTACCATTTTTTTTTCACATCCAGGGAGACATTCCACTTTAAAGATGTTGGGTAAAGTTTCAGTACAAGTTTTCTCACATGAGATCAACTTTTGCAATAGCCTTTTAAATAAGATTATATTGAAAAGTAACCCTGACAACTTAAAAGTCACAAACATCATTAGAAGAAGTCGACAGCATCACTAGCTGTAGATTTCAAGTTGCGCCAACGATTTTCCAAATAAACTTGCTGACACTATTGATTTTTGAAATTTGATTTTCTTCTAAAGAAGTTTCTTTTATTAAAACATAGATTTAAATGGTGAAAGTGACTTTCGAGTTTTAATGTACATTTATTTATAAGCGAAGTAAAACCCCAAAAATGCCTTTGATTAAATAGCATAAATACCATAGTGAAATTTTCTCACATTAGATAAACTTACATATTTCAATAGATTGAGGCCTAGGTGTGTGTTTGATATTATTATTATTTGCTCACCAGGTCATTTGTAACTTAGGGTATGAAATCTGATATGGTGGAGAGTTAGCATTTACATTATCACTGCAATATTTGTATGTGCACCTTAGCAAAACAGTAATACCTTTGTACAAACTGATAGTATGTCACAGATTAATCAGACCCGCACAATTAAACATTTCACAGAAATGATGCTGCATCTCATTAACAGATACACAGCTCCAGTACATATAACAGAAATAAGAGAACAACATTATCGTTTCTGTATCATCAATATATAGTAAAGGCTTAAAAATTTTCAGCAGAAAGAACTGTAAAACGCAGCAAGCTAAGAAAGGACAACATTTTGAGGTGTGTTTGTCTTTGTCATGCAGCATAACACCAACATTTTTCGTTTTTATAGGATGCCATGAATTTAAGGCACTTGTAACAATGCCGAAATAGTCAGGTGATGGTTAAGAACTGTGGGACAGATGAAGAACAGGGTACAGTTGACATTGTTCACTAATACTGACAATAATTCAAGTTTACTTGTATCTAATAAAACACTGCACAGTACAAATAAGGTAATGAAGAAATAATGTCATGGACGTATAATTAAAGAGTTAATAGTATGCAAATATTAACACAAAAAATATATATTTACATAAATACTATACTTGCCTATGGTCCTACCATTAGAGAAAATGATACATAATGTAAAATAGGAAGCAGTTTTACCTCTGTACCTTATACATCCAATATTGACCTTGTGGTTAGGCTTATATGGGGTTGACTTTTTAAGTGAGTATGTAGGAAAAAGTGTACTGTACCTCGACAATGAAGAGAAAACAAGAGATGGATATGTTAAAGGGACACAGTCAACACCTAAAAACTGTCAATTAATACATTTCCCTTGGTATGCTCTATGTGTTAAATGTTTATGGAAATTCTTCTACAGCTGACGTTCTCCCTTAAGATAAACTGCGTTTAAATGAAAGACCAAACGTGGATTTAAAAAAAACTTTCTACAAGTTATAAAATGTTTACTGTTCCTAGGGAGACCTGCAATTTTTATATGTAGCCAGTGCCACTAACACATTTGCATCTGAGCCTGTAATTGGTAATCTATTAGTTAAACATTGTACCACTCATATAACAGGCCAATAATTCTAACATTTCTACCAGCAATAAAACAACAGATCAGAAAATCTTGAGTGTCATCTCAAACAATGAGGAGTAATGGACAAACTATTCAGATGTGATGATTTTTACATGCATATTTAATTTTTTGTATCAGCTTTCAAATAAAAGCAGTTTATAATAGCATTTTAAACCTTTTGGCCAAGGCCAAAAATGTATTGTTTTTTGTATTCAGTAGTAATAGTCAAGCATTAGCTTAAAAAAATAATAATAATAATAATTTTTACAAATTTTGTACCTATTTTTATTTGTGTTATTTCCAGCAGCTGAGTGGTCATGCACAGCATATGGATGGATTGTATAATTTTTGGTGTGCACATCATCTCTGTACAATTTAAGGTGCTCGTTTTTAGAATAGATCTTGTCTACGTACACCCCAAATTAATTTAACAAATGCAAGCTCATGGTGTGATGGAAATTTTGAGGCTCAGATTTTGATACATAAGCTTGCTCTTAGACTATAGTTTTTTGCTTTTGACTGCATCCCTTTATCCCATGTTTATCCTGACTTATTCTGCATATTGAGCTACTACAAACTCTACAGCAATGTTGCTTAAACTCTATTAGTTCATGTATTTTTCATTTGTTTCCATATTGTAACCGATTTCACGTGGCATGTATTTAGTCTATGTGCAATTGGACCACCTGAAAAATACATTCATAACCTTTAGACCATTTATTTATTATATACTTTCAATAAGCTGAATTTTGTTTTTCTCCCACATTGTACAGCAAACATGATGAGTAAAGAAGAGTGATGATGCATAAATGAGTGATGAAGATAATGTTCTTCTACTTTATTGACCAATTTATCTAGATTTTACTATCAAAACATACATGCTTGAAAACAGATATCAAACTAAAATCTTCATGTTGTGCCAATGATATTGTCCCATGTTCCATCTCAATGTAATAAAAACACTTTAAATAAAAAGTACATATTACAATAAAAATTGTTGCTCCGATCTTTGGACACATAATTACACTTGGAGCATCTACAGTTAATTGTACAAGGTTTTTAAATACTTAATATTTATTTATTGTGTTTTTGTTTGAAATTATCCAAACACGGTGCAACCAAGCATTGGAAGTATGAACAAAGCACAAATGCTTATTTGCCAAGGGAATTAACATATATTGAATTCTTGACATTTTCTCTACCCATAACCAGCATGTTATACATACATTAAAACTGCACAGCTGTTCTCTTTAAATATGTTGATAATAGTGTTATGCACCTTGGCTTTATTGCTACATGTGGTTGCTAAAAGCACTATCATTTGTATTACATCAGCTGTATAGTGGATTAGGCTTAACTCTAAATCTATGTCAGTTTAGCGATCAACTCATTGAGTATATTTAACCCTAATCTATTTCATACATTTTTAATTGATGTATTATTTTTAAACAGAGTAACAAACTGTCAATAAATTAGAAGGTTTGCCATGTAAAATAGTTAGTTGATGGGTCAGACTTCATTATATAGACAATAATCACTATATTATAGTTCAGTGGGGCTTTGGTATAAATGTATACATGTTAACAACTGCAAATAAACCTTCTTGGATTTTTTAACAAATTAAACTTTATCTTTGTAATGCAGTAAAAGAACGATTTAAAAAAAGCATAAAATGAAAAAGTGAAATGTTTTCAAAATGAAAATATACATACAGGAACTGAACTTGTACATATATTTATCATAATTGTCGTATACATAGTTTGAGTATATACATAGCACCTAGATAACTAGACATGAGCTTGTCTGACTCTGACCATTATCTGTTAAGTTTGTTAGACCTTTTCCTCACCATTAAAGGCCTGGGTACCTATAACAGGCTTTCTGAGTCTTGTTTCTATAAACTATTACCAATGGAGTGAGCCATATGGTTTGAAAAAATAATACATGTGTCTCTAAGTGATTTTATTTGCTTTGTACATCAATTCTACAGTATAAATGTACAATCATAGTTTACTGCAATAGTTATTCACATGGAAACCATGTGAAGGAAATATGGAAGCTAAGAGTGACTCGTTTTCATGTAATTTCTAGAATTTTAGGGCCAAGATCTATCAAGAGCCAACATCCATTACACAGTGATCACACAATGGCTGTGTGATATAAGGGATTAACACTTGATTACTTCTGGCCTCTTTGTCTACAGTGTTGAAAACAACCAAGGATAGGTTGTAGAGACCAAATGGCTGCCATTATTCTGCACTTGGACTAAACAGGTATTAACTACATTCTTACCAGTAGAGATTACAGTACATCAGATATCTATGTATTGATGGCTCTTCAGGTAGAGACATAATTAAGTCTGAATTATCCGACCACCTCCTTTCTATTTCCATATCCAAATATAATTTCATTTCAACATGCTCAGTTTGTTTTATTGTCAGTATTCCCATTAAATACTAAAAGAAAAGTAAACACTGGCTAACTACTTTCATACTTCTGAATGAAAATGAATGAAGTCATGCCTTTCTTGAGCATTTTCAACAGCATATGCAGCAGTTGTGCTTTTATTAATAGAATTCTAAAAAAATGACAAAATAAAGGATAACATTCAGCCTTGTCATGAACACATATGGAAAGAAAACAAAGTACTGACATGAAGGTAATGACCAGATGGTTATGTGGTCCTCATAATGAATGGGAAGTAAGAAAAGTCAAGTCTATAGTTTCACTAGGGAAAAAAATCTTAATAAACATAATTTTCAATAAATGTACCGCATTTGTTGAAATAGAAAAAAAATAATAATTAATAAAATCAAGATTTTTTTGCAGCAGGACACAGCTGGGATATATCTTAATAAATACTCTGACCTGCAGTAATTTTCCCAGTTCATACACTCTAAAGATGAGGAGCATCCTGCTGGACTATTGTAGTGAAATAAATTATCCCCTCTTACAGATAGATCTAGCATCAATGTATGAACAATTTTAAACACTATATTTTTAAATGATAATTTGTAAAATTATCGAAGTGATAGAAAGCATATTTTTTTGTCATTAATCAAGAGGCTTTGCTTCCGGACCACCATGTCAACTGCTATGTTAAGGTCAAACAAAAAACATGTTAAAGAGCATTATCGTTTTCTAAGCAATAAGTCCTAATGCCACTGTAGTTACTGTAGCAGCATCAATCAAGGCATCATGGTGACCCAGAGCACTAATCTTCCCCAGTTCCTTCTTATTTATTTATTTTTTGTTCTTGGCAGCCATGTCTCAGGAAAGCTGTCTTCAGCAAGGCAGAAGCAGGTATGAAAATGCATTAAAAGTCTATATCCCAGCCCGAGTTATCATCAGGAGGTGGATCATCATTGTCTTCGGGAAAGCTGTCGAAATTGCTTGTGTCTGTTGGGGATGAAACCTGAGAAATAAAAAAGGAACACTTTCTTTTAAATTATCTTCATGAACTTCCAAGGACCCAAAAATAAAAGGTAATTTATTTGTGACATTATCATCAGAATTAAACACACTCTGTATAAGTGAGGTATGTGCAGAATATGTGTAGAATTTCAGCACTTGCCTCTTATTGCTATAAGTCCTCTATATATATTAGGTGATGTGCGCAGCTGAAGAACATATAACATACAGGTTACAGTCACGGGTTCAAACTCAGAAGTAGCTTGATTTGTTCTGGAGCTGGCTTTTGATATTTGTATCCAATAAGCTCAGCATTTAAAGTCAATTACATAAAAATTAAAATGTCAGTTTCTGCTCTCTATAGTAGACAAGTTTTCGAACGATTAGAAAAAGCAGTAAAACGTTTATATTTACTAACTGATATTATACAAGAAAGTTAGGTTTAGGTGGGCCTTTTCCTTAAAGGTAAAATGCATTCAAAATGATATTAAAGGTTACCATTAATTACATTCTATTTTATTTTTTTGAAGGAACTTCATTGATTTATTTCTAAAAACACTGTCAACTCCCATCTAGCCTCACAATGCGGGCTCAATTGCAGAAAGTTGCCAGCAAGTAAAGTATCTTCAATGTCTCATTAACTTCATATAAACTCATTTTTTAAAATGTTTTTGATTAACATACATTATGTACAGTTGTCACATAATACAAAACAAATAGATAATCAACATACATCTCATAACATGACATAACATAATGTGCAGAGACGATAGAGAACCATTCCTAGGAAGATAACTTGGGTGCTACTTCCACTTTTGCCATCTTTTTACATATTCATCAGATGAATGAATGCCAAAAATCAATTTCTGTTGCTTTATATCTCTCTAACATGGAATAAATAATATCCCAAGTTGGAATAGCAGCTTGTTTCCAAAATGTATTTATGGACCACTTAATACTAATAGAATGTGGACAATCATACTTTTATCATGAAAATTCAACTTGAACTTTGATCAGACACAGAGGCATGTCTTAAAATATATTGCACTTAATAAAGTCCTGTAATGAACAGGAAAGTGTCAAACTGATTGGCAAAGAATTTAATTACAAATATGCCAAACACTGGATACTAACTAAATAATTGGTACTAACTAAATTCAATAAGAATAATATTACTATTGCTAATTAATAAAGACCAACGTGTTTTAGTCAGAGTAATATATACATTATACCCCATCATTTTTCTGGCACATGCTACTAGATATGCACTTTGAATAAAAGAATATTGTATTAAACATCTGTTAATTTTACTGGAGATAATTATTTATAACCTCTTAATAAAGAGTGAATACTGAAAATCCTACATCCCTAGAGGCCCTAAATGGTGCTTTGAATTCCAGTACCTATAATTAAGTTATTAGGATAGTTAAAAGAAGCAAAATTGCAACTAACACTTTATTTTTCTTTGTTTCAGAATATGTAATACCGATCTTCAGATCATCCAAATAGAAGTGGATGACTTGTCTATTATTCAAGTCGCACATATTGAATTTCTGCCATTTCTACTGATCACCTGTTTTGACCAATATATAAAGTGTATTTCCTCGATTTTATAATAACAGCTAGATAATACCAAGTTGTTCTTTTATTAAAGAGTTTACTAAGAGAGATTGTTAAAAGTTTGCATTTTTTTTACTCCATGTTGGCAGAGGCCAAGATGACAATAATTACAATAATTTAGTACTGTAATCTTATTGGCTTATATGAAAAGCCCTAAAGAAAAAGACAGTTATGATTGAAATCTGTGTGAGTTTGCATCATTTCATCTGTGAGTATACCACAATTCACATTCCCTGCCTACATACATATAAGACTATCTGGAGCAATGATGAATATAGTCCTATAATAATTAGAGCCATATTTAATGCCATCAAGTGCATTCTTTCATATTAGAGCAACTTATATTGAGGCCCCTAATATTGATAGTAATATCTGAGAGAAATGTAGAGATACAGCAATAAAAATAAATATAAAATACTTACACTTGGTATTATAGGAGGTGTCAATGTACCTTTTCTTAAACCTTCCCAGTTAAAGCCTTCAAACCATCTGAAAGAGGAAACAATTCTGTTGTTAAATATAATAATTTGTATTAAATTAAAATCATAAGAAGGCAGTCAGTGGGACATTTTGAGTACTAGGCATTGAGTGATAATGGTGGTAGATATCCCAACCATGCAGCCAAACCAAGGTTAAATCCCAAAGGACAGCACCAAAGAAAACAAAACAGTATCTGCACTCACCAAACCAACATTTTAATAAGGTGTATCTAATGTATTAAAGCTCTGTTTTTGATGCATTTGTGTGTGGAAAGGGGGTAGGGGGTAAATTCAGAAGCAACTGAATCCATCCATTTGAGTTCCAAATTATCTGGGTCTCCTAAGATTTGGACAGCATTTTGGAGTATATAGCAGACAGCTATTATTCCTTCTATAATAAAGAGCTTAATTGAACTCTACTGTTTAAGACTTGATCTTCACAACCTTCTCACAGAGAGAGAGGTAGAGCCAGACACATGGGTGTGTATCGCCTAGGCAAACAAGGCCCAGGCCTAGGGAATCATCTTTTCAGGGGGCAGTAGACTGCTGAAGTTGTCGATGCCTAGGAAAATGCCCAGAAATGTCTATATGTTTGTAATTGTACCTGGTACTTCTTGACTTACTCTACACTTGCTTAGACACATAAAGACTTATGCTTTTCTACAGAGTTGTGTGGTGAATATGTGACTGACTGGGATATAGCAAGAGGAAAGAAGAAGCAGTAATTGGGTCTTTGTGGGCACACACATCTGAATGGGCCTAGAGATGCATAAAACCTAAATATGCCCCTAGCAAGACATACATTGATAGAGAGAAAGACTAGATAAGGTAGATAAACAGAGCAATAAATAGATAAATTAACTGACAGAGATAGATAGATAGATAGATAGATAGGCAGACAGACCGATAGATTACATGTATATATATATATATATATATATATATATATATATATATATATATATATATGTATTTATATATTACATATAATACGTGTATATGTTCCATGCTGTTATTGGATGAGATTGACAGATAATATAAATATACCACTGTTTGATGGACCAGTCCAAATTTATACACTGATATTTATAAGAGATATTTTTTTAACGATTAAACACCAAATTATGTCAGACATTGGGTCCAGAAACTCATAAGACTGGAATTGGTGCAAGATCAGTGTCATGGGAACACAGTTTGTGTTTGTGTGTGATTATTTATAAGGTCAACAAAACTCTGAGATAAATACTTTTCCGCAGTTCATTTATTTCAAGTTATATGCTTTTCTAAGATAAGAATAATTTTCCCAACATCTTCCTGTTTGTGAATGTCAGTCTTGGCACACTGTTGTTAATGATCAGTATAACATTTCTTCGAGTCTCCTGGGGGTGTCTCTGGCCTGAGATAATGATTTTACATGTTTTTACTAATATAGATGTTTCTGATAAAGTATTGCTTGTGTAAGCAATTGTGATTTTCCATTGGCAGTGGTAATATTCTAACAGGGGGTTCGGATTTGGTGCATTTACCACTGCGACCTGGTTCGATGCCAGCCAGGGAACCAAGAGGTCACACCATCGTGAAGCCAAGCAGGGTTGGGCCTGGTCAGTACTTGGATGGGGAACCTCCTAGGAATACCATGAGCTATATGCTGTGACCCACTGGAGAACAAACTGGCAACCCACTCCAGTATCTCTGCCATGAATACCAAGTGGATCAGCGAGGTGGGTTGCAGTCCATAAGGTCACGGAGAGTCAGACACGACTGAGCGACGCAAACACACACATATTCTAACAGAGTGGTCATTACTGTCTGTAACATTTTACTATAATAAATACTTACTTGTGCTTTTGGATATCTTTAACTCCATTTTTCAAGTTTCCTAATCTTTCTGATGGATTGTCCCTGATAAAAAAGAAATGTACAAATCAAATGAGTTTAGCAGTTTGTATCCACTTCAAGTAATTATAGGATTCAGATTGTGGAAAATCAGTGATTTAGGAAATATCTACCTGCATAGTTTTTTTATTAGGTTAGCAGCATTTTTGGTAATCTTCTTTGGAAATTCAATCATGTCAATTCCTCTCAGTATGATGTTATATGTCTTCATGGGGTCTGGACCTGAGAAAGGTGGGCTGAAGAGAAAGAAAAGGGAACGGATATAATTCAAATTCACTGCTACAAATCTCATCTGTTTTATTGATTACATTTAATCAAGAGGTTGCTTTTGTAATTGCTTTTTTTTTTTACAATACTGATGGTGCGTCACAACAAAATAGCAACCATGTTCACTTCTACTATCTTACTACAAAGCTAAAATGTGTAATTGTTCAGCAAATTATATTGTGAAGTTATAACTAAAACAATATTATATATATGTCCCCTTCTGGATCGCTACCATGTCAGGGTGAAGGGGCTTGTGTACTTCAATGAAGCTATGAGCTATACCATGTAGGGTAGTTATCTATCTATAGGTACATAGCTATATATATGTTTTAGACATTCAAATGTGAACACAGATGTACTATTTATTTAATGTACTACTGTACGGTGGAGGGCTTCTATCGCTATTTTGCCCCTCATATATTAAATAATTGCTGTGGTGAACTACCTCCTCAAAAGGTCCGCAACACAAGCTGAGATCCCGCTCCATGCTGATGATAGCCAGTAAGCTTGAAACAGCTGTACGTGGATTGGATACTCAGCTTGTGTATAATCCAACCATGGCTTTGCATTAAAGCTGTGTAATACAGCAGGCACAAGCTTAAAGGAAGCCATGTTTGAAAATGCCTATGGATTGAAGAGTGAGGCATTTGTGGGCACATTTCCATGTCCCATCTCAGCTTCGCAGAATGCAGTGTAATAAAAAAAAATCTCTGAATTCTGAGCTGGAAGCAGGTTTTTTAACTTGTTTTAGACATTTACACAGATGTACTATTTATTTATATATATATATATATATATATATATATATATATATATATATATATATATATATATATAGTCCAACAAATGCTAGCAATCACAGGTCTTCTCTTCATTATAGTTTTGTTGTCATAGGAGACAACGTTTCGGCCTTCCAAGAGGCCTTTCTTAAGTCTTACAAGACTGCGCTTTATGCTGAGCTAAAGTAGCCAGGCACCGAAAGGCCATGTAAGAGACTGCATAACCATACTGTGAAGTGTGTGTGTATAAATATAAATACATATATATATATATATATATATATATATATATATATATATATATATATATAGTATAAATATGTATATATGATTGTATGTATGATGTATGATTTAAACATTTAAAGAATAGTTTTCTCTGAGTACTGCTTAGGTTTTAATAAAATGTATGGTTGGTAGCAAAGTCTCATAAAATCCCACGGGGTATTAGCCTGTGCAGCATGGCCAATTTATCTGAGGGCTCTGGAAACTTCTTCAGATATCTGAAATTTTCCTGCAACTCTTTTAAAGGTCGTTATGTACATACTGTTACTAGTGCTAAATGATACCATCATCTTGACTTAGTCGCTGATTCATTTTCTAATTGCCCATCACTCCCTTAGGGATTTAAGACACTATCCCCTAGATTCACTAAGCTGATTGCTGAAGGGTGAGAAATCTATATTGTTTGGGGAAATTGCAAGTGAAGACTTTTTACCCCTGTGTTTCCAGTTAAGGAGAGCTTGTACTCTTTGGGGAAAAAAATTATTCTCAGAAAAATGTGCGCAATTTATTAAAGATGGATGCATCCTTAAATACATCTAGTGTATTATACATTGGTTAAGAAGCACTTTTAATCATATCACTGAACACTAACTATTTATAAAGGTCAGGACTGCAAATGTCTGTCTCTTGGTTAAATAAGCAGCCTATTACATTACTCCACAATGATCATTGCCAAGTCTTGCTATTTCCAGTGTTATAATCAAAGTGACAAAGGCAGAAATCTTCCATGCTTTGCTTTTCTATTTTTATCAGCACTTTGAGTCTCGATGCTCATACCTGCCAGTCAGGAGTTCATACATTAAGATTCCCAATGACCAGTAGTCTGCTGAAATGTCGTGACCTTTATTCAGGATGATCTCTGGAGCTACATATTCTGGGGTTCCACAAAACGTCCATGTTTTCTTACCAAATCCTATTTTCTTTGCAAAGCCAAAATCAACCTATAATGGAAGAAGAATGTCATCAAAGAGAAGACTTGGGACATATAACAATGTGCTCCCTGCAATAACCAGACAACATCTGTGCTGTTTTAATTGGCAATGGACTTCTCTAGACTGCAGATATTTAACAAGTGATGGGGTTACAAGACAAAACATACTATGCTTAAAAAAGTTGATAACACTTTGTTAAAAATTATGTTTTTTAAAAATCATCTAAGCACAAAAAGTATCAAGTCCACTTTGTTGTTTTCCAGGCTAAAAGACAAAATGCATGATATGGACAGCCAATGAGAGTCTTAAATAGATGGTACTGGTTTCTAAGAAGGGTGTTTGCTCCCTCTAGAGGATGAGATGGCATGTTGACCCCAATAATTTGCATAGTAGGCCGGACCGACATTTTTATATCACAATATGTTTATCAAAAGTTTTTAACCGTTACCAGGTCCTCCATCTAATGAGAAAAGTTAATAAAAGTAACATTTACATTTAATTAGTATTCTGTAGCAAACTTTAATGTTATTTTTTCCCAATGTCATATGCTAAACCTTAACTTGAATATAAAGGAAATAAGGGCCTGTTTACCCGTATAAAAATATTTCCTTGGCAATAATATAATCGGATCACTAACCAGCTTTGCATAACCTCGATGGTCCAGTATAAGATTTTCTGGTTTGAGGTCCCTATATATAATTCCTTTGGAATGCAGATAAGCAAAAGCCTCAACTACACAAGCCGTGTAGAATCTTGTTGTAGAATCTTCAAAGGAACCTCTGCAATAAACAAAGCAACATATTAAACATGTCTTAATTGGATATCGTTAAATATATATATGTATGTATACAAAAATCTGATTCACACAATGTTTCAAAAGAACATTCAACACGACTGTTGTTGAATGACCTTAGTACAGCTCCGGGGGTCTGCCTAAGGTATAAACACAACTCAATACAATGATAAAATCATTATTGGAATTGTTGACTTATGTGATGAACGGAATACAATGAACACACCCTGCCCATGTTGCCAGCATGCATTCTAGAAGACATATCTAGCTTTAACTTTAAGTGCTATAACATGGAACTTGCATCTGCTTTGACAATATAGTCTTCATTGTCATTTGCCAAAACAATATATTTAATTAGTGAAAATGTTACATATTAAGCATAACCACACTAAAAGCTTTTAAGATTTCCACAAAAAGCAAGTACAAAGTAATGCCTTTTAGTAGGTCATGTCGATAGCTCATCAAAGATTAAGAGAAGATCTTGAGGACTAAGACTACTTGGCTTTGAAAGCTCTATATATAATCTATGAGAGTTATTTTGTTGTTCCACTAACAAAGCTCACAAAATATTACATATAAAGACAGCTATGGGAATGTAAAATATATACTGTTTTCTACTGGACACCTATTTTTCAATAATTAGGAAATTTTATTGATGCTTTAGAATTCTTTGAATGGTCAACTGATCCACGATTAGTTGGAAAACACCAATTACTTTACAATGGGTTTTCAACTGTGTGATCAGACTTAGAGAAACAGTTGAGTTACCCCCTAGATCCCCTAAATTGGATTAACATAGTAATAATGATGTGATTGTCCACTAAAATGAATCACAATCTACAAAGGGCCTTATCACAATGGTATCAATACATTTATCAAGCGTTTATACAAGAGATTTTTTTTCTGGAGAAAGTCTTCAATGTAAGAATTCTTGTGATGACAAATGTAGCCATGCTAATGTGATAAAGCCCTATGGTACCTTAAACCGGATAAAATGAAATTGAATTTATCAAATGTATTAAATAAATTACTACTGAACAAGTAACATTTAGGTGTCTTAATGGTAAAAGAAATATCTGAAAAATAAATCATCACAGATGAAGAATATCCAAGATGAGACGAGAAAAGAATATTGCCAGACAAAAAAGTAAAGATATAAAATGGGGACACATTAGTTAATTATTTGTGAATTAACCAATATGTACAGTTCATTGACACTGAAGTTTATAAAATATTTTTCACAAATTGGCTTTTAATAAATATTTGGTTTGGATTTTGGCCATCTTGGTATAAAGAAACGAGGGCTACGCTTTTGTACATATTGGTGTTAAGACACAATAATAAAATACTTAGCAGAATAAAGTTCATACTTATACACAGTTTGAGTAACTCCTGGGGTTGCTTTGCTGTTGGGTTATTGACAAAGAACAGTAATTGGAAAAGGTACAAAGCAGACAGAAATATAATATAGCTTATTTAACCAAGTATTGTACAATCATCGTCAATCATGCATTGCCAACGAGTGTTTTCATATATATTGAATCCCATTAGAAATAATCAACCAAAAAATAATTTGTAGAAGCTATCCAACAATTTTGGATTGTGTAACCATATCTGTATAATGTCAACACTATCCAGAATTCGGAGATAATAAAACATATAGATTGACATGCAGAAACAAAAACATATAAAAAATACAAATATTCAGATAATCAGTGAGTTGCTGTTCACAAAAAAAAACACTTTCATAATAAAGAGCATATTTGTGTTCACAATTGAATGTCTAAAATTAAGTTAAAAAACGCATTTACTACTCAGAATTCCCAGAAATACAGTTACTGCACTGCACTCTGGGAAAATGGTTGGAATACTAAGCATTAAATAAGATTTTGAATTCATTTTTAGACATATAGATGTGATCACAAATGTAATATTTATTTACTGTACTCTGTAAAGTTGTGGGCTTCTATCACTCTTTTGCCCACTGTATATATCTTCCATGCTATGTTATTTGATGAGATTGTCAATCTGGTAAACAAATATATATATATATATATATATATATATATATATATATATATATATATATATATATATATACAAAAGATATCCTTTTTTGGTAATGGATTCTTTATAATTTAGATCATGTAACCACAACAAAAAAAATATGAATTCACCATTTGTACGGAAACCAATAATTATTCCTGTAAACTACTAATTAGCCCCAAATTTGTCCCCATTTTCCGAGAAATATACAAATGTTTTTGCTTTACCCTAAACCATATATCCCTCCTATTTAGTCATTGGATCCACAATTACCTTTTCTACCTGTTATTTTACCTGTCCTTTCAAATAAAGGGACATCTTGTTTACCATTGTTCTTATAACAAACAAAGGATGTGTTGATGATTGTTACAATGTAGAAAGTAACAAAGCGGTAGGAGGGTAATAATCATTAAATAACAAGGTTGTTTTTAATCGGCAAGTATTTTGTAACTGGTTTTGTTGCTAACGCTTTATAATGTTAACTGAGGAAAACAGTAGGGTTAGTTTAACTGATTAGATTAGGCTGTGAGAGTAATTGATGAGGCAGTGGCCATACCGTCTTTGAACTGTACCAGGCCGAGTAACGTATGCTAATTTATGCAAACCTACTCAAAGTCAGATGGACTGAGAGGTAAAATAATGCTGTTTTATATCTTTTACATTTCTTAAGAAAAACCAAAGAGAAGGTGACACAGGGCAAGGAGTTTGAATACCAATATTTTAATCCCTACAGTTTATTAGTAACAGAAGATTTGTACAGAATAAACACACTAATGGCGTCTATTTTCTAACCAGGAGTGATATATAGTAAAGAGTAAAGTATTGGAGAAATGTTTGTATGTATACTGCATGTATACTGCATGCATAACATAGGCATGAACAGGTTCTCCAATACATCAGTCTACAGTACATGTAGCCCAAGGAGTCAGGATGCTAAGAGCAGATAACCTATAAAATATCACAGCTGATGTTCTAATATATGTGATAAAAGTAGAATTGATATTAAGTCATTTAGATCTATCCCGTTGTGTATGCGCAAGAAATCACCACCGGTTTCAGGGAAGGCCTATAATTATTCCCCCCTCCGTGGCGCAACTCGACAGTGCTGAATCGACAGCAAGGCCATTGCTGTGTTCGGCAGGGACTCTTGACCGTTGTGGGCCTCGGGGCACGCCTCATAGCTTAAGGCCTCTTCTGTCGGCGCACCTTATATGCATTACGCAGCAGTATTCAGAAAATCAGCAGCGCCATCTAGCGGGGGCACTGCTGCTGCCAATCTTTTGCGTAGGGGAAGAGGAAAGGACCGTCATTTTATTTAAATTGTATTAGTTGTTTTATAATGTGTAATAACAGTTTTTCTCGGGAATTCTGAGCTGGAAGCAGGTTTTTTAACTTGCTTAAGACATTCAAATGTGAACACAAATGTACTTTTTATTTACTGTACTACTGTACGGTGGAGGCTTCTATCGCTCTTTTGCCCACCATATTATAAATGATGGATGTGGTGAACTACCTACTCATAAGGTCCACAACACAAGCTGGGATCCCGCTCCATGCTGATGATAGCCAGTGAGCTTGAAACAGCTGTACGTGAATAGGATTCTCAGCTTGTATATAATCCAACCTTGGCTGTGCATAAAAGCTGTGTAATGCAGTGGGCATAAGCTTAAAGGAAGCCATGTTTGAAAATGGCTATGGATTGAACAGCAAGGCATTTGGGGGCACATTTGCATGTCCCTGCTCAGCTTCCCAGAATGCAGTGTAATAACTGTTTTTCTCTGAATTCTGAGCTGGAAGCAGGTTTTTTAACTTGTTTTAGACATTAAAATGTGAACACAGATGTACTATTTATTTTATATATATATATATATATATATATATATATATATATATATATATATTCTCAAAGGCACTATAGCTTACAGCATAGTAATGCAGATTGTGATATACATTATGGATCTTTTGGTTTAAGTTTCTTTTTTTTGGTCAGCAATAATACACAAACATTTTGCTTTGTAATATTAGCATTACATTACATAACAATATTTTATATATTTGTACACACCATTTTTTGATATCTAATGCTAATCTTTCTGAAAACTTGCAGTATTTAGTTATGTCGTAATTTTTTTATTTCTTGCTCATATTATTTTCTTGCTTTTAAAAAAAAAAAAAAACATAACTCTGCTTTGATTTATTACCCTTTTAAATGAATCTGCACAATACATGAAATCTGTTGCAAGGATTTTCCGTTATTGCATCTCTGCTGTAAGTCACTAAAGATAGAAGGAATAAGACGTAGCAACTGCAGAGATCAGATTTTCAATAACATGAAAGGCCACCGCTGCACCGCTCCAGAGACACTGACAGATGACCCTGTATATGACCATGTACAGACAACGTATGGCAGGCATTGCCTTCACATGTGTTTACTTAAGAAATCAACTTAATTTCCTAAGAAACTCCAGGCTAGGTTCCATCAGTTGCTGTGACATCTTTTTCATTACTACAACAAAGTAATTATTAAGGAGCTGATACCATGTTCTTGAGTTGTCTTTACGGAAAAGATCATGGTACTAGATGTATTAGGATTAATGTAAGTAAAACTAGTAGCTAAAAACTTATTTTTGTAAAGAATTACAGAAAATTGCAAAGTGGATGTTTTGCTGCATGGCCACCGTAGTAGTTAACAACATGGTTTAATTTTGTTTATTGAGCGACTGATTAGCAGTAAAATCAGTATTAATACTGGTAAATACATTCAATGTTGTTTGTGAATCTTACACTGAACATTTGCATTGTAGATTCAGGCAGATGTGGTTTTCTCCACCAAATGCTAGGTGCCCAGAGAGTGAGAAAGGATCTGCTGATAAAGACTGTCAGGACGGTAGCCTGGGCAGATTCTCTTCCCCCTCCTGACACCTGAGGTGTGTGTGTTTGTGTCACTCAGTCGTGTCTGACACTCTGTGACCTCATAGACCGCAACACACCATTCTGATCCACTTAGTATTCATGGCAGAGATACTGGAGTAGGTTGCCAGTTCCTTCTCCAGTGGGTTAGAGCATACAGCTCCTGGTATTCCTAGGTGGTCTCCCATCTAAGTACTGACCAGACCCAACACTGCATGGCTTCAGGGTGCTGTGACCTCTTGGTTCCCTAATTGGAATCTAACCCTGGTCAAAGCGGCGCAAGCACCGAATCCAAATTAAGTATTAAAAGTTTTTTCATCACATACGGATTATAATAATAATAATAATAATCAGTAACTATATGAAAAAAATGAAAACATTTGCTTGACCACTACAGTTGTCTTTTAAGTATCTTTAACAGTAAATTACCTACAGGACATTTGTTTTTTGCGTTTCTACAAACATTCAGTATAGATATTATATGTCAATTGCAAAGATCTGTTATAAACTACATTTTAACAGAAATAACAATTTGCTCTTTCTGCAAAATGAATCTACCTAGATGGGAAATTAATATAAATGCATTCCTACTTCAAAGAACGAAGATAATTTTATTGCTTTTTAAACTTTATTAATTTGCATTAACCGCACCTCCCATCATTGCCTTGGCAATGTGTATTATTATAATTACTGGTAATTATACAACATCTTTCAGATCTTTCCTGTTGGGTGGCTGGGAGCAGTGTTGATAGCAGCGTGGGTGACGGGCCACTAGATGGCGTGGTTGACATTTTACACAATTTCTAACCTTAAACTGTTACCCTAACCCTTACCCCAACTGTAACACTATGAAATTGAGTTACATTTCAGATGAAATTCAGTGAAATCTGCAGTAAATTTTCGGAAGCACTATCTAGCGGCACTCGCCGCCACTGATAGCGGTCACCCAACAGGAAAGGTCCTATTTTTCAAGTAAAAGTGCTAATTTTGAATAAAAGGATTATCTACACTGTGTGATGAAACACAGTGTTGCTCTCAGAACAACCACATTTTGACGGCAGCATTCATTTACACAGTCAATATAACAGTGCTAAAAGAAGGCATAACATAATATACATATTGCACATGCCCTAGGGGTTAGATGTTGCCTACCTGTCCCTGAGTATAGTCCAAAGCTCTCCACCTAGACAGGCTTCCATTAACATGTATAAATACTTGCTGTCCTTAAACGTTCTGTATAACCTGTTGTTAGAAAAAAAATTATTATTACTACAACTTCCCCATCAAAAATGTGGCATTTAATAAAACATTAATAAGATTATTCCAGCCAGTGTATGTAATAAGAGTGACACTGAAGCCACAGGTTTGCTATTATGAATTTAAAACAAAAAACATGTAAGCATTACCATCATGTAAAGAAAAACTTTGTAATGTTTCAAACCTTCACTTTTAATATAATACGAGCAAACTTGTGACATCAGTGTCCATTTAATTATTAACTCAAATCTCCAAACACAATTTACCAGGTTGTAATATTCTTGCAATAACAATATATATATATATATATACATATCAATGGCACCAATGTAATCATTACCGAACTACGTTAGTCTTCTGCTGACTTCATCTTCAATAGCATACCACAGTTTGTGTTGTAAATAAGCTTAAAGTGAAAGCATGAAAAACTGTCTATAGGTTGTATTAGCCTTTTTATTCTAAAGAGAATCATTCCTGAGTAATTCAGTTTTATGTGTGCTGTATATTTATGCAAATGAGCTGATCATGAATATTAATTAAATGTTTTGATGTGTTTATTAGAATCATGATCTGCGTGTCTTTTTCTGTGGGCCAAAACAATTACCCTGTATGTTGTCATTCAGTTAAATCCCCTCCCTCACCATACCAAGGACGCCGAGATGGAAATTAGCATACTGAGGCGCACATCAACTGCAGAAATCAGTTTCTATAACTTAGCAATGATTTACTATAGATAGAAAAGGCTAGTAAAATATTTAGCCATTTTTTAAGATGAACTTCACTTCCTGTAGGGTTGAGTGTCCCTTTAAAGTTAATACATTCTGCATCTCATTACATATCGCTACCCAGAATCCTTAGCTGTGTACAAGAGTATAAAATGTATGTGTGTCTTAGATCATGTCATATGTCAATGTCAGCATCACCTTTCTGTCAGTCTCTCCACTGGCTCCCCATAACCTCCAGAATACAATTTAAATCATGACCCTAATGTATAAAGCCCTCAACAATAATGCACCCCCTTATATCTCTGCTCTTATCTGGAAATACTCCCCCACCCTCCCCCTCTGTTCTGCTAATGACCTTCTTCTTTCCTCCTCTCATTCCCGCCTTTACGATTTATTTTGTGTTGCCCCTATTCTTTGGAACTCCTTACCTCGCTCCACTAGACTATCCTCCTGTCCAAGTCCTTCAAAACCTCACTAAAACACACTTATTTAACAAGGTTTATCACCCTCATATTTAATATGCCCATTTTATCTTTCACCTTCCAAATCCCTTTGATTGTAAGTTTGTGAGTTTTTCATTGTATAAGATGCTTGAAAAAGTTCTCTAAATGCAAGATTGTAAGCTCAAAAACAGGACTCTCTTTTCATTTAATCTGTATTGATATTGTTTTTATCTTCTGTTTCATCTTATGTATGGCGCTGAGAAATATGCAGCAGCATCATAAATACTAGATAATAATAATAATAATAATAATAATAATATGTATTTTTCCTGTTTCATCATTTTGCCCCCAATAGTAGCATCTCATGCAGATTTCACCTCACCTTACAATGAAGTCCGAGTGCGCCCCTTGCATTATTTGCTTTTCTGACCGAATGTGTTCTTGTTGTCTTGTGTCTACTATGTGTCGCTTCTTAAGGATCTTCATTGCAAATGTTTTGACTTCATCACTTTTTAGCTGGACCTAAATTGTGGAGACACAAGTAAAAAAGTACACATCACAAAATGTATTATTATAATTATTAATATTTATATCAAATGTGACTGCTTGTGGTGCAGATTAACATTGAAACTCTCATAGTACAGGCTCTCCAATGAGAGAAGGACAGAGAGAGAAAATAGAAGTCATTCTGTCCGAAATGACCTCCAGCCACCTGCTATATAAATCTGTGCCATTTGTCAGATGACCACACAGTGGTGAAACCGTCCACACTCGTCCTGAATACAAGATCATGTAAGAAGTTCAAGGAAATGTAAGAACATCACAGCATATTAGTTGTCATTAGGAAACTAATCAGCAGCTTAAACGGATCAAAGAGACCCAAGGACATTGAAATGCATATCCAAGAAATCATATTAAAGGACCACCATAGTATAATGTTTATAGTGAGATCTTGAGAACTTGACTACATGATGTACAAAATTATTTTAGAAATGTTAGAAAAAACAAATACATCCTTTGTTTTGTAGTTATATGCAATTATCATATTATCATATTGTTTTAATGGCAGCAGACATTTAATTTTGTTCATAATAGAATTAGATACAAGGTGGAGTAATTGTGGATTAACATAAGATTTTACTACAGTTCTTTGGAAAGACTGCCATTATAAATAGCCATTTGATTTAACAGGAGAGTAATCCCTAGGATAACTCTAGCTCTAGGATTACAGGAAGATTAGAAATCCAAAAAGGAACCCCCCCCCCCCCCCTTATGAACTCGACAATTGAGCTAATGATGACAAAATAGTGTGTAATACAGACATGTTTATTATTTATAATGCCTTGATCCATTGAGAAAGGTTTTTTATTACAGCTTCTCATTTCCCTTGTCTCATAAGTCCCCCTCCACATAATTAAAATCGTGAGTTTATGTATATGTTGTTGTTCGGTCGTGTCCGACTCTCTGTGACCCTATGGACAGCAGCACACCAGGCACATCATTCTGGTTGTGCTTATTCATATGATTTTCTTGGGAAAGATACTGGAGTGGATTGCCAGTAAGTTGCCACTGAATATGTGCTGCAATAGTCCTAAGCCTGTATATATATATATATATATATATATATATACACAGTAGACTCTTCAAATGAACGTATGATGACACTGGTTCTTTATGAGTAGTACACTAACAATCTCCACACTGATTTTCCAATGAGCGATGGTTACTGACGGCCTCAGTCATGATTTTATATACCAGCAGTAAACACAGCCCGCGGGTACCAATGTGGGAACTGACAACAAGGCGAGCACTTAGAGCAGGATTCCCCGACTCAAGTCAGATAACATTTGGCATTTATTTGGGAGGACTCCATGTGCGGCAAGCAGATCAGGGATAACCTTTCAGCAGATAAAGAAACAGAAGTCTCTTGTGGGCAGAAAATACATTTAAACTTTCTTAGAAAACTAAATTAGAACCAGAGACCTGGGAGTGAAATAACCTGATATTTTGCATTCTCAAAAATCTATTTTTTATGTTATTTCAGTAGAATTTACTCAATAGTGGCAATAGGAATGCTTAATGTTACAAAAAAGTAACCCCCCCTTCACACACATTTATAAAGAGCAATGAGCTGCCAATTAGCATAAAGCAGAATATTTCAGGAATGATTTACTGTATAGAACAATGGAGACAATTTCTTATTTCTTATGTTGGAGCACAAGCACATTTTGCAGTATTTGGAAACCATGGATTTATCAACAATTTTGTAATGATTTGCCAATTTTATGTAAGATCAACATGAAGATATAAAGATTAATCTAGAGAAACTGGAAAATAATAATAAAGGTATGATTTTATAAGTTAATACAATTTTTGTTATAATATGTTTAACTGATAATAAACTAATTGCCCTGAAAGATAAACATGATACAAATAAGAAACATATAACTGTTCTGTTTTCTTTTATGTTTATGTATTATTATTTGTTATGTATACAGTGGGGGTAAAAAAGTATTTGATCCCCTGCTGATTTTCAATGTTTGTCCACTGAAAAAGAAATGTTCAGTCTATAATTTTAATGTTAGGTGTATTTTAACAGTGAGAGACAGAATTAAAAAAAAAAAAAAAACGCAAGTCAAAAAAGTTATAAATTGATTTGCAGGTCAATGAGGGAAATAAGTATTTGACCCCTTTGACTTAGTACTTGGTGGCAAAACCTATGTTGGCAATCACAGAGGTCACACGTTTCTTGAAGCCACCAGGTTTGCACACATCTCAGTCATTAGGGTTTTGAGGCTGATGTTTGGCAACTCGAACCTTCAACTCCCTCCACAGATTTTCAATGGGATTAAGGTCTGGAGACTGGCTAGGCCACTCCAGGACCTTAATGTGCTCCTTATCGAGCCAAACCTTTGTTGCCTTGGCTGTGTGTTTTGGGTCATTGTCATGCTGGAATACCCATCCACGACCCATTTCAATGCCCTGGCTGAGGGAAGGAGGTTCTCACCCAAGATTTGACGGTACATGGCAACGTCAATCGTCCCTTTCAAGCAGTGCAGTTGTCCTGTCCCCTTAGTAGAAAAACACCCCCAAAGCATAATGTTTCCACCTCCATGTTTGACGTTGGGGATGGTGTTCTTGGGGTTATAGGTACCATTCTTCATCCTCCAAACATGGCGAGTTGAGCTGATGCTAGATTTTGGTCTCAATTGTTTTCTTGGTGACTATGGTCCCAGCTGCATTGAGATCATTAACAAGATCCTCCCGTGTAGTTCTGGGCTGATTCCTCACCGTTCTCATGATCATTGAAACTCCACGAGATGAGATCTTGCATGGAACATCAGACCGAGGGAGACTGACAGTTATTTTGTGTTTCTTCCATTTGCGAATAATCGCACCAACTGTTGTCAACTTCTCACCAAGCTGCTTGGCGATGGCCTTGTAGTCCATTCCAGCCTTGTGTAGGTCTTCAATCTTGTCCCTGACATCCTTGGACAGCTCTTTGGTCTTGGTCATGGTGGAGAGTTTGGAATCTGATTGATTGCTTTTATGTATAGGTGTCTTTTATACAGGTAAAAAGCTGAGATTAGGAGCACTCCCTTTAAGAGAGTGCTCCTAATCTCAGCTCGTTACCTGTATAAAAGGCACCTGGGAGACAGAAATCTTGCTGATTGATAGGAGATCAAATACCGTATATACTCGAGTATAAGCCGACCCAAGTATAAGCCGAGGCACCTATTTTACCACAAAATACTGGGTAAAATGAGTGACTCGAGTATAAGCCGAGGGTGGGAAATGTGCTGCCCCCTGTGTCCCTCTTGTGCCCTCTGTGTTACCCTCTCTCTCCCGTGTCTCTTCTCCCCTCTCCCTTCCCTGTGTCTCTTCCCCCCCCTCCCTTCCCTGTGTCTCTTCCCCCCCTCTCCCTTCCCTGTGTCTCTTCGCCCCCCTCATTCTCAACCTCCCTCCTCAACTTCCCTCCGCCTCCTCAACCTCCCACCG
Organism: Discoglossus pictus; assembly: GCA_027410445.1. Taxonomy (NCBI): domain Eukaryota; kingdom Metazoa; phylum Chordata; class Amphibia; order Anura; family Alytidae; genus Discoglossus; species Discoglossus pictus. Next base: position 60,356,894 of record CM050171.1, read on the forward strand.
CCTCCTCAACCCCCTCCTCCGCCTCCTCCTCAACCCCCTCCTCCTCCTCAACCCCCTCCTCCTCCTCAACCTCCCTCCTCATCCTCAACCTCCCTCCTCATCCTCCCTCCTCATCCTCAACCTCCCTCCTCATCCTCAAACTCCCTCCTCATCCTCAACCTCCCTCCCCATCCTCAACCTCCCCATCCTCATCCTCAACCCCCCCATCCTCAACCTCAACCCCCCTCATCCTACCCCTCTAAATACCCCCCCTCTCCCTTTCCCCTCACTTACCTGCATCTGACGCTTCTGCTCGTGCCCTGTGCTCCTTCCAGCGTCTTGACATGGCGCGCATGTGACGTCACGTCATTACCATATACCGGGGGCCGCGACCCGGTATATGCTAATGCCATGACGTCACATGCGCGCCACGTCAAGACGCCGGAAGGAGCGGAGGCCGGAGCAGAAGCTTCAGATGCAGGTAAGTGAGAGGTAGGATGGGGGGGGGGGGTTTGAGGATGAGGGGGGAGGGGGTGTTAGAGAGACACGGGGGCGGGGAGAGTGACTCGAGTATAAGCCGAGGGGCCCTTTTTAGCCTTAAAAAAAGGTCTGAAAAACTCGCTTATACTCGAGTATATATGGTACTTATTTCCATCACTGACCTGCAACTCAATTATAACTTTTTTGACATGCGTTTTTATTGTTCTTTTTTTTGTTATTCGGTCTCTCACTGTTAAAAAAACACCTACCATTAAAATTATAGACTGATAATTTCTTTGTCAGTGGACAAACATTCAAAATCAGTACGGGGATCAAATACTCCCGCCCCCCACTGTGTATGTATATATATATATATATATATATATATATATATATATATATATATATATATAGTGTAAAAAAATAGTACATTTGTGTTCACATTTGAATGTCTAAAACAGGTTAAAAAAAACAATTTCCCAATTTCCAGCTCAGAATTCCGAGAAATACAGTTATTACACTGCTTTCTGGGAAGCTGAGCAGGGACATGCAAATGTGCCCACAAATGCCTCGCTCTTCAATCAATAGACCATTTTAAACATGGCTTCCTTTAATCTTATGCCTGCTGTACACAGCTTTTATGCAAAGCCAAGGCTGGATTATACACAAGCTGGGAATCCTACCCACAGACAGCCGTTTCAAGGTTACTGCCTATACATATATATATTTAAATAAAGTAAGCTCTGTTAAATGCTTTATTAATGTGGCTGTTCCATGTTGTGTGAAGAAGGACAGCAGGAAGTGTGACAGTGTAGAGGTTTCCATTTGTTTACAACTTGGGGAGTCCTTAGAAGCAAAGCCCTGAGTACATGTTATCTGATGCTGAGGAGTTCCCTCAGGACATAACCTTATTAATAGATACATGGGTAGTCTTACATTTCTTCTTTCACCTCTGGTTGGGACAAGATATTTCTGAACTGGGGAAGTTATTTCCAGTAGTGACTCTCCCAGTTCCTGTAAAGGAGCCATGTCTGTATATCTATTGGGTCTTTAATAGATTTATATTGAACAGGATGTATATACTTATTTTGGGTTTGGCAACACCAGTTTTCAAGTACCAGGATCTAAGCACATGTTGGTATGTCATTGGGTGTGCACAATCAGAGAGATTCAGTCAAGGACTGACATTGTCCACCTTGGGTCTAAAGTGTTAATATGAGTGATCTAAAGTCTAGTTAAAGGACCAGTTTAGTTAAAGAAAAAGTTCAAGCTGATAAGTATGTAACAAACTATTAACAGTTGTCAATTAACAACTAATCTGCATATTGCAGATCAGATAAAAGGTTGAACTTGATGGACTTAAAGTCTTTTTTCAACCTCAAATACTATGCAACTATGTAAACTAACAACACTGCTATTAGCATAATATCATTTTGAGTGAAAATCTTAAGATTTAAAGATCCTATTGATTTATATAATCTTCTATCTGGTTCCATCCTGATAGTTCGAAGTCTCATGGGTGTCCTTATCATTGGAGAAAAGGATTTAGTGGAGAGGAGCTGGAATTCAGAAGCAGGAGATTGCAACAATATTTGCTAGTTTTGCTCCTGAAGATGTTTAAATGTCCCTCTCACACTTGCAACTTTCACCAAATTTCATGGATGCCTCCAGGGATATCAAAATGTATTTATGCAAAAGGTATGAAAGGTTAACCTACTGTCTGCAGACACATAGACCTTCAGACTAAAATACATTTCCTTACCTGTTTTGTGTGACCTGCTTCCTCTCCCTTTCTTTATTATTTCTGGTGTCCTTAATTACATATAAGTATAGTGTTCAGGCCCAGTTTTATCTGTGAACCTAAGTCTGATGAAGGAGCCATAGTGCTCTTGAAGCTCACTATGAGCCCGATTCAATTGAGCTTTTTCGCATGTTACTGTAGCACATAAGTGAGGTTGAAAGCTAATTTGCTTATCAATTGGCCTCTTTTTGCGGCTCCAAATGGGTTACGAGTTAAAGCCTAGAAACAATTGCGATGGTTAATCCTGGAACTTACAGCTTCCCGAAGCCTTTGATGGCTAAAATCGCAAATCGCTATTCAATTGCTCAATTTCCCCAAGCCCGAAAATGTTTCCACACCCGTAAATGGCAAAAGAAGGAAAAAATCCTACGAGTGCTAGAGAGCGGTTTTGAGAGTCTGATCACATATCGGACCCCCAAATCTAATTGATTGACATGTAACCTACATGTTTTACTGTCGTAATGATGGTGTTTAATTTTCCATCAGGTCGAAATGGGAGGTTACGGCCTTGCTTAATTGATCATATTCCCGCCCTGAACTGCTACGAACCAAGGCATGGTTTACGTAGTTGGCTTTGGGCCAGTAACTTGCGGCCTTGAGCAATTAAATAGCTTTGGAATCGGAGACGAAAGGGAGCCCGCAACACACCCGCAGACATACTGCCTACATCCAGCGAGATGTGAGCTTGCAATTGAATTGGGCACTATATATTTAGCCATATCATATCTCTACCACTTTTGTTATTTATATTTCTAAAAGGGTTGCTAATGCTTGTTAGTCATTGCTAACATCACAGAACCATGGCAGCCCTTGGGAGGGCATCTGGTAATTTATCATGGTTCATTTTACCAGAATCTTCTGTAATTGTTTTGGGGCTTGTCCATATCAAGGAATAATACATTATTTACAATTTTCTATAAAAGCTTTGACTTTACTATATAGAATGCATGAAATGTATTTACCCCACCATAGTCACTGGAGGATACCCCTCATTCTATTTTAAAAATGAACTTGGTGTCCTCTGATAATATGAATTTTACTGTTCTGGGCATCAATCCCGTATGCAATATGAGCTTACACAAGGGTATCTCAATGTTTGCAGCTTCCCGATAGCAGAATTGTGCTGTAAGAAAAATGGGGAGTGCCAGCCATCTGTGTAGATTGCATATGGGTCATAAAAGACACCTGCTTAAAACCCTTTTCTGTATCACATTATTAAGCTATACATGCTTTAAACTATTTTATTCTGTAAGTATATGCAAAAAAGGGTTTGTCACTGGGACATTACAGTGTTTTTGGAAGTAGCTGCCATTTTCAGTACTGAATTAGTTGTTCTATTAGTGTTTGTATCACTTAAAACAGAATAAAGATCTAAATTCATTTCTTTCAGAATACCCTGTAATTTTCATCTTGCTTTATAGTTATATGCTCACTGCATTCAATTAGCAGCACCCAACCAGAGCTGGGTGATCTACATCTGTATTCATTTTCTCTAGTTAATTGATTTCTTTGTTAATTACTTCAATATTTCAAAGTGACAGGCATTGCTTATTTCTGTATCACAATTTCACGGCATTAGTATTATTCTGGATTTATATGTGAATTGCATATGCTTTTATTTAGAGAATGCATTAGTCTGCACTATGCTCTTTAGCAGTGGCAAGTGGCATAGGACACGGACCTCTGTGCATTGAAGGGCATAGGAAAGATATCCATTTATTAGCACATGATATTAGCTACTTACCTAGGGACATGGTAATGTAAAACTTCCATTCATCATCAGCAGTGTGTGTGCCTATGTGTTTATTTTCTATGGTGTGTCTATATGTGTGTCTTTCAGTGAGTATCATAGGTGTGTGCCTCTCACTGTGTGTATATAATGTGCCTTTTATTGAGTGTCTGTATATGTATGCATCTCTCACTGTGTCTACATGCATGTTCCTCCCAGTGTACCTTTATATATGTGCCTCTTACTGTCTATGGGCCTCATTCAATTCAGGGCTGTTACGAGCAAGTAAATTCCTGATTTTCTACTTTTAAATTGCGTGCTCGAGTAGCTCTACGTTTACTTTCCTATTCAATTGGCTGGGCCCGCAAGTTAGTTCCCCATTCCGATAATCGCAAAGCCTGCTGTCGGATGTAGCATCTACGGGCCTAAACATGAAGCCTGTAATGCCTGCTATCGAAACAGCCAATGGAAACAGATCATCATCATGACATCAATGTTTCCATCCTCCAAGCCCTACGGGCTTTGAAGCCCGTAGGACTTGGATAAATACAGTTGGCAACCCTGCTGCAGAGTCCCTACATCAACGCCTTGCTGCAAGGATCCCCTGCAGCATTTAAAATGTTTAAATTCCCAGCCGCAGGTTCTTAAAGGGTATGCGACACACTAATGGTTATCCCTATGCTGCGGGGGTACCGTAAGTACACCTGTGGAAACTAACATTAAGCCCCCCATCGGGGCACCTGGAGCGTCCCCACATTAACCCCATGATGCGGGGGTCCCGATCCCAATAAGTAATATTTGCTGAATATGTAGCAAAATTAAGAGTGATTTTAAGTGTGTATACATGTACAAATTGGGCAATAGAATAGGGCCCCGTGTGTGTCTGTTTGTAGCTCTCAATGTGGTTATGTACCTGTGCTCTAATCTGTGCCTCTCAGTGTGTGTTTATTTGTATGTCTATCTGTGGTTTTGGTATCTGAGTTTGGAACCAGCAGATATTAAAGGATATGTAAGTTTGCTGGATTATGAATGCATCTGATAGAGGAGAATTAGTAGTGTATGCAAACATTTTTTGCATGAAACAAAAATCCCAAAATAAACATTTAAACAGTAACATTGAAGTCAACAAAATCTCTTGTAATTTCTGGCAGTTGAACATTATGGTTAACACACTCCAAACCCAGGCTAAATTAGCATCACATTTAAAATGATTTGTTTTGGCCAGTCAGGTTAGCTGAAACTTTTGAAATAACTCTGGGTTCCTGTTTGTGCTGCAAAACAGCCTGGAATATGTAGTGTATCGCTGATATGTGCTATGCATTTCTGCTGACATACAGACAGGAAGCTGCAGGGAGATTGGCTCAGCAAACAGCAGGTACATAGCAGGTTAATATTGCTCCCCTGATGCTGCATGCTGATTGGGGGGGGGGGGGGGGGGGTCAGATCCCTGTGTAGACAACCCTGGAGGTGTCAACATAAACATTAGAGGGATTTTTAGATATTATTAGGGAAACAAATAGATATTTTACTAATACATGTGCAGTGAACGTAAAGGGCTGGCTTTGGGAGATGGAGAAAATGGGTTGCCTTTGGTTGGTGGGGGGCCTGATTATTCCATTTGTGCTGGGCCTCAAAATTTATAATGGCAGCCACCAGAGCTCTGAGAGGTCATCCACGTGGACACAATGCTTTTTCTTCAGTCAAGACTAACTCATGAGCAAAGATCCCCATCAGAATGAAGATTCACAAAGAAACAGTATCCTTAGAAGTATATTCTGATGCTACTCAACATTTGAGATTTGAACCTGCAGTTTGAATAGATCTGGTGAATGTTACTGAAAACATTTCTGCTTTTTCAGTTAAATAATTTATATTAGAATATAGAAAAATAATGATCTATATAGGTAGTATCCTCGGTGCTTTACACCCCTTCATATATCAAAAAAGATTATTTAAAAAAAGAAAAAAACTTTATTGGATACTATTGATCCAGGAACTACGCCGATTAAAATGTATAAATATGATACATAGATACTCTAATCATATGAGGTATGAGTAGTAAGATATGTGGTGATATTCTGTATTCATACCATAGACTGTGCTGCAAGATCCTCATAAATCAGGATATACTGGTACTCCTGTTGATACAGGATATACTGATAATCATAGGATAGTGCAGTGATATATAAAAAAAGGGTGGTATCTATATATATATATATAAAAACTGATATACATAAAAGTGAAATCTGATACCTGGAAAAATACTTAAATAAACTGGAAGTAAATACAAGCATAAATCAAAGGCTCTGCAGGTCCACTGTAATATGGAGTATTGCAAGAGGACAATGGCACTATTGGATATGAGCTAAACAACACACATATAGCAATATACTTGCTGTTCAGTAGTTAGAGCTCTCCAATATAGTTCTCCATAGACTCTCTATTAGCTATTAGTAAGCAAAGATGTTGGATATATAACAATACATAAATAAGAGATAGTAGAGCCCATATAATTTGTACAAAAGGAAAAGATACACTCCAAAGAGTGTTTGTACTTAACTTCCAGCGTTTCCAGGTTCAGAAAGTTGCAAAAAATGATGCCAACAGGCCGTTTCGTCCCTCCACGGGGACTTTTTCAAAGGCTTTTTTGATAATAATAATAATAATAAATAATTTATATAATTAATTATTGAGTCTCCTGTTTTTTTTGTTTTTTTTTGCAGCTTATTTATGAGTTAATCTCTTAGAAACATTAAACTAATCATAGCAGTTGTTTTGAGCTGTGCTGAAGGCTGCTGGGTCCATTTCCTATGGGGACAACTGTCATAGTAGACTTCCATGCATACATATTAGTGAATTTACCACATATTGCCATATTATATGTGTTAAGATGTGGCTTGGAGAACTCTTGGCAAAATTACATAGGAACTGGAAAGATTCTCCAAGTCTTTCAGTTTAGCACATCTGGGCCATTCTCCTTGTTTTATTTTACAATCTCATCTTTAATAATAGATTACTATTAATTGCAAATATTATTTATTCATGCATTAATCTAGCAATTACAATAATACTTTCTCTTTCCCATTTCCGCATGATCCCCAAAACTGAAATGGTTAACAAGGTGTTTAATTACCTCCCCAGCCATTACCTTGGTGACAGTAATTCTATTTAGAGTGGGCTACATTGTTCAGAGGAGTTCCAGACATACTCGGACTGCCCTGCATTCCAGGATCAATTCCTTTCTAAGCACATGATTATGGATTATACCCCACTAACCCATTGTATGCACCCATGCAAATACAATCAATTGATTATTCACAGTGCCAAAAATATAATACAGTCCATTCCACTATGAACATTAGAGAAAGGCTGATTTCCCAAGTTTTATTTTGAAGTTGACCAGACTTAAACCAGCAACTTCCTAATGAGGAGTGTCATTTTGGGTAAAATTCTCAAACTCATTCAGTTTCCCCACAAGGATGGGGCCGCATTCAAATGCGATTTGGCCAATTGAATAGGGCTCTATATAAGCACACAGCATATTTTTTTACAGAAGTTTTTAGTTAGTGAAGTCCTTGCTTTTGGATAGAAAGTCACTAACTAAAAACTTCTGTAAAAAATATGCTATGTGCTTATATAGAGCCCTATTCAATTGGCCGAATCGCATTTGAATGAGGCCCCTAGTCCAGGCTATGCCATTGAATACTCGATTACAGGTATGCAAAATGTCATTAACAACAAAAATGAGAATTGCTAAATGATATATTTAATATGGCAAATGATAAATCAGAAAAAAATATACACATATATGATTTTTTATTGTCATACTTAGCAAAATTGTTGCCATAATGTATGAACTTGAATAATAACTCATAAAATTATTATGGCAATATTAAAATTCAGATACACATAGTTAAGATGTTAAAGGACAGCACAAAAGTGTATACATGTCTAAACCTATTAATAAGCTTTTAATATACATATCTTTATTAATATACTGATTCCTGCAATCAATCACTTGCACAACTTTGTACAGTATTCCTTATTTTAAGAGTAGGATACATTTTAAGCACTGAATTAATAAAAAATAATTTGGGCATTCTGCGTGTAATGGTGACACATAATCCAGTATATCTAATTTTGAGTTATTTTGTAAATTAAATATTGCTAACATGTTTATGAACCATGCAGTTTAATTACAAATTTCACATGTAAAATATAATTGACTTACCAGTTCAACTCGCCCAAACCCTCCGACTCCTAGTGTGTCAATGATGTTGAAATCCGTTAATTTGAGATTCCCGAAAAATGCGGCCTCTGCTTCATATCTGTATTTTTTGATGCAAAAAAATGGAAACTTTTTAGAACTACAGACATGAGAAGACCCTCTCGTTATCCCAGGGAAGTTCCGCATAATTTCAACATAAAAAAATGTCTTTTTGGTCCAAATTGCGTCAATATCCCATGAAATGTTTTTTTGCTCAGTTTTCAAGATATTCCCATCCATATAATAACTTATTTCTCAGCACTTTCGTCATATATTGTTTCCAATTTAGTTTCACAGTTACATGATGGTAAATTATTTTTATTTATCCGCCGTCAATCATGTTTCCTTTTTCAGATTATAGTATAAATTACTGGGTGAAAAATATAGATATCATGATAAAAGAACAGGTTTGAAGACATTTATAATAAGCTTGTGCAGAATACTTGTGTTAGTAGGGTATCCCTATCTAATTCCTTGGAGATAACTACTTAGCAGAGCACTGAACAGCAATTCTAACATATACCAGTGACTGACACTAGTGAATAGAAAACTCCTAAAATATCCTGGTGAGTCCTGGGATATTTTTAGTAACGCCATGATGAACTTGCTCCTCCTACTTACAAAATATTGTTCCGTAGTGATGGTATGCATTTGCCTTAAAAGCCCTGAATGTAACATCATCTATTAAACCTTTGACTTGCAGCAATGTAATATTCAACATATGGCAAAGCAGTATGAGAGCCGTTAAAAGGCATTACATAGAATGAAGACCATCACAAGAATTTGGACATGCTTTCCCCCTCCCTCGATACTATTATACAGTCAGTGTATGCACTTTTTATGCTGAACCATTTTGTTTGTTCATTATTAATTAATGTTAAAAAAAAAACATGTACAAACAGCAGCAAGGAACATTTTTTATCCAAAAAATATAATTTAAAAACACAGTTTTAGCACTACATAAAAGAGGTAAAGATTTTATCTGTGATAACATTAAGCTGCCTTGAGTAATGTTATCACAGTTAAAATATTTGATTTGCTGTCAGTAGAAATCAGGACAATGAGAGGGGTGGGATGGGGTACAGTGATGGTCATTAATGATATGCTTGCACAATGCTAGTTTTCACACCTTGACCTTTAATCTCTACAATTAATTTATTTCTATAACCAATTGATTATCATTTTAGATTTAAACTATATAATATGTCCTGTCTCCTCAATTTACTGGAATTAAAGGTACAATAATATGTCATATAATTATCACTAATATAGTTTGTAAAGTGTGCGTAACGCTCCAGTGGGAGCGCATGCGCGCCGCCAGCTGTGCAAGGAACAGGGGAGTGGTAAAGGGACAGAGAGGGGGAAAGAGACAGAGGCGGAAAGGGGGAAAAAACACTGGGGAGGGAGGAGGGGGAAACAGACAGAGGGGGAAAGGGAAACAGAGGAGAGAGGGGGGAGGGAGAGGGGGATAGAGAAAAAGGGGAGGGGGAAGAGACACAGGGGAGGGAGAGAGGGAGAAAGAGACACAGGGGAGGGAGAGGGTGGGAAAGAGACACAGGGAGGGGGGGAGAGACACATGCAATATTATACCGTCTTTTATGATGGGTAAACGACTAGTATATAATATAATTATATAACATATAATAATACAGATAATGGTTATATTTCAGTATCCGTGCATCACATTTTAATCTTCACAAAGTAATTAGATACCCTGATACATACTTATTTTATTCTCATTTACAACCACCTGCTAGTATATGAAGGAAATATGTGAATATGTTTTCCTGCCTCTCGAGGAATGTTTATGTTTATTCAGTGCCCAAGTGCAAAATGTTCCCAGTGGGCTAATGTTGTGTTGACCAATACACTAAATGCTAATGTAGAAGTGATTGCTGATAGTCCCAGTACAGCTCAGTGAGATATCAGCCTCATATTTCCATTTTGCACCTTATAAATGAATAAACAAGAGTTCTCCCAGTGAGAAATAGACAGGGAAACATATTTGCACTTTTTCTACAAACAGAAGTAGGCTACATGATGTAAAAAAAGTCACACTCCCATTAAAGATTGTCACCTGCCAAAGCTATGAATCCTTACAAACCATAAAATTCAATGTTATGCTGAATGAAAATGCATTTTAAAAATAATATTCAACTGATATAATAGCTCTTATTACCTATAGTTTTAAATGATACCACATTTGGAACCTCTTCTTTAACTCCTATGATGAACAGTTATAGTCTGAGACACTAAAGAACATCGCTTACAAGATTTCTAAGCTATGAAACATAATGTGGTATCTGTTGAAGTCTCAAATTATATTTACTTCCAGTTTGTTTGTATTTTCTTTAAAGGGACGCTACCACCCCAAAATCAAGCTGTTGTTTTTTGAGTTTTTTCTTAAAGAGCATGAAAAACTGGTTATAAGTTATCCATTTTTTATCAGTCCTGGGAATTTCCATATTATAGGGGTTAATGTTAAGTGCCCCTATCATTATTGTTTAGAATACCATGGGGATCTTTATTATGAACCATGGGGTCCATAAGGACTCTCATGGTATAGAGGTTAATATTATGTACCCTGAGGTTTATAAGGACTCTCATGGTATAGGGGTTAATTTATGTGCCATGGGGTTCCATAAGGAAGCCCATGGTTAGAGTATAGCATATCATGGGGGATTTGGTAGGGACTAGCATGGTATGGGGGTTCAATTTAGGTACCAAGGGGTTCCATAGAGATCCCCATTGTACAGCGGTTAATATTAGGTACCATAGAAGTCCACACGGACCCTCATGGTCATGGGATTAACTTTAGTTGTGATAGGGTTCCAAAAGGACCCCCATGGTTATGAATTAGTTTGTCATGGTAACAGGGTTAAAGTTAGGTGACATGGGGTCCGTATTTCCCATGGGTATGGTAAGAGGCTCTATAGGGGTCCATAGGGACCCTCATGGGGTTAATGATACCCCCAAGCCCATAGCACAAGTTATCTCAAAACAGTGTAAATTTAAAATGTGCAGGTCTCTTAGGAGGATGGCACTTACTTTTATCTGACATGGCAGATATATTTCACTTGCATCTACAATGATGAGCAGATAATAACTCTGAAGACCAGCTCATGTCTACAATATAGATAGATACAAGGTAGTCATATTTAAAGTGATTTGCAATATATATGTATGAGAATTAGAATTTTTTTTCTGATGTGAAATTCCAATAGCACCTCTAGGTTAATCTATATGAGCTTAAAAATGTGTACATATTATCAGTGGAGATTTGTGACCTGCTATGCTTAGTATGCACACATGTGATAGACTTTCATCACATGATCCGGACTGGAAATACTATTTCCATATTACTATACTGTTTGTTTAAGAAAATACGTTTATTTGAATACTTAAGATATTCATTACTGGAAGCTACTAATAGAAAATCAGATCACATAAGAGGTGTTTGGTCATTATCTCTCCCTGCTCATTTTCACATTTGCAACATAGTAGTAATATTTGTCAATGCTATTATGCAATGTGTATTTAAAGGAACTTTGAAAGCATTTTTTTCTTGCATTTGAAAGAGTGTATTTGATAATGTTTTACTGTTTGTACTACTTTTTTTTTTAGGATAATGCTCTCAAAACAGAAAAAAATGATACAAAAATATAGGGTCATACTTGTCTATCAATAAAATGTACACATGTACATATGCTCTTTTCCTGTTTCAATTAAGTTTAAAGGTTTTACTTAAAGGAAAATAGGAAGATTTTTTTTCTTTGATGCATCAGAAAGGTGGTATTTAATAAGGTGCTTCAGTGTGTTTTCTTCTTTCAAATACAGATTCAACTACACTTGGGGAAATGCCCTCTGCCAGCCAATTAGATCTACAGACTAAAGTATGTTCTCTGCATTTGCGGTTAGTTAAAAAGTTACAAAAAAATCATAAGTAATAATTTTTTCATGCAAAAAAATTTTTTTTTAATATTAAATTGTACTCTTTTAAATGTTTGTAAAAATCAGTTATGTTCAATGTCTCTTTAATATTTTCCATGCAAACCACACTATTGGTAATATTTAAAGCATGCTCTTTTTATTTAATGGAAAAAAAAATGTGTTCCACGAGCCTTCAATGGCAGTTCTGGATTTGTAGTGGATTCTATTTACTAAAGCCACCACCTCTAGAGACATAGAGCTCATTCAATTGAGCTTTCGGGAGATCCAGGAAATATAGCCCGCAAGTTATTTTGCTATTCAATTGACGTCTATTTGCGGGCTCCGATCGAGTTATGGGCTCCAGTCTCCATTTCACTGCGTTGGTTCACATCGCAAGTTAATGCCCCTCCAAGCCTTTGATCTTTCACGGCTGCAAGACTTTCGCACGCTACAATCGCAAATCAATATTCAATTGCTCCGATTCCCCCTCACTGACCACCCCGTCAAGCCCGCAAATGGCAAAAATCAAACCACAAGTTAAGGGTACCAAGGAGGACTCGCAAAGGGCTTAATAACATGTACCGAGCACTGTAAATGCACATATACACACGCTACTGTATTTTTAATAAAAATGAAAGTGATGTTAGGTTTTAGAATTAATAGCATAACATTATCAAGCTCGCAAATCGGCCCAACAAAATACTCCATTTCATGTTTAATTTCCGTTGTTATATCGATCCCGGCAATCAACGTGTTAATAAATACAATGGAACTTGCATGTAAATAGAATATCCTATTTACGGCTTTATCAATATTGCATTATATCTGGAATGTGGGTCCGATAGTAACTTGTAATTGAAGCCCGTAGGTCTTTGAAATCCAACCTCCATTTTTCTAAGCCGTAATGATGACGATCTCTGTTTCCATTGGCTGTTTCTAATCGGGAGTTACGGCTTTGTTGGATTCATCATGTTCAAGCTCGCAAATGCTACATACGATAGCATGGTTTCCGAATTTTGCTATCGCCCCATAACTTGCGGCCTTGAACAATTTAATAGCACCGTAACTTGTGAACGCTGCAGGCCCGCAGACATACGGCCTACTCAGATCGGGCTGCGGCCTTGCAATTGAATCAGGCTCATATGATTAGGTAGTCATCATAGGACATATACAAATCATAATATAGTGCTGTAGTAGCAGTATATAGAAATGCAGTCATTTTTATTAGAATTAGTCTGTTCCTAATTTAGCAATGATATATCCTTAGGGTCCTTCCTCCAAATATCTCCTAAGACAGACACATAGAAATGACATGCTGCCACCTACCATACCATAAATCAGAGTCAGGGAGTTATCTCCCATAGGTTACCCACTCACCACTCCCCTCTCACAACACGCTGGTATCACACACTGAATGCCATCAGTTCAGATATCCCTTCACATGTTTATTGCACGGTTGCCAAGTGACTGTATTGGTTTCACCATTTGTTCGGAGAACATTTTTCCACAAGCAAGAATCACTAATTATAATAAGAATCCATAGCCAGTCTTAATTTATACCCAATATAGTGAGATAACTGACATTCCACATATGCCTATTTGTTTTTGTCAGAAGCCATGTTTCTTTAAGGGCCAATATTTAAAATTCCTTGTTTTGAAGTACTTTAATAAATTGTTTTAATAAAATGTAAAAACATTGCAGACTTTAATTTATTTCCTTTTTTGGGGGGGAGGGGTGATAATTAGCTTCCTGAGGTTGGAGAAGAGTTTGCTTTCAGTGATAGTTCATATTTGCCCAATGGAATAGCGGCAGCTACAACTGCCAGTGTTTTCATTCGAAAAAAAACAGAGTCAGAGGTGCTCAGTCTGAGAATAAACAATGCCTAAGCAGGCTTGTCTTATAGGTCTGGTTACCTACTCTGAGAGCAGCCTCTTTAACATCTCTTGGGCCCTTCACAGGGAGAAATATCCTATAGTATATCAGTCTGACCTCACTCAAAAGAGTGATCCAGCCCCAAATACCAGGCTACCCTGAACAGGAGGAACAGCAAACCCCAGACGTACGTTTCGAGTTCTCCTGGGCCTCATCAGTGAGGTGTAACTGCACTTACTACAGCAGAGAAAGCAAGAAGTCCACGGCTGGGGCCCCCTATCACCCATAAGGAGAGAAATACTAAAGAAAAAGAGTCAGAGGCGCTCAAACTGTGTTATCAATAGTTTACAAGGACACAACCCCGGCAGAAAAAAAATAAAATGGAAAGGGCAGATTCCTGGTTTACACCGGCTTGTCCTCGGTCTCTACATGTCAAAATTCTTCATCTCCTGCCTGTCCCTGTATTTGTTCTACCTAACAATTTATTTTTACCTTCTGCCTGCACCCAGTGTCTAAGGTTACAGGGGGCCACTGACGTCGACTTCCTGCTCCTATTCACTGTGCCTTAGGGAGATCAGGTACAGCTGACTAAAACAAGTCACTAAGGTGCTACTTCTTCCTTTCTGATGGAGCGGCCTAGCATTTGGGGCCTGGATAACTTTTCTGAATGAAGCCAGGCTGATAAGATGCAGGATTTGTCTTGGACCTATCCTGTTATAGTTACAGCACCAGTCCGCTGCTGCAGTGCAGCAAACAACCACTAGATGGTGCTGCCGATATTTTGCAGCGCTGCCAATATGTGAAAGGAGATCTAACCTTAGAATGTTAGCCTAACCCTTAAACTAACCCTCATCCTAATCCTAACCCTAACAGTTTACCTAAATCTTGACTGTATGATATAGCACTGGAATATCAGCAGCACCATCTAGCGGTTGGTCACCGCACTGCAGAGGCGGACTGGTGCCGTAATTATTTATCTCTGTGAAGGGCACATGTAGGCAAAAAGAGTAGTTATTATGCCTACAGGACAAACCTAAGATTGATCGCCTCTGACCCTTTGTTTTGTTGCATCTATGGTCTGCCTGTCTGCTGCCAACACAGATCCACAGCTATGGGCCAAAATAATCTATTTTTTAAACTATTCCTAATTTCACAGTTGTCTTACAGTATTGTGGTTCTGCTGTTTTCTCCTCCCCTAATACAAGTTTTGTTTCATCCAATAATTTTTTCAATGCTTTCCCACAAGAAACAGGTTAAATGTATCACGGGATGTCTACTGTAATGTCCTTGGTTGGCTGTGAACATGGCCGGATTACCCATTAGGACAACTAGGCAGGCGCCCAGGGGCACTTCCCTGTGAGGGGCGCAACTTCGTAAAAAAAAAAAATGGTTCCTGGCCTAAAAAATAAAAATAAAATGTTGCAGTTCACAGACTGGCTACTGGGGGTAACCACCTAGAACAAGACAGTTACAACAGGAAAGGGAACTTACAGGCACAGAAAAGGCAAAACTGGATCCGTGCATACATTGTGTACTCACTTGCAGGGGACTCCTCCACTTCACTGCCTAGGGGCTCCAAAAAGGTAGATACGGCCCTGGCTGTGAAGCCAACCACATGATTAATGTAAAATAAGGAATTGCTGGTGGAGAAAGTAGGGAATCCAGCTCCATGTAAAAAAAAAAAAAAAACTGTATAGTAAATTAGGGAGCTTTTGGTAAGAATTTCTCTAGTATACGCAATGCTGCTTCTTGTTTTATATATTCTTTGATGACTCTAAAGAAAGAAAGTCTCTCAACAAAAGCACTAAGTTTACTGCAACTTCTGGCATTCTGAGACAATTGATGTTCACTGTAAAGGGATATCTATATCTTTCTGTGCAGGCAGCCAGCTGCTGGGGATACTGTGGGCGACCATAAATAAGCTTTGCTAAGAATCTCATGACACAAAGATCGTCCTTATGAGACAAAACAAGAACACAGAAAACCAAATGCCTGACATTTAATAAAGTGCAAATATACACTTGTCAGCTAAATGTCATAGACACTGGTGCAATCAATAAAACAGGTAGTTAACCTAACTGGTTTCATCCAATTCACAAATATATCAGGGATTACGGTGTCTGATTATGTACACTCTGCAGACTAAAGACGACAGATTAAAAAAGAAATTCAACTTGAAGGGCCACAGCAGAGGTTCTAATTATGACAGGATAGTAAAGTACTAATAGAAAAACAGTATTAAGTGTTGGCTATCACTTAGCACATGAGATCCTCCCACCAGACTGGTCTAGTTGACACCAGGAAGGTCACACTGGTGAGAAGAGTTCTTGAGCTGAGTGACAGCCAAACTTTAGTAAATTCAGAGCTATTACTAGAGCTATTTTTTAATAACTTCCAGTTGCAAATATTCATATTTGTATTTGTAGTTTACTATCCTACCATTACTGGAAGCACTGCTGTGTCAATTTAAAGGTCCACTGAAGTGCCATATTTATGTTTATGAAGAATTTGCCTTGATAATGAGGAGCAAAATCATTTTATAAAGTTTAAAATGAATAAATAAATCCTAATTTGCTTTAAGAGCAGTACACATTTTGCCTTTGTTCCTAAAAGAGTTAGACATCTTGGAGGAATGGGAGAAATATAGATCCAGATAACATCTCAATTAAATTCCTTTGAATAGCTACTTGACAATAGAACTACAAATTGCCAGTTGGATAACCCTCCTCCTACAAACCGTCTAAGATGGAAATATTCATGACTGCTAATGTTGTTAGTTGCAGAGATGTGAAGTTTTTCAAAAACTACAGTGGTCCATTAATCGTGATGCATTACACATATTGGCTACGCTTCAAAAGATGCTAGTAAGTTACATGGGATCCAATTGTGGTTCGCATTAACAGTAGTAATGACTGAGAGTCAGACTGAGAGCCCGAACAAGGTTGGTCTTAAAGGAACACAGCACAATAAATGATATGCATATTATATTTAGCTAACTAGGAGCATTATTACGTAGTAATAGAGATATTTTACTTTGGAAAAATATTTAGGAGCCAGAAGTATAATTTTATCTTAACATTTTATTTAGAGTGACAAGCTTTCAAGACATGTATCTCTCTGTTTCACTGATTTACTACTATGTAATATGTTTTTTTTATCAACCATTAACAAAGGTACAATAGTACATAGTACAATAATGTATTTCAATGTAGTTAAAAATAATTCCTTTATATGGATGAGCATATACAGCTAAATGGATTGAGGTATATGCTTTCCGACAAATTGCTGCTTTTTGTAGTATGTCCACCAGAGGGTGACAGAACAACACTAAATACAACATTATAATTAAAAGAAATACAGTGTAACAGACATAAATGGTACTGCTCTGGATATTATAAATAGGCATGGAGACGATTGTTGTCTTTGTTGTATCAGAAAGAGGGTGTTTATAATGTATTCAGAAGTTTAACTAAAACGTGCTCCCTATATTTCCTGTTAGTTTCAATGAAGTTTGAACAGGTTTTAATTAATATTGTTGTCATGCACAAAACAACTTTGCAATGTGTAATGTTTAAAACATGTTCTTTAAAATGCTTGAATGGGCCTCACATCAATGCATTTTCTGGACAGACATACAGATCAGAATAATAACAGGACACAATATATGGCTGTGGATAACAATCCCATAGACCATACAGACGGCAGGTCTTAACAATTTAAAAAACAAAATCACATTTGATCAACAGCATTTCTGATGTCATAAATAACTTCATGTCTGTCCAAATCATTATTTAATGTGTAAACTGAGTCCATAGTAATCAACACACTTTTAGTAACCAGTGGTGCAGTGCACCAGGGCCTTCCTCTGGGAGGGGGCCCAATGCTGTGTAATTGTATTTTTCTGTAGTATAGAGATGTATGCTAAGAGGAGTGGGTGATGTGTGGGGTGTATGTAGAGAGGGACTGGGTATAATGTAGAGATAGTATATCTATTTCGGTAGTGTACATGAGCAAGTCCTGGAGCTGTGCTATAGGCAGAGGAGCTTCACACATGCAGCAGGAAAAGGAAGAGGAGCTATTTCGGGAAGGGGTCTTAAGCAGGAGACATGTTGTGGGAAGGGGTCTTGAGGAGGGGCACTGAGTAAATTGGTACCGGGGGCACAAAATATAATTTTTATACCCCGGCCCTCCATTCTCTAGCTCCGCCACTGGGTTAGGTGATTGTTATATGCTGCAACCCACTTTCAAAAGACTAGTTGGGTAAATGGGCTAAAGTTTATTCTTCTTATTTTGCTATTTTCTTATTGGATTAAATGACTATTGTAGTTTGGGAAAAACTTCCCATGTTTGCAAAGTATGTACCATAAGAATCAAACCATTATTAGAAATAGAAATCAAAGTTTTTGAAGTTGTGAATCGAAATTTCCATTTTACTGCCTGCAGAATTTCATGCAAGCATAGTTTTGTCATCATACAATCTTATAAATCATTTTTTTCATTTCCTTTACATTTGAAATAAAAGAGTTGGCAATCATAACGTATAAAATCATGGAGAGCAAGTTTTAGCTACTCCATATTTACAATGAAAGGCATATCTAAGTTTCCTGGATTTTTAATGTATCTGATAAGAGAAGAATCAGTAGTGTATGCAAACATTTTATTTATGAAAAAATGCCAAAATAAACATTAATAAACTCACTCTGGTGTTTGCTAAATCCCTTGTTTGCTAGCAGTTGATTTTGAGTTAACGCCCCTGAAAATCCCTGCTAAAATTAGCATACAATTCATAATTCTTTGTTGCCAATCACAGGCAGCTAAGACATTGTATCAATCTGTGAAGTCAGTTTGTGCAGCAAGGAATCATGTAATGTGTAGTCTTGTTTTAACCCTGCCAAGACATTGCTCTGTAGATCTCTGCATTTAGCTGCTGTTGGCTTGAGCTTTAGTAAAGGGTTAAAATCAGTACCCAAATGCAGTCTTTCTGTTGGTACGTACACTGTGCCTATGTAAGCAGCTCTGGGGGTGTGGATGTAATTATCGCCTAATTAGATGTTAACAACGCATCACGCAGGCATTACCCACATGCTGATTGCTGGCACTGCGGGAGAAGCGCTGCACAGAGGGGGCTTGAGAGAGAAAGGGAGGGGGGGAGAGAGAGAGGGACAGAGGGAGGGGAACAGAGGGAGAGGGAGGGAGAGAGAGGGGAAGGGGAGAGAGGGGGAGGGTTGAGGGGGAGAGAGAGAGAAGGAGGGAGGGAGGCAGAGAGAGAGGGGGAAAGAGAGGGTCCGAGAGAGAGAAAAAAAGAAGGGAGAGTGCCCACACAAAGAGAGGGCACAGAGAGAGAGGATGCACTGAGATAGAGTTGGCACTGAGTGAAAGAGAGGGTGCAAAGAGAGAGACAGCGCACAGAGAGAGAAGCGCACAGAGAGAGAAGCGCAGAGATAAATAATGCTCAGAGAGAGGCAGAGGACACACAGAGACAGCACAGACAATTGAACATAACATATGACACCATAACTTATGACAATTTACTAGTATTTAAATAAAATAAATCTGTGTATAGAATGACTTCATGTAATGTGTGTGTCTGATATAAGCAGCATGTGTTTGATTAGAACAAGGTAAAACCAGGGACATTTAGATATACCTTTAATAGAGCTGCAGAGCACTCTGTATAGTTACAACTTGTCATATACAGAATACATTGCACATTCCCACAAGTTACACTATGCACACATTTGACCCATATATAAAACATTACATTACCGACTTGTCACATTGTAACCGCCAGACAAGCAAGGCAAACCACACAAATAGTCCTATCACAGGCCCAAATTAAACATTTCATACTCATTTTCTCAACCAGCTCAAAAGTAATTTAAATTTGTTTGTCCTGTCTGTGCTCCCGCTGCTCAACTGCTGCAACTTAAATTGTCCCTGACTGCTGTGCAAACCAGGGATTTCAATATCCACATCGTTTATATCTTTAAATGACTGTCTTTATTTACTTTTGGCGTTTATATTGACGCCTCCATAGTAACCCAGAGTGAGAGCTGACGTGTCTAATACCAATGGATTCCCACACATGACAGGATGATGCTTCTATTAAAGTGTAAGATGCCAACACTGAATATCAATAAATATACAATATCTATCTATCTATCTATCTATCTATCTATCTATCTATCTATCTATCTATCTATACAAATATCTATCTCTATCGCTTTATCTCACATATATATCTATCTATAGCTTTATTTATCTGTGCATAGCTATCTATCAACATATCTATCACAGTCTACCTATCTGCTGCTGGCATCTATCCATCTATACAAATATCTATCTATCTATCTATCTATCTATCTATCTATCTATCTATCTATCTATCCATCCATCTATACAAATATCTATCTATCTATCTATCTATCTATCCATCCATCTATACAAATATCTATCTATCTATCCATCCATCTATACAAATATCTATCTATCTATACAAGTAAGTATCTATCTATCTATCTATCTATCTATCTATCTGTCAATCAATCTATTTCACTAGCTATACAAAAATCTATCTATCTATGTATCAATCCCTATCACTTTATCTCACATATATATCTATCTATAGATCTATTTATCTGTGCATAGCTATCTCTATCACGATCTACGTTTTTGCTGCTGGCATATATCTGTCAATCTATCTATCTATCTATCTATCTATCTATCTATCTATCTATCTATCTGTCTATCTATCTGTCTATCTATCTGTCTATCTATACAAATATCTATCTATCTATCTATCTATCTATCTATCTATCTATCTATCTATCTATACAAGTATCTATCTATCTATACAATTATCTATCTTTCTATCTATCTATACAAGTATCTATCTATCTATACAAGTAAGTATCTATCTATCTATATGTCTATCTATCTATCTATCTGTCAATCTATCTATCTATCTATCTATACAAGTATCTATCTATGTATCTATCTATATATACAAGTATCTATCTATCTATCTATGTATTGGTATCTATCTATCTATCTATCTATCTATCTATCTATCTATCTATCTATCTATCTATACAAGTATCTATCTATGTATCTATCTATCTATACAAGTATCTATCTATCTATCTATCTATCTATCTATCTATCTGTCTGTCTATCTATCTATCTATCTATCTATCTATCTATCTATCTATCTATCTATCTATCTATCTATACAAGTATCTATCTATCTATCTATCTATCTATCTATCTATCTATACATGTATCTATCTATCTATCTATCTATCTATCTATACAAGTACCTATCTATCTATCTACCGCTTAGCACTTTATAGAGGCAATAATCATAACTAATTCTCTTTATAGAATCACAAGTAGCATCTAAGTATAATCGAAGAACAAACCTCTCTGTAGATCATCATAACGTATCTCGCCAATAACACATTGGTGGCTGCTGGACCAGTTTGGGAAACTGATTTATAATCCTTTAACGCAATGGAAATTGCTACAGTACATTTTAAGGTGCTGTGAACTTTGTGTAGGAACCATTCTGTACTTATTTTTGTGTCCATGGTCTAAGAATAACCTTTTTTCACAAACATATGAGTAAGTTCAGCACTGGCAATGTAAGCAAAATATTCAGAAATGTCACAAATCACACAGCAGAAGTGGGTCAGGTTAAGGTGGTCTTCGATTTAAAATAAATTACTGCTCAAAACAATAAATATAAACTTATTCTTTTTTTGTGGATGTAATTTTCTCTTTACAGAGCAGTATTACATATCCCTAAATAAATAGCATCTGTAAATATTTATCTTCGCTGCCTATATCCATCATTGTTCAACTGGAAAAAAATCCTATTTTTATCAGAATCCTATTATGGAAACAACATTCATAGCAAACAGTGCAAGTTAAAGATAAGAATTTTGCCAATAGTTCTAAATGTACCTCTTGTGATAAAATCCAATATTGGACTTCAGTGGATCTTCCTCTCTAGTTATTCCTGAAGAAGTGCAGTTGATGTTTGACATTTTAAGATACCCAACACCTAACAACTTCTACATAAAGAACAGCGAAAATGACTCATAATAAATATAACAGCACTGATAGAAAGTATTTCTATAAAAGCAACTTCTTCAAGTAAATGTGTCTCTATTGACACTTAAGAGGCCGCTAGCTGATAACTCAACCACTCGAGCAGCTGCTGTAATGAAGCAAACATCAGACAGAAGAAGTAAAAATGCTGCTGTGGAAATGCTTTAATTTTCAGTAAAAATCAGTGTAAATATGGCAGATGAGATATAACTACAGTAACCTCAATAAATGAAAAATTACATGTATTACATTATCTGGCTGCAGTACAAGCTATGCAGTAGTAATGTGTATTATATTAACGGACTTGTCAATCAAATAAATACAAGTTCATGGTGTGGGGATGTTTATACAGAAGAGCAAGTTAGATTCTCTCTCTGCTGTGCTCCGTTCTAAGACCAGTGTTCACATGCTTATAACTTTGCATTAATTGCATTTATTTAATCAATGTTGGATTTCAGGAGGAATAGAGGGTCTGATTTGTTTTCACAATTTTCCATAATTTTAGTTCAGCCCATCTTAGCTTCATTTTGTTGAATTTATGGAGAGGTTGGCAGCATTTTCTCCATAGGTGCCCCATGGGCATCTGCCATGAGAGAGGGAGGGAGAGGGAGGGGGGATAGAGACAGGGGAGGGGAGAGGGAGGGAAAGAGAGTGAGGGAGAGAGAGGGGAGGGAGAGAGAGAGAGAGAGGGCTGATGGGGAGAGAGGGACAGGGAGGGAGAGAGGGGAAGGTGGGGAGGGAGAGGGTTGGAAGGAAGAGAGGGGGAGGAAGAGAGTGAGCAAAGGAGACAGGGAAAAGAGAGGGAATCAAAAAAGAGGGAGGGAGAGAAAGGGAGATAGAGGGAAAGGAGAGGGGGGAGAGAGTAGGGGAGAGGGAGGGAGAGAGAGGGAGGGAGAGAGAGAGGAGGGAGGGAGATAGAGAGAGGAGGGAGGGAGAGAGAGAGGAGGGAGGGAGAAAGACAGGAGGGAGGGAGAAAGAGGGGAGGGAGGAAGGGAGAGAGAGGGAGGTAGAGGGGAGGGAGGGAGAGAGAGAGAGGGAGGGAGAGGGGAGGGAGGGAGAGAGAAAGGGGAGGGAGAGAGAAAGGGAGGGTAGACGGAGGGAAAGAGGAAGGTAGAGAGAGAGAGATGGAGGGGCGCACTGAGATAGAGAGGGCACACATGGAGAGAGCGCAGTGAGAGAGAGAGACAGCACAGACAATTGAAGATACTATATGATACTGTAATTTATGACTGGCAAGTTACTAGTATATATATTTGCATGGCACCCACGAGTTATGACACCGACCCACAAACAGTAACATACAGTAAATATATATAAATTGGGTAAACAGATTTGCATGAAATGAGGCAGATAGTGAGTGATTGTCATGGATTTTACAATGATTGATTCAGCCATTTATAAGTTCTTAAAGTTTATATTTGTATGCATATCCCATTGAGCATACAAAATTATATATTTTTTTAATCCTCCAATGACAAGCGAGTTTCATATATTTATTTATATTTTTTCATTTCATGCAGTGGATTATTTTTTGCGGGTAGTGATAAGCAAATTGAAGGTTTTACATTTTTCTTACTGTGACTGAATGCTCGCTGTGAATGACGAGGGTTTACATGCTTCTGTATGTTAAAGGGACACGGAAAGATAGTTTTCTAAGTTGCATCAGTGTATTTCCTTTTCTCAACAAAGAGCCCAAAAAATGATTTTAAATTTTACGGTTCCTGGGGGTTTGCCAATGAGATCTACAGACTTTAATGATGTTTAAACAGGTTTTACTTAATAATTTTTCATGCAAGAAAAAATGTTTGTAATGTTAAAAAAGTTGTCTTTTATCCCTTAAAAACAGTTGGGTTCTATGTCCATTTAAGTGTTTGTTGCTGGATTAATGATTCTGGGGTAGGATCTACCTTTTTGGAGCCCATAGACAGTGAAGTGGAGGAGCCCCTAGGCAGTGAAGTGGAGGAGCCCCTAGGCAGTGAAGTGGAGGAGCCCCTAGGCAGTGAAGTGGAGGAGCCCCTGTGAGTGCGTGCGCAAGGTATGCGTGCACACATTTTTGCCTTTTCTGTGTGTGTACATAGCTCTCTTGCTGTGTGAGCAAATCCCAGACATTTCCCCATAACAGCCATTTTTACAAAAGAGCTACTCATACACACACCGAGTAAGTATTTATTAAATGCATTTGATGGTGGGCCGTATTATCTATATTTTTCTATGCGAGGGCAGCGAGCATTTGTTACACAAACACATATCATGGTCACTTGTATCACACATAAAAACAGAGTATTTATGAGAGTTAAAGGGCCACCTCCTGTCCCTTTGTCTACTTTCTCACACTGCAGAAAGGCATCATGGGATGTGTAGTCCCTTGCACAAGGAAGCAAGGAGGAGCCAGACACTGATCTGCAGATCTCTGCATTGTGCTGCAGTTGGCTTAAAGGTTAGTAAAGGATTAAAATCTATACCCAAATGCAGCGTTTCTATTGGTAGGTTCTCTGTGCCTATATAAGCAGCTAGGAGGGTGTGGAAATCAGGTTTTATATTTAGATAAAATAAATATGTGTGTGTATAGAATGACTCTATGCAATGTGTGTGTCTGATATAAGCCTGTGTTACATTAGAAAAATTAAAACAGGGAAACTTAGATATACCTTTAATTGGAATTATCCTTTGACTGAATGAATTTGCCACTTTCTGGATTAATTATACAGCTATAACTTGTGCAATCCATACTAACACATAATTTACGTGTGTGTAACCAAACAATCAAGTTTATTCTTTGTGTATTGCTTATATTTGCCTGAGAATGGTAATTCGGAGATAATCAAATATTTAACTGTGCGATCTAAACAAAGCGTAATCAGAAATAACTGATTATTCAGCAGAACCGTTCATTACAGCTCTGAACTTCATTAAACTCTGTTAAAGGCCACCGAAGCATGATCTGGCATTGATTGCTATTGTCTAATATGGCAGTAAATCAGGTCATTCCCCTCTGAGCTCAGTATTAATCTGTGCTTTGATATATTTAAAGGTACAGTGTCATCAAAAGTCGGTTTTAATTTCCAGAGCTTATGTCTATACTGTGTACTATCCATACTTTCAAAAATATGCAGTGGTACCTTGATTCTCAAACTGAATCTGTTCCGGATGGCAGGTCGAGTACCAAAAAGGTTGAGTACCAAACTCCCATAATAGTAATTGGTTTTAGTAAACGCAATGAGTACCACGGTAGCACAATGAGTACCAAAGTTTTTTGGTCATCCAGACAGGTTGAGTATTGAAAATATTGAGTTCCGTGAAGGTTGATAACCAAGGTACCACTGTAATTGTTATTTATTCTTATAAGGACCACTGTACAATGAAATAAATATATGTTTAAAACCTTTTAGTATAATGAAGAGCATAATTAAACAGGAAAAAAAAGTTATAAAGGTAGTATTTAATTAGAAAAAAATATATATATATTTGCAGAGTCTTGGTGGGATCTATGATGTGTAAGTTGAAGTTGTGAGTCTGAAAGGGGCATTTACATTTCTGGAGAGCAGTGGCTACATTTCTTATATACAGTTTAGTTGTCGTAATTGCGAGTCTGTGTGTAACGCTTGCATAGTTTTGGGCCGCGGCCCGCAATGAGGGGGGTAGAGACTCGCAATGAGTGTTGAACACGTTAATTGCGATTCCCGCGATGAGCACCTTTGGAGGCCTATAAGGTACAGGTACAGGGTGGGAGAGACTCCCAATGAGAGACTCGCGAGGCCCGCAATAGGTCCAGGGGGATAGGCGTGGGAGCCCGTAAGTGAGGTTGCAAGCTAATTCCGAGTTACGGCTTGAAAAAGAGCGACACAGGGGAGGGAGAGCGAAGCAAAAAGACACAGGGGAGGGAGAGGGGAAGAGACACAGGGGAGGGAGAGGGGGCAAAGAGACACAGGGGAGGGAGAGAAAGGGAAAGAGACACAAGGGGGGAGGGGGAGAAGAGACACTAAATGAAAGATAATCCCGTCATTTGTGACGGGAGGCCCGCATTGGGCGCCAGGGGCGCTCATCACGAGGCCTGCAATGGGTGCTGACGGAGAGACAATAGGGAGGGAGAGGACACAGAACAAGGGGAGGCGAGAGAGAGAAGCCATGCATAGCGAGCCTCGCATTGTGTCGCAAACAACAGCATTGCGAGGCTTGAACATTTTATGCCGTCATTTTTTACGTGCAAGTCGCTAGTATTAATATAACACCCTGCATCTGGGCCAGTGAGAGGGAAGCGATGTGATGTCCATTTAAATCTTAACCATTTCTCTTAACAAAGGTTTTCTGTTTTCTCATTCCCCATCCCTCCAGCAACAAAACACACTCATGATCCAGCTCTGAGGAAGTGATGTAACAAACACAAAATTGATTCCTGTACTCATAAACAATGCATTATTTGTTTAAGTCATACCCCAGGCTGTATAAGCTACAGATCACTCCACCCACTGAATGATGTATTGTCTCTGGAGTGGCAGCCACCCAGGGGGAAGTATCAAACTGAAAACCTGTTGATACTGGCACTCTGTAAAACATGAGCTGCTAGCAATGTACACAAATACACTTCCTAGTAGCCTTCCACAATAAGGAGCTCATACTGTGTGTGGGCATGATTAAAACTAGTAATTAACCGTTTTTATGTATAGTAAACAAATGTTTTTTTCTTATCAGGCCCTACCTAACTGTTCTTTAGAGATCAATTTTTAAGACCACTGACTTGACTTGTTTATATGAATATATAATGTGCTGATCACAACAGTTTCCAATGCCTTATTTCCATAATCAAGTCATAAGTCAGATCACACAGTATGAATAGCACAGATAAAGATTAGCACAGTAGTCTGTAATCAGTCAAAAGGGGAAATGAATTGTTCTTGCTACAAGAATATCAAGATGACATTAAATTACATGCAGAATTCTGACTGTGTGTACGTTTTCACATTTTATTACAGGGATAATTACCCACGTGTAGATAAACATGGAGACAGATAAATGTAAAACATATAGGCCATGACTGGGAAATTCCAAGAAAGCCAAGGAAATTCGTTATTTATGGTGAAAGGAGAAAAAACATGCAAGGAGTTGCATGAAAAGAAATGATTAATATATATCTTATTGATGTATTACACACATCAGACTTGTGTGCATCTGCCCAAGACCACTATATATGAAAGAATTTTAACATATTCAATTAGCTGCCCCATCAATAACAGACCTCAGTTTTGACCAATTTAAAGAGACTGTGTCACCCCAGGTTGTTTTTTATTCTTAAAGAGGATAAAATAAATCTGGGAGAACATTTTATTAGCAATTTTGTAAAAATAATTCCTGAAATATTCAGCATTGGTTGTATTGCATTATTATGCAAATGAACATCTCTGCAATACTATTTGGTTGCTTTGATATGCTAATTATTATTACAGTCTGCTTATTTATTTATGTGGTGGCCAAAATAATGTGCTCCAATGTTATCATGCAGTTAGGTCCACTCACCCACCCTTAACTAGCACTATGTGCCGAAGATAATCATACTGAGACAAACATTAGTGTAAAGTGGCATCACAAACAATGCTGAATATTCATAAATGATTTACTCCTGAGAAACAATGGCTAGTACAATGTACAGACAGTTTTCAATGATTTTTAATATCAAATCACCTTGTTGTTAGGGAGCCAATGCCACTTTATGATAGGTAGGAGCTACCCAGCAAAAATATTAACTGTAGATGTTAGTTTTGTTTGCTATTGTTTGGCTACAATTAAAATATCTGCCATATCAAAAGAAAAATAAGTATCTTGTGCAGTATCTTCATAATTTTAACATTTATTTAGGCAGCTTACTTTTTTAGTATTAAACATGTCATTGCTGAAGAGAACAAAACTCAGAAATCAGAACATGGACAGATTATACCACTTATGTCATTATAGCTGTTCTTCTGCATCATAACACCCATTATAATAACACATCAAAACTGCCATTACTGAAAATATGACCTTGCAAAAAAACATCGCAAATTAGGATTTAAATAATTCCCCAGTACTTACTTTGCTTTAGCCTCTGCATCTTCATAAGCCTTGTTAGAAACATCATCTAAGCCTCCAATCAAGTGTTTGAATGAGCTGTAGAAAAAAGTAAGCAAAGTGGTTATCTAAATGATCAAACACTGCAACATATCTATTACCAGATTTAGGAAAAGTATCATTGATGTAACCAGTGCTGTAGCTAGAGAATGGAGAGATGCTCACAAGTAGCTTTTATATATATATATATATATATATATATATATATATATATATATATATATAATTGCACAGTGAAGCAGCCATGCATGTCCAGTATTCTAGTCATTATTAATTCATATATATATATAGATTAATAATAAGTATTGCAGTATATTGTGATACCTTTTGTATTGGACAAACGCCTTATTTATATTGACGAGCTTTTGAGAGGTCTGACCTATCTTTATTAGACCTCTCGAAAGCTAGTCAATATAAATAAGGCAATTGTCCAATACAAAAGGTATATATATGGATTATAATAACTAAATTACTATATATATGTATATATATCTATGGTAAATAAATAGTACATTTATGTTCACATTTGAATGAATGTCTATAACAAGTTAATAATCTTGTTTCATTGCTAAAATTTTGAGAAATACAGCTATTACACTGCATTCTGGGAACCTTGGCAGGGACATGCAAATGTGCCCACAAAGGATTTGCTATTGCAATCCATAACCATATTAAACATGGCTTCCCTTAAGCATATGTCTGCTGTATCATACATAATTATATATATTCATGGTGGCATCCCTCCCACTCAGTGCCCGACGTCAATGTGTCAAGGTATATACAGCTCTCCCCCTGTCTGCCTATATATTCTGTGACTGTGCCATGTGCCAGCTGTTTCCCTGGGCAATATACTGTATATATATATATATATATATATATATATATATATATATATATATATGGCTTCTCTATATGTCTATCCTTGCCTATCTATCCATCTGTCTCCCTATATATTCTGTCACTGTGCCACTGGCACTGAGTGGGAGGGATGCAAGAGATAGGCAAGGATAGACATATTGAGGAGCCATATACATATATCTACCAGGGCAACAGCTGGCAAATGGCACAGTCACAGAATATATAGGGAGACAGGGGGAGAGCTGTATACACCGTGTCACTTTGACGTCAGGCACTAAGTGGGAGGGATGCGAGAGATGCGCGCAGATGCCAGAGCACGTTTTTTCACAGGAGCGCTTTTGTCTAGAGCGCATGTGTGCGCGCTCATGCGTCGCCGCGCATTACTCAGGCAAGATGAAGAGTTCATATATGCCCTACTCCTATTGAAAAAACAGGTTTGAGCAGGGGGAGGTGCGTTCATATTTCTAAATAGATACAGACTTGGGTTAAAAACTAGCGGAAAAAAAAGAATAAACACTGGGATAATTGTTTGATAAATTCAAACGTGTTTTAAACATTCAAATGTGAACACAAGTGTACTATTTATTTACTAAATTCAACAATAAAGCCATCTGTAAATAAAATGGTTTTATAATGATTGTTACCTACCTGGAATACTAGGTCTGTCTCCACCTTCCTTTTGTGACATGACGCAACATTGTTTTTGTAGTAGCCATTGAAATCACCTAGGAGCTGTTTAATTATTCAGTAGTTATCAATTGTCTTCCAAGTTCCCTGTGCATATGTGACCATGCACCCAACTGATGTAATTAGTGATATCAATGATTTAACCGATTTTCCAAACGATTGATATTAATGGTACTATCAGATTAAAGTGATGCTTTAGTCAGAACTCCTAAGTAATTAAAGATCTACCAGAAAGTGTCAATGGCTTCTACAGAAACAATCAGAGTCATGTGACAGGAGTGATATGGCAGCTCTGACAGGTTAACATAAAATCTGAAACCATTTTATACATTGATAACTTTATTCTTGAATTTATTAATACCGATTTCTTGAACTAATAACTGGCAAACTAGGTACTCACAACCCATTTCTTGATACTTAGGCTGGCTCTTTAAGTGGAATTATTAAACTCACAATTTAAAAAGGATAAGAGACATAAGAGGATAAGAGATTGATGCCAAAGCAATGGCCGGATTGACAGAGACCAATCTATCAGCCAGAGGGCATGTTTCTGCTCTCCATATCAGATGACAGAAGATGTAGCTGGATGCATGGTGTGAAGGTCAGGCGTACTTAGACTAATTAAATAAATTGCTTTTCAAAGATACTCTGAAGACTGGAATGGAAAGACATATTTTGGAGGATGAGCCTTGTTTACTTTCTTAGAAATGAGCGTGATGTAACAAAGAAACAGAACTTACATTACAGAGAGATTGAATCATTAAGACCTGATCCTTACATTGCAAATTAAAGCAAACATGGACTTTCTATGCTATAAACCACTTCTTTTTAAAAAAGAAAAGCTTTTGTTTTGTTTAAAACATGATCTTTTAAATGCACTATACACAATTGTGGACAAAAGTGGCACTTTAATAAGAAAACAGTTTAGTCATCACCAAGATGGTCACTAAGACCCTAACCAGCATGTCTCACTCTTGGCAAAGGGTTAGTGAATCTAGGCCACTGTTCTGTGTATGTCCTTGCCAACTACTTTAAAGTGACACTGAAAATGTTATCATAGAAATTAGAAGTCCCAGTATAGTTAAACCAGATGTTATTAGAAGTGTTAGATTATTGAGTTTAAAAAATAAGCATTTTATGAATAAATTACCCAAAACAACCCTCATCTAAGCCTCCAATCAAGTGTTTGAATTAGCTGTGAAAAAAGTAAGATACAGTGCTTCTCTTTAGTGATGTAACCAGTGGTGGAGCTAGTGAATTGATCCTCACAAGTAGTTATATATATACACACACACATAGTAACTACTTGTGAGGATATAAGTTTTGGGTGTATATATATATATATATATATATATATATATATATATATATGTCACAGACCCCTTTTTTCCTGGCCTGGATGTTGGCCCATTGAGTTCATTAAACCACAGACAGCTTGGCGCAAGCCACTGGATTGTGTACATAAACATTGTTTTTGTAATTTGTTTTGTCCTATTGTTTGCGAGATTAAGTTAATCCCATCTGATATGTGCTAGAGACGGCAGGATGTGTATTGGAGATTAATCCTATTGATCTCAGGAAGCTGTTGTTAGACCCCCTTGGTGCAGAGATTTCAAAGAACCCAACGGTCCTTGTGGGTAGATAACTGTAGTCTATAGCAGGTGGCTCCGGGCTTGTATAGCCTCTAATCACGGATCATCACAATATATATATATATATATATATATATATATATATATATATATATATATGATTATAGCCAGTAAGCTTGAAACAGCTGTACATGGATTGGATACTCAGCCAGTGTTAATTCCAACCTTGGCTTGGCATTAAAGCTGTGTAATACAGCATGCAAAAGCTTAAAGGAAGCCATGTTTGATAATAGCTACGGAATGAAGAGCGAGGCATTTGTGGGCACATTTGTGTATCCCAGCTCAACTTCACAGAATGCAGTGTAATAACTGTTTTTCTCAGAACTCTGAGCTGTAGGCAGGTTTTTTAACTTTAGACATTCAAATGTGAACACAGATGTATTTTTTATTTACTATATATATATATTTATATATAATATATATATATATATATATATATATATATATATATATATAGTTACATAGTAATTGAGGGTGAAAAAAGACTTTAAATAGTAATTGAGGGTGAAAAAAGACTTTAAACCTTGTAAGATCTCCCCTGATCTTCAATATGCGGATTAGTTGTTAATTAATTGAATCCAGAGGAAGGCAAACAGAAAAAAACAAAGTGAAACTTAGCCAATCGTCTCAAAGGGAGAATTCCTTCCCGACCCCAGATACTGGCAATCGGATTCCTCCCTGGATAAATACTGTCTCTCTTATTATCCAGGATAACCCTCAATGCTGAATGCCCTTTTTGATTAGAAATAAATCCAGTCCCCTTTTAAAGTTATCGAATCCACTGTCACCACCTCCTTTGGTAGAGAAACTACAGACTAACCACTTGAAGGTGGAATCTTTTTACTTCTAACCTGAAAGGATGTCCTTGTGTCAGTTGGAAATCTCTTGGCACAAAAAGCTCACTTGACAAATCTTTATACTGACCGTGGATGTATTTATATAGGGTAATCATATCTCCTCTTAGATGCCTTTTTT
The DNA here is from genome assembly GCA_027410445.1 of Discoglossus pictus. NCBI lineage: Eukaryota > Metazoa > Chordata > Amphibia > Anura > Alytidae > Discoglossus > Discoglossus pictus. The sequence goes on from CM050171.1 coordinate 60,389,336, forward strand.
TCTAGAGAAAATAAGCTTAATTTGATTAGTCATTCTTCATAACTTAGCCCCTCCATTCCCCTTATTAGTTTTGTAGCCCTTCTCTGTACCTTTTCCAACTCTAATGTCTTTTTTATGAAGTGGTGTCCAATAGTCTTCCATGTGGCACTGTTTCAAAAGCTTTTGCAAAATCCAAAATGACTACATCAACTGAGTTGCCTTGATCCAGGTTCCTACTAACCTCCTCATAGAAACTAATTAGATTTGATTGACATGACCTATCCCTCATTAATCCATGTTGACCCCTACTTCTAATCCTGTTCAAATAGACATATTATTGTATATTATCCCTTATTAACCCTTCTAAAAGCTTTCCCACTACAGAAGTGAGGCTCACTGGTCTGTAATTCCCCAGATTTGCTCTTGCTCCCTTCTTAAATATAGGTATCACCTCTGCTTTTCGACAGTCATCTGGTAGCGACCCAGTGTTGAGTAAATCTTAAAATTAAATATAATGGTTTGGCTATTACAGAACCCAGTTCCCTCAGTAACCGTGGATGTATTCCATCAGGACCTGGGGCTTTATTAACATTTATTTTTTCCAACCTCTTTTGGATTTCTTCCTGCGTTAACCAATTATTCGATGAAGGTAGTGTAGCCCCATTATGTTGCAGTGTCCCAACCATTGGTACCTACCTTGTGTATACCGAAGAAAATAACCTATTTTGCTCATCTGCCTTTTCCTGGTCACTGATTATCAGACGGCCTGTGTCACATTGTAATGTTCCTATAGCTTCCTTCCTGGCCTTCTTTCCATTAATATATTTACAACATATTTTAGAGTTAGTCTTACTCTCTTTTGCAACTAATTTTTCATTTTCTATTTTAGCCAGACTAATAGCCCTTTTGCAAGCCTTGTTGATATCCTTGTATTCACGTAAAGCAGTCTCTGTCCCCTCTTTGTATAATTTAAATGCCTGTTTTTAACTCCGTATTTTGATCTTTAAATCATTGTTAAACCAGATTGGATGTGATTTTCTCCTTTTACTTTTATTCCCACTAGGTATATGCCGATGTGTTTGTATATTTAATAAGGATTTAAATGTTGTCCATTTATGTTCAGCATTTTTACCCGTCAGTTCTTTGTCCCAGTCTATACTTTGTATTGCTGCCCTTAGACCGTTAAAATCTGCCCTTTTAAAATTCAGAGTTTTTGTTGGCCCCTTACAGTTTTGTTTTTTTACTTCAATCTCAAATGGGACTGTGTTGTGATCACTGTTTCCCAAATGTTGCCCTATTCCAACATTTGATACCATATCAATATTATTTGTGATAAATCCAAGATAACTTAATTTCTAGTAGGTTCTTGTATAACCTGGGCCAGATAATGATCACTGAGTGTACTCAAGAACCTGCTCCCCTTAGATGAACTGCTGGTCTAATTTATTCAGTTTAATTCAGGGTAATTAAAATCTCCCATGTTTAGAACTTGCCCATGCTTAACTGCATTTCCAATCTGTAGCAATAATGATATTTCCTCACTTTCAGCTTTATTTGGGGGTTTATAGCATACTCCTACTAATACTCTTTTGGAATTTGCTGCTCTGCTATTTTACTCTACCCACAAACATTCAACATTACTGCTAGTTCCATCATAAATATCTTCTATCGGCTTAAATTCAGGCTTAACATACAGACAAAACCCTCCTCCTCTTTTACCATTGCACTTATCTTTCCTAAAAAGGTTATAACCATCCAGAATAACAGTCCAGTCATGACATTCATCCCACCATGTTTTGGTTATTCCTATTAAATCCTATTTTTCGTTAATTGCCAATAATTTGTTCACACTTGTTAACATGCCAATCTTTACATTGTAAGTTTGCAAGTTTTTTGTCTTGTAAGGGAAAGCTCTATTTACACAAGATTTCTAGCCCAAAGACAGGGCCCTCCATTCTTTGCAGTGTGTTAATATTGTTTTGCCTTGTACTTTAGCCATGTACAATGATACAGAATATGTTGGCACATTACAAATAAACAATAATAATAACGGCAGTTAGGTATAATCTTTTTTTTTTTATCTATGCTTAAAATACCTAACTTTAAGCTCAAACAGTTGTACTTCAAAATTTTAACAATAACCAATTACTAAGAACATGTATTTATATTTTTACTTCTCCAATAACTGTGATCTTTGCTGTGCCCCTTTAACCAGTGCATTGCAGTGAATTATTTTTATAGAATGTTTTGTCTTGTTAAAGTAATAAAACTTGCACAAACAATGCACCTTCAGCAATCTTCTCTAACAAACTATAGCGGTGAGAACACAAGATCTAGTTTTAGAAAGCACAATTATTTCTCAGATATATACTGGTGATTGTGCATCTGACAAGAAACTCAAATAAAAGGTGTATCAAGTAGGCTTGACCAATGACATCAGATGCCAGGAGGTCCAAATTAATTTAGATTATGAAAAACTCCACTTGAGCAAAGTAGTGATCTGACACAATGTGAGAGCTTCATTAGTGTAATGGATGGAGGACCTGTAACCTGTCCCTTCAACTAGAAGAGGATGTAGAAACTCAGCAATTTAAAGGAAATATGATAGTGTTAGACTTCAGCAAAAACAATTGTATTTGTTAAATTTAGATAGTTATGTTATTTGACTTGCTTTGGAAGAGAAAACAATATATGAGGCAGGGTGTCATTTAGATCAGACGAATAGGGGACACAAAAAATAGCAAATTAAAACTTAACCATGCATTAGCAAATTTGGAGCTATGGAGCAGTAGGTCTTTGCCATGAAAGTTCAGGCTTCAGGGTAGTGTGACCTCTTGGTTCCCTGACTAGAATCAAACTGAGGTTACAGTGGTGAAAGCACCGAATCCTAACCACTTGACCACCAGGGAATCCCTCTCCCACTGGTACTGTAAGCTAATTTATTCAGTAGGGTGCTGCCATTGCAATATCCCATTATCTGCTTTGACAGTTGGATGGAAGTTGAGGTATCGGATAAACATTCAGGGCCTCATTAAAATCTAACTCGTACACGATCTGCCCCTGTCAGAACACTACAATTTCTGCAGATTAAAACATCTTGTACTCTCCTTATTGGAAAATCATACAGTCCCGGAAATGAACTGGCTGTCTAAAATCTGTCAAGCGGCACCTCTAACGAAGGGCACTCTAGGGATGCTTTACAAAACATTTAATGCCAGGCCAGCTGGACTCAAGCCTAAACACATGGTAGATTGGGAAACTGACATGAATACGAGCTGGGACCTAAGTAAATGGAGGGTAGCTTGGTCCAACATCTATAGGGGCTCCCTTAACTATAGCATCCTAGAAACCGCCATCAAGGTGCTCCACAGGGTATACATAACCCCGGAAAAGCTCGCTAAATGGAAAAAGTCAGTAAGCCAACTATGCTTTAGGGGGTGCCAGGCAACTGGGACATTTTCCCATATATGGTGGTTCTGCCCCAAGGTAGTAAAGGTTTGGGACTTAGTTTCAGAACTAGCCTCTGGCTTATTCCTTACCCCGGTAGACAGGTCTATTGATAACATGTTGCTGGGGATCCCCAATAGCAATCTGGCTCCTTCCCAAAACAGACTGCTGCAATACATAACTTTGGCAGCTAAGAGTCATATTGCTAAATCCTGGAAATCCAGTAACCTAAACTTCCAGATGATTAAACAAAAGATTAATTATATTGCCATCAATGAAAGAATCACCCATCTATTGGATGACTCTATGGATAAGTACAGGAAAATTTGGGACCCATGGACAGCATACATAGGCCTGGCATTAGGGTGCTAGAACTAGTGGCGGGTTGTAAGCTAGGTTCATTTCCTCAGTTAAATAGGCCCGGGAGACCGAGGAAGGGGTAAAGGATGGGACTGGGGGACAATCCTATTAAAAAAAATAAAAAAAAATGCCTATATTTAGGGAGTCCATAAGCGGGGAGGGGACCGGCCGGAAAGCTGTTCAAGTTTTAGGTTCCATTTTATGTTTCTAAAAGGTTAATGTTAAAAATTAAATTAAAAAAGAGATAGTCACTATTCATGTACCAGCACTAATCGGCTTGACCTATAACAGGCTAACCTATATCTGGACTTTTCTTACCGTAATGGTCCAGAGCTGTCTGTACTCTGATGTATATAAATGTTTGTTTACGGGATGCCTTGAACATATGAGAAATGGTCAGGCCTGCGTGCCGAGGTCAAAGTTGTGAACTATTTACTACATGTGGTGACAATAAAACTCATTGTTATAAAAAAAAAAATCTAACTCGTAGTTCTCTCGGTGCTCGCAAAAGGCAGTTTTTTGCTGTTTGCGAGGACCGAATCTCTCGCAGCCTGCTTTGTGATATGACTAAGGCCTGAATTAGTAATAATAATAGTAATAATCCTTTAAGGAGCCGCGGCGGGGAATTTACATTTTTTAAATGCAGCGGGGGCCTGATCTATGCAGATCGGGGACCCCTGCTGCAAGGGGTTAATGTGGGGACACTTGGGGGGTCCCGATGCGGACCCCCAGCATAGAGGGGGGTCAATTTTAGGTGCCGCGACCGGGATTAGTATTAGTGTGCCGCAGGCCCTTTTAAGGAGCCGCGGCTGGGAATTTAAAAGTATTAAATGCAGCGGGGGCCTGATCGGTGCCGATCGGGGACCCCCGCTGCAAGCGGTTAATGTGTGGGGGCTGCGGGGGTCCCTATGTTAATGTGAAGACATTTCAGGGGTCCCCCATAGAGGGGGGGGTAATTTTAGGGACTGGGGGGGTAGTTGGAGTACCCCTTATGGCAGGGATTATGTGGGGGACTGCCGCGGAGGTCCCGTTTAGGACCCCTGCACTACTTGTTGAGGTGCGGGAGCCTGCGAGATCATCCAATGTACATTTTCGCAGTGTTGATACGTACAGCCCTGCTGCGTAGCTCACACGTTGCTCGCAGCAGGGCGATTGTAATAGCATTGTAACTTTTTAGAAATTTTGCAGTACGTAGGATTTAAGTAGAAGCCTCTTATTTACGAGGCTGGGATTTAATAGGGCCCTCAGTATTTCTTGTAAATACTTCTTTTAAACCTTATCTGCATTCAAGTTGTCCGCGCATATGACATATCAGATAAACAAAGCAATGGCTACCTCCAAAGCTCTATAATGTCACATGATAGTTAATAACTAAAAGGCTGCATGTCATTTTGCATTTTAATTTCTAAAAAAACTTTTT